>JAPZIH010000760.1:0-195000 GCA_027410445.1 Discoglossus pictus
GGGCCTGCCGCACACACATTGTTAACCCCATGCCGCTGGGGTAGAGTAAGTACGTGAGTGGCACCTAACATTAACCCCCCTATGCTGCGGGGTCCCGATCGGGACCCCCAGAGGTTCCCCACTTTAAGCCCTTGCTGCATGGTTACCGATCGGGCCCCCTGCAGCATTTAAACATTTCAAATTCCCTTAAAGGGTCCTTAAAGGGTCAGCAGCATACCATTAGTTAACGGAATGCCTCGAGGGTACTGTAAGCTGTAACTATACCCAATTAACCTAACTATACCTATACCCCCATAACTGTACCCAATAAAACCCCTACCCTTTTAACCCCCTACCTTACAATATTAATCCCTATCCTACCCTATAAACCCCTATCCTACATTATTAAACCCCTACACTACATTACTAACCCATATCCTACCCTATTCCATTTTATTAACCCCCCTCTAATCAATTAACCCCTTATAACTAATTAACCCCCTCTAACTAATTAACACCCCTCTAACCAATTAACTCCCCTCTAACTAATTAACCCCCTCTAACTAAATGCATACATGTACATGTACATGTATTATAATATAGGCCTAATAGGCCACTTAACTGTCCAAAATGCCCATCCAGCGATGCCCCAATCTTCCTTCAGTCGTCGCAGGCAGGGAACGCTCGAAAAAAATCCTGATGTTCTAAAAAAAAAAAAAATCTAACAAAGCTCCTCCCTTGAGGAGCTCTCCACCGCAAATGATGGTTCTCGCTCATGCTCCAGTAAACATTTTGAAATGGCACCTTTTGATTGGCTGAAATTGCTGTCAATCATATTTCAGACAAATCAGAAGGCTCAAATGTGTGAGCCAATCAAAATGGGATACACCATTATATCCCATTCTGATTGGCTGATGTAACTGTCAATCATATTTAATCCAATCAGAAGGCGCTATTGCTTTCAGCCAATTAGAATGCGATACACCTTGTGGGGTGTATCCAATTATTATTGGCTCCAAGCATCTGAGCATTCTAGTTGGCTGCAATTTGCTTGACAGTTACATCAGCCAATCAGAAGGTGCAGATGCTTGGAGGCAATCAGAATTGGATACACCCCACAGGGGTGTATCCCATTCTGATTGGCTGAAAGCAAAAGCGCCTTCTGATTGGATTAAATATGATTGACAGCTACATCAGCCAATATAGGGGTGTATCCCATTTTGATTGTCTCACACATTTGCTTCTTCTGATTGGCTGCCATTTCAAAATTTTGACTGGAGTATGCACGAGAACCATCATTTGCGGAGGGGAGCTCCTCAAAGGAGTAAGCTCTGTTATTTTTTTTATTTTTTTAGAACATTTTGTGTTTTTTTTGGATTGGCCCTGCCTGAGACGACTGAAGGAAGACTGGGGCATCGCTGGAGGGGCATTTTGGACAGGTAAGTGGCCTATTATGCCTATATTATTTTTATTTTGATAGGGATGTGTTTATTTTATGTTGTAGTTTTATTATTTTTTGTGAGTAGCTGTTTTTTTTTTTATGTAAGTCGTGGGGTGTTTTTATTTTATGTTGTGTTGCTTTTGTTTATTTTATCTAATGTTGATTTTTTATTTTCTTTAATCTAGTTTTTGTTATTTTTTGTAATAAGTCTTTTTTTATTTTTCTGTGATTAGTGGGGTGTTGGGGATATTATTAGGGGGCTAGGTGGGCAGCGTAGGGGTTAATAGGGTAGGGTAGGAGTTGGGTAGGTAGTTTAGGGATTAATGGGGTAGGAGTTAGGTATATAGTGTAGGGGCTAATAGGGTAGGGCACCTAAAATTAACCCCCAAAATGCTGGGGTTCCCCATTGGGACCCCCGCAATTTCACCACATAAACCTTTGCAGTGGGGGGTCACAACCTGGACCCCCACTGCATTTAAAATTCAAATTTCCCGCCTTGTGGGTCCTTAAAGGACCGTAGCGGTCCATAAAGGACCCGTGCTAAATACAAATTAATGCTATCACTCATGGGGCTCTATACAGAGCCCCATGAGCCCCTAATTAACCCCTGTCACTTATGAGGGTTTATACAGAGCCCCATGAGCCCCAAATTAACCCTGTCACTTATGAGGGTTTATACAGACCCCCATAAGCCTTTATTTAACTCCATCACTCATGGGGCTCTATACGGAGAGCCCCTAATTAACCCTGTCACTCATGGGGCTCTAAACTGAGCCCCATGAGCCCTTAATTAACCCTATCACTCATGGGGCTCTATACAGACCCCCCATGAGCCTCTATTTAACCCTGTCACTCATGGGGCTATATACAGAGCCTTATGAGCCCCTAATTAACCCTGTCACTTATGGGGGTTTATACAGACCCCCATCAGCCTCTATTTAACCCCATCAGTCCAATAGGGGTCTATATATATATATTACTATAGGACATTAATTAGCACCTATATTAACACTATAAGTGCCATGACGGTCCTCCAGGAGCCTCATGACACAAAGTCTAAGCATTACACTATTAACCCTAACTATACCCCATTAACCCCATACTAAGCCCCGTTAACCCTATCTATATCCAATAACCCTATCTAGGACTATTTAACCCCTAACAATAACAATTTAACCCTAACTGGGACTATCTAACCCAAACTAGGCCTATTTAACCCTAACTGGGAATATCTAACCCTAACTGGTTCAATTTAACCCTAACTGGGCCTATTTAACCCTAACTGTACCTATTTTACACCATCTAGACCTATTTAACCCTGTCTAGTCCTATGTAAGCCTATCTAGTCCTATTTAACCCTAACTTGGTCTATCTAACCCCAACTAGGCTTATTTAACCCCCAATGTATTCAGCAAACACCTACACTACCTACCCAACACTAATTACAAAAATAAAAAAAAAACACCTAATTACTGAAAATAATAAAAATACATTACTGAAAATAAAAAACAGAACACTATATAAAATAAAAAACACTGCATAAAATTAAAAAAAAAACCCATTACTGAAAATAAAAAAAATTTTACAAAAATAATAAAACCTAATTTACAAAAATAAAAACACCCCACGACTACAGAAAAAAAAAAAAAAAATTATTCACCTAAAAAGAAAATACCTGCACAAATAAACATAACATTACAGTGCATCAATAAATACTGTACAAATACCCCCTATCTACAAACAGTATTAACCTAACTACATAAATTAACCTCTATCTAAATACAGTATTAACCTAACTACATATATTTACCCCTATCTAAATACATTACACCCTATCTAAATACATTAAACCCTATCTCCATGCATTACACCCAATCTAAATAAACTACGCCCTATCTAAATACATGACTCCCTATCTAAATACATTAAAAACCCTAATCTAAAGTCTAATCTAAAATAGAATAAATAAGACCACTTACCTTGGCCAGATGTCCCTTCAGCGACGACGGTGTTCCTGCCGCAGGTCACACCTCTAGGAAAAAAAGAAACATAAAATTAGTCAAAAATAAACACAACATAATAAAATAAACATTCTAAATATTAAACTTACCTTTCTGCGATGTCCCCATCCTTCCTGTAGTCTCCTCCGGCTGGGCCCCTGAAACAAAAGAAACATAAACTAAGTATGCAAATAAACACAACATATAAATATAAACATTCTAAATATAAAACTTACCTTTTCGCAATGTCCCCATCCATCTCCTCTTCTTCTTCTGCCGCTCTAAAAAAAGAAAGAAGGAAGAGCTGTATAGAGCCCCATGAGTGACGGGGTTAAATAGAGGCTTATGGGAGTCTGTATAGATCCCCAAGAATGATAAGGTTAATTAAGGGCTCATTTTTTATTTTAATTTAGCGCAGGTCCTTTAAGTACCTTTACGGTCCTTTAAGAACCTGCAAGGTGGGAGATTTGAATTTTAAATGCAGTGCGGGTCCGGACCAGGACCTCCACTAAAAAGGGTTAATTTAATGACATTGCTGGGGCCCCCGATGGGAACCCCCAGTATTCAGGGGTTAATTTTAGGTGCCGGGGCTGTACCTACAGTACCCCCGCTGCCGGCCTTAAACTATTAGTGTGCCGCGGACCTTTTAAAAGACTTGCGGCAGGGAATGTAAACCTTTTAAATGCAGTTGAGGTCCCGATTAGGACCACTCTGAGAGGAGAGTTCATTACGGATATTTTCAATTTTATTATTAAAGTGGCTATCAAAGTCTTCAGCCGTAAGACAAGAAGGGGCAGGAGGTGGTGGATGGCAGAGGAGAGCGTTGAATGTGGCGAACAAACAATTTTTGAACAATTTTACTCCTGTAGGGCTGCAACTGCGAGCCATCGACCACACGGTATTTAGGCTGCAATGCGAGGTTCGCAGTTGAGGCACGCTGGACTTAGGCTGCAATGAGCGCCAAAGGCGCTCAATGCACTGCGAGCCTAGCAAAACTCACAGTGGAGGCACGCAGGACTTAGGTAGCAATGAGCGCCAAAGGCGCTCATTGCATTGCAAGCCTCGCAAAGCAGGGCTCGCAGTTGAGGCACGCAGGACTTACGACCTATATGACTTACAACCAAAACCTGTACATGCACTATGCGCCTCGCAAAATTACGACTTTAACGGCTGAACCACGAAACTGAAAAGACATGAAAAAAACAACAAATATGCCTTAAATGAACTTACACATACACCACAGTGGGAGAGGCAGGGAGTCGGTGAGTCAGCTTGCAAGTTAATTTGATGCATATTTGTCATTTTTTCACAATCGAAAATTGGCTAAGCAAGCAAAAAAATGGCTGCCGAAAAAACGCAAAAAAATAAAACAAGGCCCAAGGACGTAAAAGTAGCCCGAAGGACGTAAAAATAGCCCTAAGCAGTAACACTTAATGAAAGCCAGTAACACTTAATCCAAGACACTAACATTTAACACAAGACAGTAACACAACCCAAGACAGTAACACTCAAGCTCGAGGCCACGAATCTACACAGGGGCAGAGAGAAGGCACTCATTGCGAGCCACACGATAAGCGCCGAAGGTGCTCAGAGGTCCCATAGCCTCGCATTGTGTGGCAAACAGCATTGCTAGCCTTACAATTTAACTCCTGTCATTTTTGACGGGCAATTTCCTAATATTTTATGTTGAGAAGATGTTCCATTCTAAACCTCCTTGTAATACCATTGATTTACCACAGGAGGGCTCAGTGTCCACATGCTTCATACAAATCTGCATTAGGTTCATGTAAGAGGGTTTTGAGATAAACAGAATACAGACAATAATAATTACACTACAAAGGAATTCCTGAGTAAAAATGTAAAAAATTAATTTTTTTTAACAGTCACGCTAGGAGCGACTTTTTGTGTAAGATCCAAGCACTTTGTTTTTCACAATAAAAAAGACTAACCCAGCATAGGTTAAAAAAAATGACCTAGTAAGACAGGTTTATGCATGAAGTGCATGGTATTGTTCTCAGATACTTAAGGGGGCTAACTCATCACTGCTGTAACATAGAGAATGTCCAGCGTGTAATTCTGCAATAAGATGTTTTATTATGAACCAGTAGCAAAATATTCACATTACACATTATAACATTCATTCAGGCAATACACTCAGGCATTTAATTGACAGTCAGATAAAGTTAACTGGGCACAGCACATGGACTGGCCACACACACTGGGCACTTACACAATGGGAAACACTGAACAGGGAACATTCTAGATTAAATTCAATTGTAAACATATTCCCAAATTCACTGTGCTTCACAGGGGCTCCAAATACATGTCACTGGCGCCTATAATGTCTATTTCTTGGATAAAAGCAGCCTCAGTGGAACACTATGCAGTCCCCTCTGGTGGACAAATAATTATGAAAAAGAGAATATGAGCCATTAATCTATACTAGCAGTGACAACCAGGGCTGTATCTACCTTTTTGGAGCCCCTAGGCAGTGACGTGGAGGAGTCCCTGCGAGTGAGTATGCAAGGTATACACAGACCCATTTTTGCCTTTTCTGTACATGTAAGTTCCCTTTTCTGTTGTAACTGTCTTGTTCTAGATGGTCACACCCTAGTTGTCAGTCTATGAACTGCAACTTCTCACAGGGAAGCGCCCCTGGGCAGCTGCCTAGTTGGCCTAATGGGTAATCCGGCCATGGTGACAACTTACAGACTGAAAAAGACTGAGCTAAGGTTGGTGGTTACAGAGGGATGGAGGAATAAAGAGTAACATAGAAGCGTTAACTAAAAAGAATAGGCAGTTTAGATGGCCTTTTAGTTCTTCCCTGCTATCAAAGTGTTGAGAGCAGAATCACGAAAAGGGGGGATTCAGTTTCAAAATATCTTGTAAGGTGGCAATGAGGGTTTTCTAGTTTTATAATATGACTGAATAGAGAAGAAAAAAGGAGAAATTGTACTTTTCAGGGCTCTGTCCCAATTATGGTAATCAGAGAGCTTTGTTTTTTGTAGAATAGACCCAAACTATAAAATAAAATGGAAAAATGAAATTGTTTTTATGAGTACTTTAATTCAGTGATTTATTTAAAAAATCACAGCTCAAGCTTCATTGCCTATAAGTGCTCAGAACTTTCCAGTTATGTCACTGCCATCGCGCTGGCGTGCAGCGGGCAGTAGATGGCGCAATGATAGTTTGTTGAATTTGTTCTTAGAGTTAGGGGTTAGGTTTTGGGTTAGGGGTTAGGTAGTGGCAGATGGTAAGCTTTACATACCGTAAAGTAATGGTGGCGCTTATTTTACTTTTTTACTTTATGTAAAGCTGCCACTATCCTAACCCCTAAATCCTAACACTAAATCCTAAATCTAACCCTTACCCTAAGAACAAATTCAACAAAGTCTCAGCTCACCTCCTACAAGCCACTGCATGCCACTGCCCTGGCAGGGACATAAGAGGAAAGATCCAAGTACAAAATATATCATTAAACAATATCATTAAACAGTACTGTTGTGTTTTTAGTTTTTCCTGTAGTACTTAATTTAGTGTAAGTGAAATATATTCTGAATATGTTCCATAATTCCTTTGTTGATACAATAACTATGCTGAGACAATCAGCCCAAAAAGTACTTTTAAACTATGAATCACTGCATAATCCTATATTATTTAGTTATTTCCATTTTTTCTGAACTCAATAAAAGGATAATATTTAAAAATATCTAATAGTAGCATTTGTGCGTTGTTTCTGTCTGGCTGGTCAGCACACTTTTTAGCTACATATTAAGCTAAGCATAAACATCCAACATGTGTAGATACTATCAGCCTTATTAAATTGTGATTCGGACAATTGAATAGGGCTCTATATAAGCACATAGCATATTTTTTTTACAGAAGTTTTTAGTTAGTAAAGACCTTGCTTTGGGATAGAAGTTCACTAACTAAAAACTTCTGTAAAAAAAATATGCTCTGTGCTTATATAGAGCCCTATTCAATTGGCCGAATCACAATTTAATAAGGCTGTATGGCTCCATCAGGGGTTCTCAGGTGCAGGAAAATTACATATTTAAACCCTTTGAGACAACCCCAACTGAGGATAGAGTAACTTCTTGTATACAGGATCAAATGAAAACATCAAATTTGGGGGCTATAAAGTATATATCCCTTTCTGGATCGATACCTTGCTGTGTCGAAGGGTCTTGTGTATCTAACTGAAATTGTGAGCTATACCATGTTTGGTCACCCAAGATGGGCAGGTCATTGCAGAAAAGTCAGACAAATCACAGTCAACTGGAGAAATTGCAACTCATTCATTTTGGTTAGTACATTTGCTTGTCTATATATATACTAGCAAATTGCCCGTCAAAAAATGACGGCAATGAAATTGTAAGGGAGCTAAGGGTGTTTGCTGTATATAATGTGGCTGATGTAGCGTTGTTCATTTTCTATGTGGTGCAAGCTTTTCGTAATATCCGTAGCTGTTTGGTGGGCTTTTTCAGAATATCCGTAGGTGTTTGGTGGTGTTTTGCGTGTTTATGGTGGTGTTTTGCGTGTTTAGGGACCTTTAGCCTCGTTTTCGTTTTGTTCGGCGGCCATTTTTTCTCTCGCTTAGGTGATTTTCGGGTCTCTAAACTCCGAAATTTGTGGTTAAATGGAGGTGTAACTTTACTTGCAGAGGTCCCTGGTGCCCCCCCCTTGCTGTGAGTAACCTTTTTTTGTGTTTGTTGTTTTTTATTTGTTGTGTTTGTAATGTTTTTGGTTGCGTCCTTGTTTTCTAATCACGTAGGTGTATTTCGGCAAATACGTAGGTGTTTGGTGGTGTTTTGCGTCTTTAGACTGCTGTAGCCTCGTTTTCGTTTTTTTCCGGCGGCCATTTTTTCTCTCGCTTTGAGAATTTTTTAGTGTCTAAACTCTTTTAATTTGAGTTAAATTGAGGTGTAACTTTAGTTTTTGAGGTCCTGGATGCTCCCTCTTCCTGAAAGTAAGCTTTTTATGTATTTGTTGTGTGTATTTGTTGTATTTTTCATGTTTTGATGTGAGCGTGTTGCGGCCGTTTTTTGCGAGGTTGTAATGGGTCATAACGTGTCTTGTATTTTGTTTGCGTTGCGACGTAAATTTTGCAAGGGTTGCGAGGGCCGCGGGCTCGCTATGCGAGCCCGCAAGCGTGAGCAACAATTCGTATGCTCACAACTATATATGTGATGTGCTTAATGTGAGAATGTATCCATTGTGGCATGGTATGAATTGTTGTGTATTCCTTTTTTCTTTTATATCTTAATAAAACATTTGTGCAATTGTACAATTTAAATAAAATACGGTTCAACAGATATATTCTTGATGTTATAATTGTTTTATCAATGTTATCAAATTTTGTCCTTGAGCTTATAATACCCATTGTACAGGTAAAGCTATAAGGATTTCTGTATAATTTGGTGATAATTTGGTGATTATAAAAAACGATCATATAAGCAAAGTTATATTGATAAGAATTTATCCTAATATGAATTTCAAAATTCTACCTAATAATAATAAAAATAAACTGGAATAAAGTTAAGAATAAATGAGTAAACATATAAATCTTGTTAATATTTTTTTAATTATCAACTTTTAAATGCATATCAAAATGAATACATTTCAATACAATTGGTGTAAAAAATAGAATAAAGTATTTTTTTAATTTAAACTTTTTATACATCTAATATTTATATTGCACAGTATATATTTGTAATAAATCATGCAAGAGTGAGAGTTTAATGAATAAGAAATCACATTTACAATATTTATTGCCAATATACAGATATACCCTGTTTAGTGCGGTATATGCGTTCTTGCATGCAGGAGCGCTAGTCAAAAAATGTGCTAAAAAGGGCATTTTCAGCCTTATGAACTTGTGATTTGGCCAATTGAATAGGGCTCTATATAAGCATAGAGCCCTATTCAATTGGCGGACTCGCAATTTAATAAGGCTGTATATCTGCATAGCGATGAACAGTGCTATGGTGGAAAAAAACGCTCTAAATGGGGATCTAAAAGCCCGCAGTGCGATATCGTGAGATTTAGCACTGTTCAGGATCTGGCCCTGGAAACAGCAATATATGCCGATTTACAGCCCTATTAAATTGGGGCTACGTGCTAAAAAGACCTGTTGCTAGCAGCGGGCTTTGCGTGTTAACACGCAGGACAGCTGAGAATAGGCTACATGCTGAGCAACGTTGAACTTTGTGCATGTAAATCCTTTGATCTGACGAGTCCGTAACCGATACTTGTTTAAGTCAGCTATTAAATTGCAACTTGGTCACTCGCGAACAAGCATGTAACACACAAAGGCCAACACGTGCTCTAGAGCACCCGCAAGGGGGGTAAAGTACAATACATAGCACTTCTTAATCAGAAAAAAACACACTACTTTACATTTGTTAACAGGGAAAGTGACGCTCGGTCTTAGAATTAATAGCACAACATTCTTAAGCCTGCGAATCAACCACGAAAAATACCTTATTTCATGTTTCTATTTGGTGTTATATCGATCCCTGTATTCAGTGTGTTACAACATATACTGTAACTAGCATGTGATAGAATATTATATTTACTGCTTTATTAATATTGCATTATATCTGGCCTGTGGGTCCGATTGTAAACTGGAATTGAAGCGAGTAGGACTTCAAAATCTACCCTTCCCTTTTTCAGTGACCAAATGCTAACAATCTCTTTTTCCATTGGCTCCGTCTGAACCCGTAACTACGTGATTGCTTAATTGTTTGCAAACGAGCACACAACCCCGACGGCCGTGAACTAGTTTACGAAATAGCGTCTCTCGCTCGTAGCCCTTTCTAATTTAATAGCAACGTAAAATGGCCAAATCTGAACCCTTACGTGCTACACGTTGGACTTACGAGGCTGGAATTTAATATGGCCCTTAACTTTCAAGTCAGCTCTGCAAATTGCATTTACAGTGCCTTGCAAAAGTATTCACCCTCCTTAACTTTTTACCTATTTTGTTACATTACAGCCTTAAGTTCAATGATTTGTTAATCTGCATTTTATGTGATGGATCAGAACATAATACTCTAAGTTGGTGAAGTGAAATGAAAAAAATATATACATAAAACTATTTTTTAGAAATAGAAAACAGAAAATTGGCATGTGCGTATGTATTCACCCCCTTTGTTATGAAGCCCATAAAAAACTCTGATGCAACCAATTACCTTCAGAAGTCACACAATTAGTGAAATTATGTCCACCTGTGTGCATTCTAAGTATCACATGATGTGTCATTACATATACACACCTCTTTTGAAAGGCTCCAGAGGCTGCAACACCTAAGCAAGAGGCACCACTAACCAAACACTGCCATGAAGACCAATGAACTATCCAAACAAGTAAGGGACAATGTTGTTGAGAAATACAAGTCAGGGTTATAAAAAAATATCCAAATCTTTGATGATCCCCAGGAGCACCATCAAATCTATAATAACCAAATGGAAAGAACATGGCGCAACAGCAAACCTGCTAAGACGGCCGCCCACCAAAACTCACGGACCGGGGCAAGGAGGGCATTAATCAGAAAGGCTGCACAGAGACCTAAGGTAACCCTGGATGAGCTGCAGAGTTCCACAGCAGAGACTGGAGTATCTGTACATAGGACAACAATAAGCCGTATGCTCCATAGAGTTGGGCTTTATGGCAGAGTAATGAAAAGGTATACAAAATAGGAATCGTGCAAATGACTAGAGTGGATAAGGTTAAAGCTATAGTGAGTACCAATGGTAATCTCAAACATGTAAAACACACTGGACGGAATATAAGTACTAATGACACTCTAAATATATAAATATTAATATAGGAAAGAGAGACATATAACCGCCCAAATATATTCTGACTGCTTAGATGCTATTGTAAACAGTATCCTATAAGATTGGTAATAGCTTCCCTCGTATGGCAATATGAATTGCTTAATCCTTGGGGAGCTATAACTATAGCTAAAACTAATAGTTGTCTAAGACAACAAAAAACAAACACAAATAAGATAACCCATGATTAAGCCCTAGGAAGGGCGAAATGAGCCGTCGGGACTTATTTTCTACACATAAGATAAGTGCAGTTGCTCTGGTTTTATTTATTGAACAGAGGAATGTTTGAGTATTATCACTTTAGTGTAAAATCCCTTTAGTGTGTAACTATGTATTTTGGGAGCAACACCACTTGGAATTGCATGTTATGCTTTAATGAATATGTGGTGAATATGTGGTGAATTTATATGGAAAACACTGGCAATGTTTTTCCATCTACCCTTTATATCATAATTAATGTTCTCACATTTTCTCCTTGATAGGTATATTGACCTATAACATCTTACATTGTATTAGATCTGCTTTATACTATTAACTTTTTCTTCTTTTTTTCCCAACCTATGGGTAATTGCACTTATCTTATTTGTGTTTGTTTTTTGTTGTCTTAGACAACTATTAGTTTTAGCTATAGTTATAGCTCCCCAAGGATTAAGCAATTCATATTGCCATATGAGGGAAGCTATTACCAATCTTATAGGATACTGTTTACAATAGCATCTAAGCAGTCAGAATATATTTGGGCGGTTATATGTCTCTCTTTCCTATATTAATATTTATATATTTAGAGTGTCATTAGTACTTATATTCCGTCCAGTGTGTTTTACATGTTTGACATTACCATTGGTACTCACTATAGCTTTAACCTTATCCACTCTAGTCATTTGCACAATTCCTATTTTTTATACCTTTTCATCACAAATATCAGAGTGTTAAGCACTCAGGAATCACTATATAGTGATATATATATATATATATATATATATATATATACTTTATGGCAGAGTAGCCAGAAGAAAGCCATTACTTTCAGCAAAAAATAGAATGCCACGTGGAGACTCCCAAAATGTATGGAGGAAGGTGCTCTGGTCTGATGAGACTAAAATGTAACATTTCGGCCATCAAAGAAAATGCTATGTCTGGTGCATCACATCACCCAAAGAACACCATCCCCACAGTGAAACATGGTGGCAGCATCATGCTGTGTGGATGTTCTTCAGCAGCCGGGACTGGGAAAGTGGTCACTGTTCAGGGAAAGATGGATGGTACTAAATACAGGGATATACTTGAGCAAAACCTGTACCACTCTGTGTGTGATTTGAGGCTAGGCCGGAGGTTCACCTTCCTGCAGGGCAATGACCCCAAACACACTGCTAAAGCAACATTTGAGTGGTTTAAGGGGAAACATGTAAATGTGTTGGAATGGCCTAGTCAAAGCCCAGACCTCAATCCAATCAAAAACATGTGGTCAGACTTAAAGATTGATGTTCACAAGCACAAACCATCCAACTTGAAGGAGCTGGAAGGTGAACCTCTGTCCTAGCCTCAAATCACGCACAGAGTGGTACAGGTTTTGCTCTAGAATATCCCTTTATTTAGCATCATCCATCTTTCCCTCAACTCTGACCAGTTTCCCACATGCCTTTTCGCAAACTCAAAATGTGCCATTTTGTTTTTTGCTGAAAGTAATGGCTTTCTTCTGGCCACTCTTTGATTGTTGTTCTCTGGAACAACAATCAAACACACTCTCTGAAGTTTTGCTGCAGGTATCTAAAGACACTGTGGAGCCATTTCAACTTGTACTATATGTAATATTATCAATATTTGTATGAATGTTTCTGTGATATAATATCTGATGAGATAGAAACTTTTACTAAGCAAATCTATACCTACGCATTTGTCTGAAACCCCCCTTACCTTGCCTGCTCCCCCACCCCCAAAGCCTGGATTTATTGCTTCTTATCTGTGAAATAACATTTGTCCATCCTTCTCATTTTCTGTTGCAGTCTCTCCACTATCTGTAGGCCTCATTCTCTGCTCTCTCACTCTCTCTGGAACAACAATCACTTCCCGCCCCTTGTTTCTCTTGATTTATTGAGTTACTCAAATTTCCTACAGCTGATCAATTAGCAACACCTGCTAACTATACCTAATTAATCTATTACACAGTGTTTCCTCATGCCTGTTCCTTCCTCATTTCATCCTGTCTTTTCCTCAAGCTCCTCTTCTCAACTTTTCCACATCATGTCTCCAACATAACCATCTCACCTTACATGCTCTCCTCTTTTATGCTCCCATGAGCTACTCTCATACCTCCATTCTCTATCTCCTCCCCCTTCTAAAGCTCATAAGCAGAAACACTTCTGCAAGTCCAAATCCCACTTCCTCTCCCTCTCTCTCTTTCTTCTGTTGGCTTCTTGGGACATACCTCCTAACACAGGCCCCTCACCTCTCACTCGCAGATTATACTATCTGACCACTAGGGCCAGATAAGATATTACATACTAGGATCACTTACCAAATTACTTTCTCAGATGCTTTCCTTTTCCTTCTATATGAAAAAACATTCTAACTTTGCATACCCTCCTACCTAATGAAACTTCACTTTCTTCCTGACCCTTGCTATTTCTTATCTGCCTCTTCCATCCCCTTTAGATAGTAAGTAGATAGTTTTCAATCTTGTAGAGTGCTTTGGGAAAAAAAACACTTTCTACAAAGATTCTAAGCTCAAAACAGGGTCCTCCATTGTTTGCAGTTTGTTAAAATTATATTTTTTCCTTGTTCTTTTCCTCTGAATAGCGCGACGGAATATGTTGGCGCATTACAAATAAAAGTAATAATAATAATAAAGCCCAACTCTATGGCGAGTACGGCTTATTGTCGTCCTATGTACAGATACTCCAGTCTCTGCAGCTCCTCCAGGGTTACCTTAGGTCTCTGCTGACTCTCTGAATAATGCCCTCCTTGTCCAGTCCTTGAGTTTTGGTGGCCGTCTCTTGGCAGGTTTGCTGTTGTGCTATGTTCTTACCATTTAATTATGATAGATTTGATGGTGCTCCTAGGGATCATCAAAGATTTGGATATTTTTTTATAACCTAACCAAGACTTGCACTTCTTAATAACATTGTCCATTGCTTGTTTGGAGAGTTCCTTGGTCTTCATGGCAGAGTTTGGTTAGTGGTGCCTCTTGCTTAGGTGTTGCAGCCTTTGGGGCCTTTAAAAAAATGTGTGTATATGTTGCACATGCCAATTTTCTGTTTTATATTTCTAAAAAATAGTTTTATGTATATATTTTTCTCATTTCACTTCACCAACTTAGACTATTGTGTTCTGATCCATCACATAAAATTCAGGTTAACAAAACTTAAGGCTGTAATGTAACACAATAGGTAAAAAGTCAAGGGGGGGGGTGAAAACTTTTGCAAGGCACTGTAAGTAAAAAAAAAACAATCATTACATGAGATAGCATACAATTTAACTTCACTTTAACTGTACTGAGAGGACTTGAGAGCCCAATGGGATGGTGGCAATGTAGAGGATGAGAAGATAGGTTATTGCTCTGAACTTTGGTTCTTGTTAGCACAGGCTGCAGTTTGGCTCTTACAAACACAGGCTGAACATTGGCACTTACAGGCACAGGATGCGCATTAGCTGTTACAGGCACTGGATGCAGATTGGCACTTGCAGGCACAGACAGGCTATACTTGGCATTTTACAGACAGGCTGCACATTGGCTTTTACAGACACAGACAGCAGATTGGCACCTACAGGCAAAGCCTTCAGATTGGTATTTACAAGCACAGACAGCCACAGATTTCCTGAATCCTGGACTTTTGTAAAGTCAAGATTTTCCCTCCTTATTATCAGTGTTGATCTTCAACTCCACTATCCCTGAAGGCCACCTTGTCTTCAGGGCTCTAGTTAGAGGTCTTCTCTAAGGAACTGCAACCAACCTCTTTCAGGATTATGCCAAAGGATCCCCAGACATAAGGCCTCACCTCAGCACACAATAATCACATTATACTTGAGCTTAGCCACAAGGCTGAGAAGTCATCACTGCAGGATAGTTGAAAATAATAATACATCTAAATAATTCTGATAAATGTAAAAAGTAGGTTAACAACTCATCATGAGATGCTTTTGCACCCTACTGCTTGGTATTAATTACATTTTCTCTATACATTTTACACACTCATTTAACTTATGGAGGGGAGCTTGAGTACTCACAAAGCTTTCCTGCTTTACGTGCATATTTGATTGGTACAATTATAAACTTTGACTTGAGCAGCAATTGGTGGTGGTGGTGATGATGGGGCAGATGCTAAAGGTTCATATGCATGCCCATGTTTTTTTTTAACTTATGGAGAGAAGCATCAATTACCTATGAAATGTTGCTGCTTTAATTTACATATTTATTGGTACAATTTTTCTTTGAAGCCCAGCCGCTATTGAGTAGCATTGTCTTGTGGACTGAAAGGTGCTGCTGGGGGGGTTGCTGGGGTCCACTGCCCTACAGAAGAGGAACAAGAAAACCTAGTTTAAATATATATATATAATAGTCGCTGGGCGGTTGTGGGGATATATATAATTTTATATGTAATATAATACATGTATAATAGGTGTCTGTCTGGAAACAGGTTTTTTAACTTGTTTTAGACATTCAAGTGTGAATACGGATGTACTATTTATTTACTGTACTACTGTGGAGGGCTTCTATCTCTTTAATAATAAAAATAATAATAATAATAATAATATTATAAATGATTGCTGTTGGGAACTACCTACACATAAAGTCCACAACACAGGCTGAGATCTCACTCCATGCTGAGGATAACCAGTAAGCTTGAAACAGCTGTACATGCATAGAATACTCAGCTTGTGTTTAATCCAACCTTGGCTTTGCATTAAAGCTGTGTAATACAGCATGCATAAGCTTAAAGGAAGCCATGTTTGATAATGGCTAAGGATTGAAGAGCGAGGCATTTGTGGGCACATTTGCATGTCCCAGCTCAGCTTCCCAGAATGCAGTGTAATAACGTTTTTTCTCGGACCTCTGAGCTAGAAGCAGGTTTTTTAACTTGTTTTAGACATTCACATGTGAACACAGATGTACTATTTATTTACTGTATTAAATATACATATAAATATATGTATACATATATATATATATATATATATATATATATATATATATATATATATATATATATATATATGTATATACAGTGGATATAAAAAGTCTACACACCCCTGTTAAAATGTCAGGTTTCTGTGCTGTAAAAAAATGAGACAAAGATAAATCATTTCAGAACTGTTTGAAAAACAAACTGAAATCTTTTAGGTAGAGGGAAGAAAAAAATATAAAAATAAAATAATATGGTTGCATAAGTATGCACACCCTTAAACTAATACTTTGTTGAAGCACGTTTTGATTTTATTACAGCACTCAGTCTTTTTGGCTATGAGTCTTTCAGCATGGCACATTTTGACTTGGCAAGATTTGCCCATTCTTCTTTGCAAAAACACTCCAAATCTGTCAGATTGCGAGGGCATTTCCTGTGCACAGCCCTCTTCAGATCACCCCACAGATTTTCAATCGGATTCAGGTCTGGGCTCTGGCTGTGCCATTCCAAAACTTTAATCTTCTTCTGGTGAACCCATTCCTTTGTTGATTTGAAGGTATGCTTTGGGTCGTTGTCATGCTGAAAGATGAAGTTCCTCTTCCTGTTCAGCTTTCTAGCAGAAGCCTGAAGGTTTTGTGCCAATATTGACTGGTATTTGGAACTGTTCATAATTCCCTCTATCTTAACTAAGGCCCCGGTTCCAGCTGAAGAAAAACAGCCCCAAAGCATGATGCTGCCACCACCATGCTTCACTGTGGGTATGGTGTTCTTTTGGTGATGTGCAGTGTTGTTTTTGCGCCAAACATATCTTTTGGAATTATGGCCAAAAAGTTTAACCTTGGTTTCATCAGACCATAACACCTTTTCCCACATGCTTTTGGGAGACTTCAGATGTGTTTTTGCAAAATGTAGCCTGGCTTGGATGTTTTTCTTTGTAAGAATAGGCTTTCGTCTTGTCACTCTACCCCTTAGCACAGACATATGAAGAATACAGGAGATTGTTGTCACATGTACCACACAGCCAGTACTTGCCAGATATTCCTGCAGCTCCTTTAATGTTGCTGTGGGCCTCTTGGTAGCCTCCCAGACCAGTTTTCTTCTCGTCTTTTCATCAATTTTGGAGGGAGCTCCAGTTCTGGATAATGTCACTGTTGTGCCATATTTTCTCCACTTGATGATGACTGTCTTCACTGTGTTCCATGGTATATCTAATGCCTTGGAAATTCTTTTGTACCCTTCTCCTGACTGATACCTTTTAACAATGAGATCACTCTAATGCTTTGGAAGCTCTCTGTGGACCATGGCTTTTGCTGTGGGATGCGACTAAGAAAACTTCAGGAAAGACCAACTAGAGCAGCTGAACTTTATATGGGGTTAATCAGAGGCACTTTAAATGATGGCAGGTGTATGCTGACTCCTATTTAACACGATTTGGAATGTGATTGCTTAATGCTGAACACAGCTACATCCCCAGATATAAGAGGGTGTGCAGACTTATGCAACCACAATATTTTTCTTTTTTTCTTTTCTTCCCTCCACCTAAAAGATTTCAGTTTGTTTTTCAATTGAGTTGTACAGTTTATAGGTCACATTAAAGGTGGCAAAGTTCTGAAATGATTTATCTTTGTCTCATTTTTTTACAGCACAGAAACCTGACATTTTAACAGGGGTGTGTAGCCTTTTTATATCCACTGTATATACTAGCGACTTGCCAGTCAAAAATGACGGAAATAAAATCTGAAGGTTGGCAATGCTGTTTGCCACACAATGCAAGGCTCTTCCCCCCTCTACTTCACCACTCATTGTAGGCATCGTCCAACCCGACACTTTCATGCCTCTCTATGAGCTCCTTTGGTGCTCATCGCAAGGTCCTCATTGAGCGCATTCGGCACTCATTGCGAGCCTCTCCCCTCTCCCTTCCATGTGTCTGTTTCTGTTTCCCCCTCTTTCCCTCCTGCTATCTCCTTGCCCCTTGTCCCTGCCCTTTGTCCCCCCCCCCCTTATTTTCCTCCCCGTGTCTCTTTCCCACCCTCTCCCTCTCCTGTGTCCTTCTCCTCCCTCTCCCTCTTCAAGTCTTGAGTGCCTCACGATGAGCACCACTCGCGCCTTTTTCAAAGTCTTGCAGGCCTCGCAATGAGCGTCTAAGCTCTACAGGCTTCAACCTCGTTGTGAGTCTTTTTTTTTTTATTACAGCTGCCATTTTTTTCCTTGCTTAGTTGTTTTCAGACCTCCTAAAATTGCTAATTAAACATCAAATCAGCTTGCAACCTCACTTACAGGCTCCCTGCCTCGCCCCCTGTGGTGTGTGAGGTTGTAACTTAATTTTTTAATTAATTGGCGTCTTTTGGCTGTCTTCTGACGGCTTCTGAGTTACGGGCTTGAAAAAAAAGTTGTCTGTTAAAGCCGTAATTTTTTCAAAGTCTTCTGTGCCTCACGATGAGTGCCAAAGGCCTACGGCCTTCAGCACTGATCGCGGGCATAGGCATGAGTGCCTTCGGACGGAAAAATAATTGTGCCCCCCCTTTGGCACTCAAAGGGGGGGCGACAACTCGCAATTATGACAACTATTATATGTGATAAATACATATATTGTGATGGTGTGTCACCAGAGGGCAGTAGAGAGCACTTCAAGACTTCTCCCCAGGAGTGAGATGGTTAAGAAGCACCTTACAAAGCTTGGGTGTGTCTGCAATCAAGGCCTGCTGCTACCTGCAGTTGGAGGATTGTTTAGAAGTGTGGAGCCAGTGAAGAGGCAGAGGAAACCTGAGACAGCTATGTGGCGAGAGAGAGGTCAGTGAGACCTAGAAAGCCAGTCTGCACAGCCAGTGCAGTTGCGCAACATTGAGAAGAGTGTCCAGCATGACCGGCGAGGTCAAAGAGACACAGCTCCTCTGCAGATGGAGTGCAGAACCTGAAGGGAGTGGACTCTAAAACAGGCAAGTGTGCAGGCCTGTGTTTTGGACTGTATTGTGAATTACAGTAGAGCAGTGAGGGAGGTGCAGATAAAAGTGTAGGTAGTGCTTCAAAGAGAAGCTAGGATTTATTTTCTGTTTTGATTATTTACTTTTATGCTGACAAATAAACCGCAAGATCTGTTAAACCATACAAAAGGCTCCAGAGTACTCTATTGTGGTGTTGGAAAACAAGGCACGTATCCTGAGCGTGACAGTGAATCTGTCACAATATATATACGGGCAATGTGTATAATCCGGGCATTCTGTATAATGCCCGGGGAATGTGTATAATCGCATTCTGTACAATGCCCAGGCAATGTGTAAAATCTTTTATTATTCTTGAAATGATTCCTTGGTCCGATCAGGGCTGAAATTTGTGCAGATATTTTCTTTGGCCAATTTATTCATAAGTAAATGCATTTTTCAAATTGATATCATTTAAGCAACTATGATAGATAAATGCATAATAATGACATTAGCATTTTCAATTCAAAACCTAATGTCTACATTCTAGAAAAGCAACAAAAATGAATATATATATATATATATATATATATATATATATATATATATATAAAACAATTCTAATAAATAGGATTACTTTTATTCTTTCTAGGGGATTGCTGCAGTAAACTATAATCTGCCTTAAGCTCCAGTGAACCCTGAAGGCCTCTCTCCATAGTCCATGGCCAGAGCCCTTGGTTGCTACTCAAGTTCATTGATAGGGAGCTTCCACCATTCTCTTTAGCATTTCTGGTTAGGTAGCTGCCTCCAATATCATCAGTGTTCTTTGGCCTCCCCCCCAAAAAAGGATGGTGTATGTAAAAACAAAAATTATTGGGTTACCCCAAGTTCCAGAAGTTCACAAAATTGTGTCTTCAGACCATCTATCCATCACTATAGGAAGGGGGGACTTACAAGACCTCTTGTTCCTAACTGGTAAGTGAAGGGTGTGCTGTGCTAAAATAAAGCTTTTTCTTGTTTCCATATCTTGTCCAGTCTTGTGTGAAAAAAGTCAGTATGGGGTAACAGCCTCAGTAGGGGTAACAACCACCTACCACATTAGAATTAGTGCATGGCCAGAGATAAAACTATCACTAGTCTCTCAGGCTATGTGATTGGAGTGCCCTGTGAATTGGTAACCCAGCCTAAAGCCTGAGGGAAGGAATGTAAAAATAGGGGAACCCCACAAACCATGGTCAGGGGGGAAAAAGTGAATAATTGTAAAGAGCTGCCACTTTCCAATGAGAGGTGAGGAAGTAACCTCTAAATATCTTTGCCATCACGCTTCCATGCAACTCAACCCTCTGGCCAGGTAACCAACAGCCTTATTAAATTGCGATTCTGCACATTTAAAAGGGCTCTATTAAGCAAATAGCATATTTTTTTACATAAGTGTTTAGTTAGTGAAGTCCTTGCTTTTGGATATAAGTTCACTAACTAAAAATTTCTGTAAAAAAATATGCTGTGTGCTTAAATAGAGCACTATTAGATTTGCTGAATTCCAATTTAATAAGGCTGCAAGTGTTTTCCTGTTCACAAATCCTTACAGCCACTACCAAGGTATTATGCTTTGTATGAGCACAAAGGCTGAGAAATGATAAATGTGACTGGCAGATCAGCAGATGCTCAAAAACTAATCATTTTTCACTGTTTTTACAGCTGCTTTTAACTTATGTAGAGAAGTCTTAATTACACATGACACTTTGCTGCTTTATTTTCTATATTTGATATATAATTGTGAGAAGCCCAGATAATGTGCAGGAACTGACTTTAATTTATCAGACTTACAAGCAGAACAGAGTTTGAAAAATTTACCATAAAACTATTCTCAAAATAAAGAGAATGTATTCTGCAGAATCAAAGCATACAAATGGCTGCAGGATTTAGGGGGAAAATAACTCAAAAATATTTGTAATGATAAAGAAGTAAAGCAAGTACACACATACAGACCCCTTGACTGCCTGACATCACCTTGTATGGTCCAGACTAGCCAGTCTTTATTTACATAGGATAACCATTGCCTGTGTTTGGCATGTCCTTATACAGTTTATGGTAGGGCTCAGTCAATTATAGTTTATAAATGATCAAGTGGACCAAACTGACTCTCTCTGCACAAAGGGTTTTTAAAAAAAATGAAGACAGTGAATTGTACTTCGATAATGCCAACTACAATTTATAAAAAGAGTACTCTCTGCATCTTTATATGCTGAAAATTATTTTCTGTGTTAATATTGAAAAAACTCTTTTTTGTCTGTTGTAGTAGCATGATACAATAATGTTTTCCCCAATATTTGTGAATTGATTTTTTAAAGTACACTCTATCAGCTCCCAAAGTATGGCACTGATTTAGAGCGACTCCCCTCTTTATTAAGACCTTGAGTATTAGGTGTTATTATTTTAAGGCTCATGACTCACCCCTCTTAGTGTCAACCTGCGTCTCAGATTGCTTGATGCTGAGGATCACTAGTGGAAGAGTAGTTTGTATTGGTGCATAGGTAGTAGTATGCCACAGTAGATAGAAAGAATAGGAATAGGGATGGGAAAGGATGGCATAAAATAAATAATAATAAAAGCAACATTTAGTAAACAAAGCAAAAAGGAAATAATAAACAAAAAACAAAAACAGCAAAAAGAAAAAGGAATATTGTCTAAAAGTTATTAACTAAGCTTGCAGTTTGACAGATTTGATGTAAATTAATAGTCTCCATAAATTATGTTAGAATATTTTAATATAATAAAATAATAATAACAGTTTAGAGGGGAGCAATCCCTGTCCTTTTCCAATTATGGTGAACCAAATTGTACCCCAAAATTGGATAGAGTTTTGTACCCCAAAATTGGATAGAGAGGCGGTCCCCCCAATTAGCAAATAGGAAATATCCCTCTGGGAAATATGTATCATAACATTTTTAGAGGTAGTGGCGCAATAATCTTTTGAAGAATTTTAAATATGAGACATATCATTTTCTCAACTATCTTTAATCTCTTCTCCCTCTATCTTCTCTACCGTTTAGAAATAGTAAACTTTGAGAAGAATATATTAGAGATCCAGCTAAATTTTCAACATTAAGACCATATGAGGTTGAAAATATAAAAATAAATAAATAAATATACCGTATATACTCGAGTATAAGCCGAGTTTTAAAGCCCTTTTTTTAAGGCTAAAAAGGGCCCCCTCGGCTTATACTCGAGTCACTCGCCCCCCCGCCCACCCCGTGTCTCTCTAACCCCCCCGTGTCACTCTACCCCCGTGTCTCTCTACCCCCCCTTGTCTCTCTTCCCCTCCGTGTCTCTTTCCCTCCCCCCTCCTCATCCTCAACCCTGCATGTGACGTCACATCATTAGCATATACCAGGTGCCGGCATCCTGTATATGCTAATGACGTGGCGTGCATGTGACGTCACATGCGCGCCGGGTCAAGAAGGAGCGGAGGCCGGAGCAGTAGCAGGTATGTGAGGTGAAAGGGAGAGGGGGAGGTATTTAGGGGGGTTTAGAATGAGGAGGGGGGTTTAGGTTGAGGAGGGGGGTTGAGGAGGGAGGTTGAGGTTGAGGAGGGAGGTTGAGGAGGGGGTTGAGGATGAGGAGGGAGGTTGAGGATGAGGAGGGGGGTTGAGGATGGAGGTTGAGGAGGGAGGTTGAGGATGGGGAGGGAGGTTGAGGATGAGGAGGGAGGTTGAGGAGGGGGTTGCGGATGGGGGGATTGAGGAGGGAGAATGAGGATGGGGGGTTGAGGAGGGGGCATTGAGGAGGGAGGTTGCGGAGGGGGGTTGAGGAGGGGTTGATGATGGGGGGGTTGAGGAGGGGTTGAGGATGGGGGGGTTGAGGAGGGAGGATGAGGAGGGAGGTTGAGGATGAGGAGGGAGGTTGAGGAGGGAGGTTGAGGATGGGGTTGAGGATGGGGTTGAGGATGAGGAGGGAGGTTGAGGATGAGGAGGGAGGTTGAGGAGGTGAGTTGAGGTTGAGGAGGGGGGTTGAGGAGGGGGTTGAGGATGGGGGGTTGAGGAGGGAGGATGAGGATGGGGGGCTGAGAAAGGAAGGTTGAGGAGGGGTGATTGAGGAGGGAGATTGAGGAGGGGGGTTAAGGATGGGGGGTTGAGGAGGGAGGATGAGGAGGGAGATTGAGGATGAGAAGGGAGGATGAGGAGGAAGGTTGAGGTTGAGGTGGGAGGATGAGGAGGAGGTTGAGGATGAGGAGGGGGGTTGAGGTTGAGGAGGGGGTTGAGGATGAGGGGGTTGAGGGGGAAGGTTGAGGATGAGGAGGGAGGATGAGGAGGGAGGTTGAGGATGAGGCGTAGGTTTGAGGTTGAGGTGGGAGGATGAGGAGGGGGTTGAGGATGAGGAGGGGGGTTGAGGTTGAGGAGGGGGTTGAGGATGAGGGGGTTTAGGGGGAAGGTTGAGGATGAGGAGTGGGGTTGAGGAGGGAGGTTGAGGATGAGGAGTGGGGTTGAGGAGGGAGGTTGAGAATGAGGAGAGGGTAAGAGACACAGGGAAGGGAGAGGGGAGAAGAGACACGGGAGAGAGAGGGGGGAAACAGAGGGCATTATACTCGGGTCGGCTTATACTCGAGTATATACAGTATAAAGACATTTCTTAGAACACTGTGAATCCTCTGGTCTATACTCTTCTTTCCTGTGTAGAACAAGCACTGATTCCAGTAAATACCATATATGTATATTTTGTCTTCTTGATCTAATTTCGTAATCATCTTGTAGAGTTTTAAGTTTTGTTCCTCTTTAAGGAAGATCATTTCCTTTTCCATTTCTGTATGTGACTTAAGGAGGTTGTTATATTTATCCTCTAATTCTGAAACGTTGGTATCTGCAGCTTTTGTTTCTGAAGTTAGTTCCAAAGAAACATTTTGTACTTCAGCTTTGATTTCTGATCTGAAAGAGAAAATGTATTCTTTAAAGTCTTGAATGTCTGCTTTAGTACTAAGAGCAGAGCCCTCTGAGTGACTTTTCAGTAATTGTTTAGCTTGGGTAAAGGGATGCTGAGAAGAGTGCATAGTTTCATTTGTAGTGTAGTAGTCATCATTATCCTTTGAGGCATGTCTTTTAAAGACCCCATCCATCTTTTGTTTAATCTTATAATTGAATCATAGTGCTTCTTTTAAGCTTGCCTTTTGTAGCTTTAATTGCACATTTATGGGGCGTGGATTACATATTAAGGCTGTGATTGATCAACTATAAAGGTGAAGTAAATTTATTTGCTGATTTTTCGTCTATTTATAGCTTTTGGTAGCTTTTAAAAATATGTATTTTAACAGCATGTACTGCTTAGATATTTTTTGAGAAGAGAGGACTTTTAATATTCTGGATTTAGCAGAAATATAACTGTTCAATTATTGCATTTCTTGAGTATCACATATCATAATTGTCAAACTGTAATTTGTTGTCATGCTTGCGAGCCTCATGAAGCGAGGCGAGCTGTTGAGGCATTGAAGCTTTCCAAGCTCGAAGGACTTAGGCAATGAGCGCCGAAGCAGTTGAGTCATGGAAACACGTGGGACTTAGGCTGAAATGAGCGCTGAAGGTGCTCCTGTGAGCCTCATGAAGCGAGGCAAGCAGTTAAGGCACGCAGGATTTAGGCTGCAAGCAGTTGATGACAGTTATGGATTAATTAATTAATGTATATTAATTTATAAATTCATTATTAATTAATAATAAAAAATAAAAAAAAAGTAAAATGTCCTTATTTATGAATACATAGGTGCTTAGCGATTTACGTTTTAATGTATGCCAATTAAACATCATAACATAAAAACATTACCAATCCTTTTCAGGACAATCTATAGTTTGCTCATAGCTATTTGTGTTTGGATATGAAATTTACATTTCAATGATGCCCTTCTTTAGGAAAACATGATTAGCTCTTTATGTTTTGCATTCATGACAGTTATTGATTAATTAATTAAAGTATATTATTTAATTAATTACTTATTAATTAATTATAAAAAATAAAAAAATAACACTGACCTTATTTGTCAATATATCTATGATTAATTAATTAATTTATTTATTTATTTAAAGAAAAATTTACAAATGCATTTCAGGTAATTTTACTGTTTCCTTACTGCTCTTTATGTTTTGCATTGATGACAGTTAAAAACAATATGTACAATAAAAAAACACATTATATCTTACAGATTGGAAGAAAAAAAAGGCCACAACTACAAGACCATCAGAAAGTGGAAAATAACTTCTTCCATTAAGAATTCAGGTATGTAAAAAATAAATCTTAGTAATTAACATTACAATTGAATCTAAAATGCCTGTATTTACAATTACAGATTACAATGGAGCACAACGTAGAAGACAAGAAAGCACAGAAAAGAAGAATGGGAAGGGAACGGAAGCAAAGATGGAGAGATACACAGTCGCCTCAGACTTCACAAAGATTAAGAGAAGAAGACCAAAAGAGACTTTCCAATAAAAGAAAAATTACTCAAAAAGGACAAACTGAATGTGACGGATCTACAAAGAAAAGAAAAAGTAAAAAACATAATGTCTGTGACACATTGCCTAATGACCAAATATTGCCTAATGGCATCAATGTTGATATATATGACACCAATATTGATATAAACAGTAGTAGCGATATCTGTGTTGAGAAAGCTCAGGATAGTCCCTTATTTACAGCACTACCAGTAGAGTCATTATTGTGGATTACTTAATGTGGTTGTTAGTTTTGTGGGGCCTATCATTTTCTTAAGGAAAGACCAACTGATGGAGAGTTTATTAGTTGCTGTCAGAAAGAAAAGGTAATACTTCCAGAAAGACACACATTTCCAGAATATTTACAAAGTATAATGAGTGATCCAACATTTCCAAATTATAGCAATTTTAGGAAAAACATCAGGTTTTATAACAGTACAATTTCATTTTCTTCAATGGGTGCTACATTAGCAGAAAATGTGCCAGGACATGGTTGTTACTGTTTTAGAGTACAAGAACAAATTAACCACAGGACTTCACATTTACACCCACAAGCAGGAGAGCAAAGGAAATTTGCACAGTTATATGTCCTAGATGCAATGGAAGCTGTTGAACACAGGATGACGCTTCCTGAAAATAAACAATGTTTGCTCATAGTCTTTGAACAGCTGGATAATATTATGGCCAGCAACCCATATAGTCAAGCATACAAAAAATTAGCAGAGGTTGAAAAAAAACAACAGGCACATTCTCAAATACCAATGCCAAGAGTAAATATGGTTCTCAAAAGAGAGCTCAGTACTGATCAAAGACGTTATAATTTATCAACAGTAAATGAGGTTGCCATGGTCTTTAAAAATGATGATGGTGAACCACCATTTCAGCGGGATTTTCGAATATATCCACACAGTGAAGAGCATGCTTTTATAAACATAATTATATTAAGTTGTAATTTGGATCCAATGACATATCCCATTTTCTTTCCAAATGGTAAGCCAGGATGGGAACCAAAATTACAATTGCAAAGTTATCCCAATAGTAAAGTTTGTGTTAGAAACAATATTTCTATGCTGGAATATAATATGACACATATTGCTATTCGGGATCATTTTAATCCTATTTTATGTGGGGGGAAACTCACACAACAATGGATTATTGATTTATATCTACAAGTCGAAGCAAATAATCTAAATTTTATCAAATTTCAACAAAACAAGCTTAGTATAGAAAAATATTGTGGATTGATGGATTATGTCGCTGAATTGGCTACCAACAGAGACATTGCAGCTGGAAGAGCAATCATTTTGCCATCCACTTTCCAAGGATCTCCTCGCAATATGAGAGAAAGATATAATGATGCCATGGCTATTGTGGCTAAATTTGAAAAAACAGATTTATTCATTACATTCACATGTAATCCTCAATGGCCAGAGATCAAGGAAAATTTGAAACTCGGATAAAATACTTCTGATCGGTCAGATTTAGTGGCTAGAGTATTCAAAATATAACTAAATCACATGCCCATATTCTTTTAATCCTACAAGAAAAGTAAAAATGGAATACTGCAGAGAGAGTGGATTCAGTAATTAGTGCTAAACTGCCACATCCAGAAAAATATTCAAAACTTTATGACATTGTTACACACCGAATAATTAATGGTCCATGTGGAGATATAAATCCTAATTCACCATGTATGGAAAATAAAAAATGCACAAAAGAGTTTCCAAAACAATTTCAAATGCAAACTGATGCTAATTGTGATGGATACTCTTTGCATAAAACCGCTATTATTCGTAGCCAAAAGGTTGATAATAGATATGTAGTTCTATACGATCCACAGTTGCTGATGAAGTACATTGCACACATCAAATCCTTAAAATATGCACTTCTATCAAATCCATAAAATATGTGTATAAATATATATACAAAGGATATGATGCAGCAACTGTTGTTGTGCAAGGTGCACAAAATGAACAAGACAATCCAATTTTACATGATGAACTTTCATGTTATTTAGATGCTCGCTATGTCAGTGCTCTAGAAGCAATGTGGCGTCTTCTGAAATTTGAGATGCATGATCGGTCACAAGCTGTGTATCGATTAGCTGTACATTTGCCACAAAGTCAATTTGTTTGCTTTACTGCAGGGAATGAAAGAAACACTCTAGCCCAAAATGAACAAAGAGCAACAACACTTGCTCTATGACACAGACAATTTGTATACATTGAGATTCTATATCCCTATGTATTCGTAAATGGCCAATGGCTACAATGAAAAAAAGATACAAATACAATTATCCCAAGAATTTATACTGTTAGTCCAAGAGACATTGAGCGTTTCAATTTAAGATTACTTCTTTTACATGTTCCAGTGCACAAAGTTATGAACATTAACACACAATCAATGACATAGTTTAGGATACTTTCCAATTAGCTGCAAGACATCAAAACTTCCTAGCAGATGATACGGAATGGGAGAGGTGTCTGGAAGAAGCAGCACTTTATCAAATGCCAAAGCAAATGCGAGACCAATTTGCATTCATTTGCATCTTTTGCAATGTACCTGATGCATTAGCTTTATGGGAAACATTTAAATTAAATATGCGGGAATACTTTTTGAAACGTTACAATGAGACTATTGTGCTAATAAAAGCATTATTGAAAATTCAAGAAATCTTTCTCTGTCATGGGTTAAATTGTGCAAGTTTTAATCTGCCTGATCCAGTACTTATAGATGAAATAAACTTTAAAGACTATGACACTGAACTTGAAAACCAAAAAACACAAGAAAAAATTGCGACTTTAAATACATTACAATTGCAAGCATTTAACAATGTGTTATTTCTACCTAGATGGCCCTGGTGGATCAGGAAAAACTTACAGTATCTGTATAATTTATTAATGAGTTACATTCGAGCACAGGGTCAAATATCACTGCCAGTTGCAACAACTGGAATTGCCACACTTTTGTTAGAAGGTGGCAGAACTGTGCATAGTGGATTTAAACCGCCAGTTCCCATTCTAGAAACATCAGTGTTGGATATTCAAATGAATTCTTTATAAGCCAAAAATGTTTTAAAAAGTAAGAAGTGATGGAAAATGATTAGCCATTTGGTGGAAAGGTGATGTTGTTAGGAGGAGATTTTAGGCAACCATTACCTGTTGTGCCACATGGAAATAGAACTGAGATTGTTGAAACATGTATAAAGTAAAGTAAACTGTGGAAAATATTGACACACCTGAAATTAGAACTAAATATGAAATCTGAAGGACACAATTAATTCAATGATTGGCTCATTCAAACTGGAGAAGATAAACTTCCACAAATAAATGATTTACCCAATTATACCATTGAAATTCCATCACAAATGGTTTGCAACGAATCACTAATATTGGCAATCTTTCCAAATACTATCAATAACGAGGATTACTCAGACATTGCAAACAAAGTGATATTAACATCAAAAAATATAGATGCCTAAATAAGGAAATTTAAAATTTCATCAATGCACCCAAAAAAAATTATTATAGTGCAGATTCAGTTTTGGCTGATGACAAAGACAGTGAATCTAACTTTAGTATAGAATTTATCAATTCTTTAACACCATCTGGAATGCCACCACATGCAATTTCATTGCAATTGAAAAAAGGGGCAATTGTCATGCTACTGAGAAATATGAATCCCAAAAAAGGACTTTGTAATGGGACCAGATTAATTGTGCAGGATTTAAGAGAACATTTCAGACATGCATAAATTATGAATGGTACCCATAAAGGGGAACAAGTTTTTATACCAAGAATTGATTTGGCTCCAAGTGAGAGTGTTTTGCCTTTTGTCCTTCAAAGGAGCCAATTTCCCATTAACATGGGATTTGCCCTTAAATAAACCTGTATTTGCACAGACGCAAAATTCCGGCCCGTATGATGGACTTCGGGGCTCGCAAAAATACGACTTTAACGTCCAAACCACCAAACTGGAAAAGACGTCAAAAACACACAAATATGCCTCCAATAAATTTACACACTCACACACAGCACAGGGGGAGAGTGAGGGAGCCTGCGAGTGAGGTTGGTAATTTGGAAGTTAATTTGAGGCATATTTTGTCTTTTTTTAACGATCGAAAATCGCAGAAGCAGGGAAAAAAATGGCGGCCAAAAAAAAGTAAAAATTCTGAAACGGGATGAAAATGAGGCTCAGAAGGGCCAGGCACGCAGAACAGAAAAGACAGTGACACTTAGACGAACAACGCCAGGCACGCGGGACTTAGAAAATACACAACGGCGAAAACAGTAACACTTACACCAACAACGACAGGCACACACACAGGACTTTGAAAATAAAAGCAACGGCAGTCAGAGCACGCCACACAAAGATTCAGCAGAGACACAGAGGAGAAAGGCACAGGGAAGGGGGGGGGAGATGGTGGAAAGAGACACATGGCATTGCCAAGCACAAAAGTTGCAAGTTGCCGAGACCTGTAATGAGCAGTGAAGCCGTTCATTGCTGGGCTTGCGATGAGCGCTAAAGGTTCTCATCATGAGGACCAAAAAGTAGATGGGGGAGAGCCTAAAAATGAGCACCAAAGGTTGTCATTGCGAGCCAAAAGAGCAGGGCTAGCGATGAGCGCCGAAGGTGCTCAGAGGGGGAGGAACATCGCATTGTGTGGCAAACAGCATTGCCAGGGTTAAAATTTTATTGCCGTCATTTCTGACTGGCAATGAGCGCCTTCTGCCCGCATGACAATAAGGCTCGCAATGATTAAATCAATAATCCATTTAATCCAACAATGGATTAAATCAATAATCCATTGTTGTGGGAGTTTCCCCCGACATAAAATAGGATTAAAATGATTAGAAAAAGCCTTCTGCTCTCATTGCGGGGCCTGCGATGAGCTCCGATGACTGTAGGCCTTTGGCGCTCATCGAGAGGCCCGCAAGACTTATAAAAAGACTTAGAAAAAGCCTTCGGCGCTCATCGTGAGGCCCATGATGAGCGTCGAAGCACGTAAGCCTTTAGGCCTCATCGTGTAACCCGCAAGACTTTGAAAAAATTATGGCTTTAGCAGCTGCCATTTTTTTTAAGCTGGTAAATCGGAAGCCGTTCGGAGGCCCCCAAAAAACGCCAATTGATTACAAAATTAACTGAAAAGCTCACACATCGCATGGGGGAGAGGCAGGAAGCCTGTAAGTGAGGTTGAAAGCTAATTTGTTCTTGGCGTTTCTGGGAGGTCTGAAAACGGCAACGAGAGAAAAAAATGGCGGCTGTAAAGACGTTTCATTTTTTTTCAAGGCCGCAAATCGGAAGACTATTTTGGCCTTAGGGACATTGAGCAATTTCCCAAGCCAGCAAATGGTTTCAGATCTGTACAGCACAGGGAAGAGAAAGACACAGGGGAGAGAGAGGGGTGAGAAGGTGGAAAGAGACACACATGGAAGGGAGTGGGGGGTGGGGGGGGGGGGGGGGGGGGGGGGGGAGAGACACAGGGGTGAGAGATGGGCGAAAGAGACAAAGAGGAGGGAGATAAGGGAAAAGGGCAGGGAGAGGGGGAAAAGGCACAGGGGAGGGAGAGTGGGGAAAGAGACACAGGGGTGAGAGAGTGGGGTGAGGCTCGCAAAGTGCGCCGAAGGCGAAGCATGAAAGTTTACGGGCTGGCCGAATAGACGGAAGAGGCTCACAATGAGCACCGAAGGCGCGCAATGAGCGCCGCTCGTAAGTTAGAGGGGGGAGAGCCTCGCATTGTGTGGCAAATAGCATTGCCAGGCTTAACATTTTATTGCCGTCAATTTCCTAGTAAATTAGAATCTCTCAAAAACTATAGGGATTTCAGTAAACTAGTATTTTCCAATACAGCCAGTAGGTGGTGATATTATCCTATGTTACTTTTCTATTGTGAAAGTGAAAAAGAAACTGTCACTACAAGTATGTTATGCAATATAGCACATGGCTTGATCTGCAGCTTTTTCTGAAAATCCCACAATTTGGAGAATTCCCTCCTTTTATTTCACAGCTAGAGAATTCTACAGTATTTCTTCAGTTTCGCACTAGCAGTCTGTATATGCTATATTTAAAGGCATGTTTTAGGTTCCTGGATTATGAATGCATCTGAAAAGAATCAGTAGTATATGAAAATATTTTCTTACATAAAAAAATACCAGGTCCTTTCCTTTTGTTTCCGCGCTGCACGTCGGAAGCGCAGCGCTTGACCGCCAGGCCCGGGCTCGCTGCCGGCTTTCTGTGGATGAGCTCGCACTAGCCCCATCTAGTCTAAAATAGTTCTTAGGGTAAGGGTTAGGTAGAGGGTTAGGCATAGGGTAAGGGTTAGGCATAGGGTTAGAGTTAGGCATAGGGTTAGGCATAGGGTAAAGGTTAGGGTCTGTGTTTTTTGTTTATTTATAGTTTACTTTATTTTACTCTTATTCTTTAATATCAGCAATTGATTTTGAGAGTTAACACCCCTGGAAATCCCTGCTAAAATTAGCATAACATTCATAATTTGTGTTGGCCAATCAGTTTGTGCAACAAGGCATCATGGAGCGTGTAGTCCCCTGCTCAAGGAACCCCTGTGTTCCTATCCTATGGTACTTGGTTCTATAAGTCCAGAGCGCCCACTTCTGCTAACTTGTCTTTCTTGTCCCCTGAGCTGCCCGGAGTCCTCCGTTTCTGCTATTTATGCTATTTACTCTCCACTGTCAACGCACTCTCCCAATCTGAGGCTGCGCAGCAGCCCGCAGGTGCCCACAGGGGAACAGCAGAGCAGATCAAGGCAGATCTGGTCCTAGGTCCCAGGACTTGAAAACAATAATTGGCTCAATTGATGGCGTGTGTACAGATAATGGAACTGTCTGGAATGTGTAAGATTACAGGCTCTAGTCTTCACTCAGGAAATGTGTTTAGATACGTGTAGAATAAAATAAAATAATCCATGTGAAGGAAGGGGAGAATTTTATTTGCAAATAAAGGATTTTCTGTTAAGTGCAGTTGGGCTTTTTTTTTTACAGGGGGCAGAGCCAACAGTGCAGATGTGGAAATCCAGAGCTCCCATCCTAACATAGAGATAAAGCTGCAAAATGAAATAAAAATAACAGCAAAACACACATTTGCGGCTACATGGATGCTGGTCTAGATCTTTACTAAGGAACTTCATCCTTCCAAGACTTTTTTTTTACTGGAGAGACAGTCATCAGCAATTTCATTAGGGTCCGACCAAAGGAGCCATAAAGACAAACTCTGGACTCCACAAAACATAGGCAGATGCATGAAAAATTCCGGGACCTTTTTAAGTTTTTCAGTGCACTAGGGAACCATGGCCCCCATTTAATTTGAAGCCAGTAATTACCTTCAAACAACTTTTGGTTACGAAATATATACATATGTAGTTGTATTTAATTAACTCAAGCCCGCAATTACAGGCTTACAGCCCCAACACGCAAACCATAAACCCGTACGTAGCATTTCAGGGAAAGATCATGATCAATTAAGCAAGCCTGTAAGATAAATTGTAGACAATAGTAAATGAGACCATCATCACCATTAGTGTTCAAAATTCTGATTTGCAATCAGACTCGCAATCCAGTGCAGTCTTTCCCCCATGTGCTTGTAGAAGGCACCAGGATGGTACTCCACCTGATCTAAGCCTTAAGTCAGAGAAACAGGTTTGTGGCTAGTGGTTCCCCATCAAATCAGAAGACAATTGGAAAACGTAATGTATTTAAAAATTTTACTAAATGTGAAACCTAGATTAGCAAATTATAGTGGGATTAGCATTTATAAAGTCACACAGATGGTGGCACCGCACAAACTAGCAGTTTGCTGACCAACTTTTTGTTCTTTTGTTTGACTCTTTAATAATATACTTTAATAGTATTTATACTATTGTGGTTTTGCTTCTTTGGTAAGAGCACTTTATATGGTCACTGCAGCGTAAACTTTTATATGATTCATTTAAAAGAACATGTCTCATAAATGATCTATATTTTATGTTGCGTATAATGTAATAAAGAAACCAATAAAGCATAACAGGTAAAAAACAACAATTGATCCACACTTATCTTGAGAGAAGATGTAAACAAAGTCTCACAGAGAACCAGTTAATTATTTTTTATCCGATCCCATTCAGTTAAATGGGAATACAGAAACTATGAGTTGCAGACTAGACCTCCATAAGATTCATTGTCCCTTTCTTTCCTGTAAAATGTCAGGGCAAAGGAGTAGAAAACAACCCCATTGTGTTTCAATTTGCTGTAATTTACCTACACTATAGACCATTTACTTTTCACACTTTTTTTTGTAATGTGAACTTTTAAATGTACGATAAAAACTTTGTTACTTCAGTGACCTTTTGAGGATGTTTAATTTGTTTTCATTGTCTGTGCCACCTATATCAAGTGTATTATGTATTTTGCAATGTATGGATTACTGTTTTCTATATATGATATAAAATGACATATCTAGACTTACTGCTCAACTAAGAAGGAAGCTTTTCAGGTACAGGGGATGCCAGACAGAGCCTTGGGTATGATCAGTATCAGAGTTATTTATGTAGAAATATTAATATTAGTATTATTCTAAGTATACATTTCTTCCAAATATACAATATCAAAAACAAATAGCAGATTTCATTGGGTATAACTGAAGTTGTTGTTTAGTAGTTCAGTCATATCCAACTCTCTGTGACTAAATAGCATACAGCATGCCAGGTACATCTATCAGTCACTGCCCCTCTGATCTCCATCAAGCTCATATCCATTAAGCCAATTACCTTTTCTATTAATTTCCTCCTCTGTCGTCCCCTTCTTCATGTGCCTTCACACTTTCCCAGCATCAGATTCTTCTCTAGTGAATCCTGTCTTCTCATGATATGGCCAAAATATGTGACCGTCAACCTCATGATCAAGCCTTCCAGTGAACAGTTTATCTTCATTTACTGGACTAAGGATTATTTAGATCTTCTTTGCACTCCAAGGAACTCTAAGCAGTTTTCTCCAACACCACAATTCAAAGAAGTAAATTCTATGGCGCTCAGCCTTCTTTATGGTTTAGCTCTCACATCCGTATGTTACTACTGGGAATACCATAGTTCTAACTATACAGACTTTTGCTTATAGTGATATATTGTTAATATCATACATACTGCTACTCCATTGGCAAAGAAGCCAGTGTGGCAGTCCTTTTTGACCATAGACTGAGCAAAAACCTGCTTTTTCAAGTGTCAAGAAGGGCATATCCTGAAGGGAAGAGAATTGCCAGGTATGAATCAGTAATCGTTTTTTTTTTTTTACTAATCTATTTATAATATTGTTGAAAATAAAGCATTTCAATGTACTGTAGTTTAGATTAAATATGTGGTTTATTTTGTTTAATTTCCCAAATAATGGTCATAAAGATAAGGAGATATATTCCATGTTTAAAGGACAAGTGTGTTTTAGTAAAAACCTCACCGTGTCTTCTAAGTGTTGGCCTTCTGTCACTGAAAAATATAAAACAATAAACTATATGATACATCAAATTGGATTTTATTACTATTTGTGTTAGAAATTTGATGTACAATATGTAGCTAAACTTATAAATCCATGTGTGCTCTTTGGGGAATATTGACTAAGCTTCACGTGAGCTGTGAAGTAATGTCAGTTCTCCCCATAGAAATAGAGACCATAGCCATCTGCCCAGAGGAGAGATTGGAGAGCGAGATATGATAAAACCTGTAAATATATCAAAGGATTAATTATATTTCTGGAATTATCTTCCAGAAAAAGAGGAACAAGAACAACTGGTCAGGATTTGATGTTGGAAGGTGGACCTTTTAGGAGTAAAGTATTAAATAATGAGTACTAGATAAGTTGAACAGCCTTCCAGTAAAACTTGCATTGGCAAGCACAGATACATAATTTAAGAATGGGATGATAATAAGGCCAACCTGTGGCTAAATTATGCCATGTTTTGTGGTAGATAGAATGAGCAGACTAGATAGGCCTTTTTGGGTCTCATCTGCCATCAAATCTATGTTTCAATGTTTCAGCAGTAAGCTTTAAAGTCGCTGTAAAGCTCAGTGAATCTGGTGGTATAAACAGAGATAATAAAAAAAGAGAACGAGAAATACGTTTAGACAGGGAAACAGGAGTGAGGGAGAGATACTTGGATAGGTCTATCATGTCACTACAAACACGTAAATAATTTTTCCCATCAATTTGTTTTTTTATTAAGATACATTTGATCCCTAATCACAACTCTTTTTGAGATATGTAACTTTTACTAAAAAACATACTACCTTTCTTCAAGACAGGTTATTTCTGCTAAACTATGAATGTGTATTACTCCATATGCTCCCCTAGATGGTGCTCTAACATTGACAATAAACCCACCCTTTCGCAATCTTTGACTGAGGGTCCCTGGTACATGCATTTCCTCTCAAACCCTTGTCCAGTAGAATTAGAGTATTTCTGGTTGTGGTGAAGTGAGGTTTAGTTTTAGATTATTATTTTCCATAGTGCAACTTGACATCACTAAAAATGAGTGAATAGTCTTAGCTACAGTGAAATAATAAATGTTAATATAAAAAACAAATTAATATATCATTTGAAGACATTTGTGAGGGACCTGGAACCACCAGCCAACCTTCAGTAATATCAGACCAAAGAAGAAATACAATAATGAGTGGACACCATGGAAGTGGTGAGCATGTCAGGATAACAGGAGCAGATATGTTCTGTGTATTGCTATGAGCTGTTGTAACTAACCCCTAAATATTTATGCTGATTCGGGATAGTCAAACTCTACTCACACAACACAGAGTTTCTGCTGCAGGGGATCTCCAGTAGTTTTATCTTTGTTGTTGCCAAAAATATTCCACATGTCCTTACAAGCAAACACTAAAAGCCTCATTCAAATCGGGGCAGTAAAACGGGCGCAAGTCTGCGATTCCTTGCATTCGGGTTACGGCCTGGCGTAGTGCTACATCTACGCTGGTATTCAATCGAGTGGCTCCTCAAAAAGGTCCCCTTTATGGACGATCGCAAACCATGCAATCGGCCGTAGGCACTTCCATGCTTGAAGAGAATTGGGGCCACAAGGCCGTAAATCGTTTTTTCAAGACTGCAATCTCGGGGGAACTGCAAATCCAATTATAAATTCAAGACAGCACTATAAATGATGGGGAACACAATAGGTGACATGAGGATTAAAGGCACAATATTCTCAAGCTTGCACATGGCCACAATACAATACTTGATTTCACGTTTAATTCATGTCCAAAGTCCGACCGGCTTGAATAACGAGTTACGGGCTTGAAGGTTAATCAAGCCCGTCGGACTTTGGACGTAAATTAAATTTGAAATCAAGTATTGTATTGTGGCGATGTGCCTGCTTGAGAGTGTTGTCCCTTTAATCCTCATGTCACCCATTGTATACCCCATCATTTACAGTGCTTCACAGTGCTGTCTTGAATTTAAATTTGCATTTACAGTGCTCCAAGTTTGTGTGCTTGAACCACGAGTCACAGGCTTACGGGCTTGAACCACGAGTTACGGGCTTGGAGGTCACTCAAGCCCTTAGGACCGCAAAGGTCTTACTTTCAAATTGTAGTACTTCATAAGCAAATAAAAAAGCCATCCTGTACTTTTATTAAAAGAGAAAGTGATGTTAGGTCTTAGAATTAATAGCACAATATTCACACTCTCTCAAATCGTCACGAATAACCAGTTTATTTCATGTACAATTTCCGTCATAAAGTCCGACGGGCTTGGAAGTTGAAGCCAGTGGGATTTTATGACCAAAATGTTGCATGAAAAAAAATGGTTATTCATGACGATCTGAGAGAGTGTGAATGTTGTGCTATTTATTCTAAGACCTAACATCACTTTCTCTTTTAATAAAAGTACTGGATGGCTTTTTTATTTGCTTGTGAAGTGCTATGTTTTGTAAGTAAGAGCATTGCGGGACCTCTTTGGTGTAAATAATGTCCCGATTTAAGGACTCGATGGAAGGGTGAGTGTAGCATTTGAATAGTGGTTTGGGATTTCTTGCGGCCACAACTCTGGGTAAAACATGTAGAAAGCTTGCTTTGTTGTATATGCTATTGATATTTGTTTTTGTAAGTATATTTTAAAAGTGTGCAATAAAATATATCTTATAGTTGGTATGTTTGCTCTCCTGTCTGATAAATCTTAAAAACATATGACTTATTTATTGGTGCAAATCAACACAGTTCTCAGAAACTCACTAGACTGAATCGTTAAATACATAAAACGGTAGGTGGGGCAATTATTTCATTTTGTACCATTTTTTACATACTACAAAGAAATAGATAACAGACAACAAATAAATAATATAACTATAGCAATGAACGCAACAATGAATACTATAACTAACTATAACTAACTAACTTTTTTTAATTTTGTAATAAAACAGGAAAAGAAAACATATTTCAGCAGTTACTTTTCTTTTATTGTATTTGATAACAGGTTAATTATTTACTGAAATTAAATGACATTTCTCCAGTCTGGAGATTTTGTTTGCAGGTATGTTAGGTATTCTTATAGACTGATATTACCTTCCTTTTGTGCTAAATAAGTTACAGATTAGCAGCCTTATTAAATTGTGATTCGGACAATTGAATAGGGCTCTATATAAGCACAGAGCATATTTTTTTTACAGAAGGTTTTAGTTAGTAAAGACCTTGCTTTTGGATAGAAGTTCACTAACTACAAACTTCTGTAAAAAAATATGCTATGTGCTTATATAGGGCCCTATTAAATTGGCCGAATTGCAATTTAATAAAACTGCAGGTCATGTAAAAATATAAAAACTGTTGTCATTATATGTCATTCTTAAATGAGTTTAAATGACATCTCAAGTCTAAGGTTTAGAAATAGGTATGAGGAAGAAGTGGTGGGCGTTGCAGCAGGTGCAAGGCCTGATGGGTCCACCAAATTATTTTGCACTGGGGTCCTCCATTTATTAGCTCCACCTCTGATAAGGTAAAATGTTAATATTTTGCAATTGCACAAAAATAATAAATAAAATTTTACTTGCATTTATGTTTTTAATAAAGTGGCTTTTTTTGACGGCAATAAAAATTTCAGCCTGGCAATGCTGTTTGCCACACAATCTGAGCACCTTTGGCGCTCATCGTGAGCCCTGTGCTGAGCATTTTTGGCACTCATCGCATAACTCACAATAAGCACCTTCAGCGCTCATTACGAGCCTCTCCCCCCTTCTACTTTCCGGGCCTTGAAATGAGTGCCTAAAAAATTACTGCAATGATGCTTGCCACACATTGCGAGGCTCTTTACCTCTAACCTGCCTGCCTCACGATGAGCGCCTTTGGCACTCATCACAGGCCTCACAATGAGCTCCTTTGGCACTCATAGCAATCCCCCCACCCTCTACCTTACTGGCCTCGCAATGAGTGCCTTCGGTGCTCATCACCGTCCTTGCAATGAGCGCCTTCAGTGCTCATGCGAGCCTCTCACCCCATCTACTTTACGGGCCTTGCAATGAGCGGCTCAAAAATTACGGCTACGGTGTTTGCCACACATTGCAAGGCTCTCCCCTCTAACCTGCCTGCCTCACGATGAGCGCCTTTGGCGCTCATCTCAGGCCACGCAATGAGCTCCTTTGGCACTCATAGCAATCCCCCATCCTCTACCTTACTGGCCTCCTGATGAGCACCTTCGGTGCTCATCACCGCCTCACCCCCTCTACTTTCTCCCTTTGTCTCTCCCTCTGAGTCTCTTCCCACCCTCCCCTGTGTCTCTTTCCGACCCTCCCCTGGGTCTCTGTTTCCGGCGCTCTCCCTCCCCTGTGTCTATTTCCCCCCTCTCCCTACCCTGTGTATCTCCCCCCTCCACTTCCTCCCCGGCATCTCTTCCCCCTCCTCTCCTTCCTCTGTGTCTCTTTCCCCCTCCTCTGTGTCTCTTCCCACTCCTCTCCTTCCTCTGTGTCTCTTTCCCCCTCCTCTGTGTCTCTTCCCCCCTCCCCTATGTGTCTTTTTTCACCCCTCCTTCCCTGTGTGTCTTCCCCCTTCTCCCTCCCCTGTGTCTCTTCCCCTTTCTCCCTTTCCTGTATCCTTCCCCGTCTCCATGCCCTGTGTCTCTTTCCCCTCCTCTCCCCACCTCTGTGTCTCTCCCCCTCCTTCCCTGTGTGTCTCTCCTCCTCTGTATCTCTTCCTCCCTTCTCTCCCTCCTGTGTCTCTCACTCCCTCCTTCTTCCAATGTCTCTCACCATCTTGTGCGCGCACCCCCAACGCAATGTGCATCCCCTGTGTCTCTTCCCCATCCTCTCCCTCCCCTGTGTCTCCTCCCCTCTCCTCCCGATGTGTCTCACCCCTTCTCCCCAGTGTCTCTTCCCCTCCTCCCCTGTGTGTCTCCCCCCTCCTCTGTGTCTCTCTTCCCTCTCTCTGTTTCTTCCCCCATCCTCTCACTCCCCCTCCTCCCCCTTCCCTGTGTCTCTTCCTCCCCTATGTCTCTTCCCCCCCTCCTCTCCCTCCCCTGTGTCTCTTCCACCGCTCCTCCCCTGTGTGTCTCCCCCCCTCCTCCACAGTATCCCTCCCCCCCTCCTCCCCTGTGTGTCTCACCCCTCCTCCCCAGTGTCTCTCCCCCTCCTCCCCTATGTGTCTCCTCTCTCCTCTGTGTCTCTTTCCCCCCTCTCTGTCTCTCCCCCGTGTCTCTTCCCCCCTCCCTCCCCTATGTCTCTTGCCCTTCCTCTCCCTCCCCTGTTTCTCTCCCCACTCCTCCCCTGTGTGTCTCCCTCCTCCTCTCCAGTGTCTTTCCCCCCTTGTGCCCTGTGTGTCTCCCCCCTCCTCTGTGTCTCTCCCCCTCACTGTATCTTCCCCCCTCCTCTCCCTCCCCTGTGTCTCTTCCCCCTTCCTCTCACTCCCCTGTCTCCCCCTCCTCTCCCTCTGGTGTCTCTTCCCCCATCCTCTCACACCTGTGTCTCCCACCTCCTCTCCCGCTTCTGTGTGTCTTCCGCTAATCTCCCTCCACTGTGTCTATTCCCCCCTCCTCCCATATGTCTCTCCCCCCTCCTCCCATGTTTCTCTCCCCCTCCTCTGTGTCTCTCCCCCCTCCGCTGTGTCTCTCTCCCCTCCTCCGTGTCTCTCCCCCCTCCTCCATGTCTACCTCCTCCTTTCTGTCTCTCCCCCCTTTGTCTCTTCCCCCTTCTCTCCCTCCCCTGTGTCTCTTCCCCCCTCCTCTCACTCCCCTGTGTCTCTCCCCCTCCTCTCCCTTCCCTGTGTCTCCCTCCCCTGTGTCTCCCTCCCCTGTGTCTCCCCCTCTTATCCCTCCCCGTGTCGCTCCCCCTCCTCTCCCTCCCCTGTGTCTCTCACACCCATGTATCTCTTCCCCCTCCTCTCACTCCCATGTGTCTCCCCCTCCTTTCACTCCCCGGTGTCTCTCCCCCTCCTCTCACTCCCCTGTGTCTCTTCCCCCCTTCTCTCACTCTCCTGTGTCTCTCCCCCCTCCTCTCCCTTCCCTGTGTCTCTCCCCCTCCTCCTCTCCCCTCCCCTGTGTCTCTCCCCCCTCCTCTCCCTTCCCTGTGTTTCTCCCCCCTCCTCTCACTCCCCTGTGTCTCTCCCCCCTCCTCTCACTCCCCTGCATCTCTCCCCCTCCTCTCACTCCCCTGTGTCTCTTCCCACCTCCTCTCACTCCCCTGTGTCTCTCCCCCTTCCTCTCCCTTCCCTGTGTCTCTCCCCCTCCTATCCCTCCCCTGTGTCTCTCCCCACCTCTGTGTGTCTCCCCCCTTCCTCTGTGTCTCTCCCCTCCTCTCCCTCCGCTGTGTCTCTCCCCCCCTCCTCACATGTGTGTCTCCCCCTCCTCCCCTGTGTCTCTCCCCCTCCTCTATGTTTATCTCCCCCTATGTCTCTTTCCCCATGCTCTCACTCCCATGTGTCTCTCCCCCCTCCTCTCCCTCCCCTGTGTCTCCCCCCTCTGGGTGTCTCCCCCTCCTCTCCCTCCCCTGATGGAAATGGGGGGAAGGAGACACAGGGGAGGGAGTTGGGGGGAGGGAGACACAGGGGAAGGAGAGAGGGGAGAAGAGAAAAATAAAATATTATCCCATCACTTTTGACGGGCATGTGACTAGTATAGAAATAATGCGCCTCATTCAATTCGGAGGCGCAAGTTATGGAGGTATAGGCCATAAGTCTGCGGACCCGCATTGTCCACAACTTATGGTGCTAATCAATTGGCTGGGCCCGCAAGTCCTGGCCCGATAGCGCACATCGTAAACCATGCTATTGAACGTAGCATTTGCAGGCTTGAACATGATCAATCACGCAAGGCCGTAACTCCCGATTCGAAGCAGCCAATAGAAACAGAGATCGTCATCATTACTTCAATGGAAAATGGACGTTGGATTTCAAAGTCCTACGAGCTTGAATTATGGGTTACGATCGGACCCACATTCCAGATATAATGCAATATTGATAAAGCCGTAAATATGATATTCTATTACATGCAAGTTCCATTATATGTATTAACACATTGTTTGTCGGGACCGATATAACACGGAAATTGAACATGAAATCAAGTTTTTTTGGGGGACGATTTGCGAGCTTGAGAATGTTGTGCTTTTAATTCTAAGACCTAACCTCACTTTAACTTTTAATAAAAGTACCATATTAATTTTATATTTGCATTTAAAGTGCTCTGGACATGTCATTAAGCCCTTTGCGAGTCCTCCTTGGTACCAGTAACTTGTGGTTCGACTTTGCGGGCTATATATACCCACCCTCACACATATATACACACGCTCACACATACACACACACACATACACCACACCATGGGAGTAGGAGCCTAAAAAATTCTGCAGGGGACAAAGTTTAAAGAGACAAAAAACTGAAGCCCCGAGCGGTGCTATTCAACCGTATTGTCAAAGCTTTCATGGTAAAAACATACTGCTCTTTTGTGTCCCCTATTCAAATAATCTGTGGGGGATTTGTCCTCCCCCCCCCCCCCCAGTGCCTACCCCCCTGCACCACACACATATATACCCACCCCACACACATATATGCACACACCCACACACATATAAACATACACAAACAAACATATAAACACACACCACACACACATATAAACACACGCCACACACATATACCACACACACACATGCACCACACATATATACATATACAGTGCCTTTCAAAAGTGCCTTGCAAAAGTATGTACACATATAGTGCCTTGCAAAAGTATTCACCCCCCTTGACTTTTTACCTATTTTGTTACATTACAGCTTTAAGTTCAATGTTTTGTTAATCTGATTTTTATTTGATGGATCAGAACACAATAGTCTAAGTTGGTGAAGTGAAATGAGAAAAATATATACATAAAACTGTTTTTTAGAAATAGAAATCAGAAAATTGTCATGTGCGTATGTATTCACCCCCTTTGTTATGAAGTCCATAAAAAGCTCTGGTGCAACCAATTACCTTCAGAAGTCACATAAATAGTGAAATGATGTCCACCTGTGTGCAATCTAAGTGTCACGTGATCTCTCATTACATATACACACCTTTTTTGAAAGGCCCCAGCGGCTGCAGCACCTAAGCAAGAGGTACCACTAACCAAACACTGCCATGAAGACCAAGGAACTCTCCAAACAAGTAAGGGAAAATGTTGTTGAGAAGTACAAGTCAGGGTTAAGTTATAAAAAATTATCCAAATATTTGATGATCCCCAGGAGCACCATCAAATCTATCATAACCAAATGGAATGAACATGGCACAACAGCAAATCTGCCAAGAGACGGCCGCTCACCAAAAGTCACGGACCAGGACTGGGAAACTGGTCAGAGTTGATGGATGGTGCTAAATACAGGGATATTCTTGAGCAAAAACTGTACCACTATGTGTGTGATTTGAGGCTAGGACGGAGGTTCACCTTCCAGCAGGACAATGACCCCAAACACACTGCTAAAGCAACACTTGAGTGGTTTAAGGGGAAACATGTAAATGTCTTGGAATGGCCTAGTCAAAGCAGGTCAGATGTAAAGATTGCTGTTCGCAAAGGGCAAACTATCCAACATGAAGGAGCTGGAGCAGTTTTGTAAGGAGGAATGGGCAAAAATCCCAGTGGTAAGATGTGGCAAGCTCATAGAAACTTATGCTAAACAACTTGGAGCTGTGATTGCCTCAAATGGTGGCTCTACAAAGTATTGACTTTAGGGGGGTGAATGGTTATGCACATTGATTTTTTCTGTTATTTTGTCCTATTTGTTGTTTGCTTCACAATAAAAAAAAAAAAACATCTTTAAAGTTGTGGGCATGTTCTGTAAATTAAATGATGCAAATCCTCAAACAATCCACGTTAATTCCAAGTTGTGAGGCAACAAAACACGAAAAAAGCCAAGGGGGGTGAATACTTTTGAAAGGCACTGTACATCGACCAAGGGGGCCATAGCGAGTTTTTTTGATCTTTTTTATTGCTAGAACACCTCTGAGTGGAGGATATAGTAATTGTTGTTGTTTAGTCGTTCAGTAATTTCCGTCTCTCTATGGGGGCCATTGACAGCAGCACCCCAGGCACATCTGTCATTATGCTTATCCATAAGACATTATTGGTAAAGTTCTGGAGTGGGTTGCCAGTTCCTTCTAACCTCTCTGCTATGACCTGTCCATCTTGGGTACACAAGCTCCCTTTACCATGAAAAGGTAGCGATCCAGAAAGGGATATAGAGTAATACACACTCATAATTTAGCGGACTGCTGAGAAGAGTCAGCAGTGAAGATCTCCTCATGGTTTTTAATCTAAAAATAATGTTAAATGAATATAACAATTGAACACAATTTCCCCCCAGTGAAAATTTAAACCACTGCTTAGGACTAATGTGTTTTGCCCTTTAAAGCAGGGGTCCCCAACACCCGGGCAAGCACCAGCCCGTGTTCTCTGTTCAGCCGGGCCGTGTGGACACCCTCCTCCACAATTGCACGCCCCGAGGCCCTGCTCCTGGAAGGGGCCCCAGAGTCCCCTCCTGATCCTCTCTCTGCCCCTCTTGATCTTCTCCCCCTCCTGATTTCCCCCTTTGGCCCTTCTGATCCTCCCCTTGGTCCCCTTTAAATCCCCCACTCCTGATCCCCCCCACGACCCTAAACTGCATCTCGCCTGCATTTATTACTTCCATTTTTATACATCAGCAAGTTATTTAATGAAAAGAAAAAGATACATGTGTTTGCATAGCTCCTAGGTCAGGTCTAGCAATAGATATATTACAATTACTATGATTGATGAGTGCTCTGCTCTCCATTTTAGATTTTGTAATAGTATATTTTGAAATTTGATGTTTGTAAAACTATTTCTTGAATTTGCCATGTTAAAAATGTACAGTTTCAGAAAACAATATTTCAAGATTGCACCATCAGTTTTAAGTAGAAACCTGTAGGTATGTTAGATATTCTTATAGACTGACATTTCCTTCCTTTTGTGTTTAAGTAAATTACAGATTAGGTCATGTAAAAGAAATGATAAACTGCCATTATCTGTCATTATCTGTCATTCTCAAGTGAGTTTAAACAACTCTCAATTCTGAGATTTGGAAATAGGTATGAGGAAGAAGTGGTGGGCGGTGCAAGCAGGCGCGAGGCGAGGGCTCACTGCAAATGGAGAGCAGAACAGTCATAACAGATCTATAAGGAAATACAAACAAAGAGCTTGTAAAAAGTAAATGTGTGTTCATCTATATCCCAGGGCAGTGTATTTCAGCAGACGGGTAGGTAGACAGTGTGTTTGATCTAACAGTAAATTAAGAAAAAGTATAAACAAGGACTTCCTTATCTGATTTACGGTACTCTAAGGGCCTCATTCTATTATCGGCCGTAAATCGTCCGTAAGGCTGCGATTCCTTGCGGGGGTTCTGTTAACTCGCAATTCAATTATACGGCCCCGCAAGGATCTCCTCTTACGGCCGGCCGCATATCTTGGAACCGGCCGTAAGCTCAGAAATCGACAAAGTCAAAAATAAATTCAAGCCTGCACTGTACAGCTCTGTAAATGCTAGGGATCATATTGGGGGACATTAAAGTAACCCACTCTCAAGCTTGCACATCAGCCCAAACCCGAGTTTAAATTAACTGTTTATTTTCCGGCTGCGGCGTGGGCGTATCTGAGGTGCTCCAAGCACTCTGGACTTTTTACATGTATATTTGACATATATTAAAAAATATATATTTTACGGATTTGAGTATAGGGGAAATTTGTGCTATTTTTTCTAACAACTTAAATCACTTTATAGTCTTCTCAAAGTGCAGGATGGCTTTATTTGAGCTATTTTATGTGCTTAATTGGTGCTAGCAGGACCTTTTTGCTGCAAGTAAGCTGCGGCTCGCTTTTAGCCTTGCAGACAGGGTTCCCGGAGCAATAGAATTGCAACCGGGCTTTTCTTGCGGCCGATTTCCTTGCGGCCGTTTTAGATCAAAGGCTTTCTTCCGGCGCGATCGGCCGCAAGAGATAACAAGGCGCCGGCCGCAAGCCTGCCGGAATCCCCGGCCGGAGGGGAATAGAATAGCCGGATAGCTTGCGGCCGGTCCTTGCGGCCCAGCAACGGCTGCGGACGATAATAGAATGAGGCCCTAAATGAGTAGCAACAAAAAGATAATGTCTTGCAGTTCAGACATCCAGAAGACTCACTGCTCCTCTATTACTTGCAAATAATCAGGATAGAGCATGAGGAGAAAACAATCCCTCTGTCTATATTGCATTTAATTTAACGCACAATAGATCACTAAATTATTAATACATTTTAAGAATTATTCCTCATACATAAATATCTACATTAAAAATCTATATTCTTGATTTTTTTTCTAAGTTGGTCACTCTACACAGTCAAAAGGCCTCTCACTTGAAATTGTATATAAACATGAACATATTATGTTGTTATAATGTATTTAAAATCCAATTTTCCCATTGTTTTTAATTTCTTATAACTGTCATTACATATAATGCAGATCTGTTCCACATCCATTATGTGGCCCATTCTTTTGTATTATTACTTTGCTTTGTGTTATGTGTATGGCTTGTCATGAATATATGATTTATCTATGTTGATACACATAATGAGCCTCATTTAATTTGGGGCTCGCAACTCTATCCGAGTAGGCTTTATGTCTGCGTGCCTGCTGCGAGCCCGCAGCCGCCACAACTTATGGTCCTATTCAATTGGCCGGGTTGCAAGTCCCTGTCTGATAACGCCCATCGCAAACCATGCTCTCGATAGTAGCATTTGCGGGCTTGAACATGATCGCTGACGCAAGGCTGTAACTCGTGTTTAGAAACAGCCAATGTAATGTGGGCCCGTAGGATGTCAATAGAAAATGTAGATTGGATTTCAAAGTCATACAGGCTTGAATTATGAGTTACGATCGGACCCACATTCCAGATATAGTGCAATATTGATAAAGCCGTATATATGATATTCTATTACATGCCAGTTCCATTATATGTATTAACACATTGTACTTCCTGGAAAAAAGCTGTTGTTGACTGTGAAATGGTTTTGGTTACATTTTTCTTAGACCATTGATACTGTCATCCTTGTGTACAAACTATTACTGAAGCTCCATTACTGATGGACATTTAAATGCAGGATATTCAGTTACAAATCCAAATTTGACACTTTTTGATGGATCTTTAGAAAATATTGCACAACCAAAAATATTCTTAACATTGTTTAAAGGGCAAAACACATAAGTCCTAAGGAGTGGTTTAGGTTTTCACTGTGGGAAAATTGTATTCAATTGTTATATTCATTTAACATTTTTACACATTTGTCACCCACATGAGGAAGTAATAAATATAAAAGTATCCCAGTGAGATGAAATATACAACAAAAGAGAGTCTGAAGAAATAATTAAATTACCCAAATATTGAATGGAAAAAGTGGTGGTTGGTGCACCTCATATATCAGCATCTCTTCCCCTTGAATAGTTTTCTTTTCAACATTATTGTAATAGAAATTGATATAATGGTCTTCATTACTGCTGATGAATGTAAATTATACAAACCAATACAATTAGAACAGAAGTGACTTATACACACGTATGTAAATGCTATTTTATGATAATGGCATTTAAGCAAGCTTGGGATAAGCACAAGGCTATCCAGAGGCTTACTTAAGCCAAGCTTTTAAGTAGATAACAGGGACAGACTAGATTAGTTATTTTTTCGTTCTTTTCTGCTAACAAATCTATCTTAGAAGTTTTGGCAGAAAAATGGCAGGTCAGATTTAATAAAAGTCATGATTTATGGAATGCTTGTCAATCACTATTACCTTTTCACCCTCATCATTGATGGTCAGTGTGGAGTCAGTTCTAGACAATTAAACAATGTTACTATCTACAAACTTGTTCAAGGGAAATAATTAAGAGAGAACAACATACATACCTTGTTCTAGGAACCCAGTAGCCCATGCACAAGCCCTCTCAGGGCTCACTATTCTCATTCCAAGTCACAGTATTACTGTGGAAATGTATTAATTACCATAAGTTGTGTGTTGTTGTTTAGTCGCTCAGTTGTGTCTGACTCTCCGTAACATTATGGACCCCAAAACTCCAGACACATCTTTCAGCCATTGCCGCTCTGAGTTCCATTAAGCTGAATATGGTGAAGTAAGTTTAGGTTATTTTAAACATAACAAAAGGGTTATCTACTTAATACCAAAATGTCAACTATTTGGAATAAAATTTATAGAGCCTCTTTTTTTAATTTGTAAATTATTTTTTGAGCTTTAATTTAAAAAAAGAGGATCTATATACAGTATGTAACGTCAGATAATTGACTTTTTTAGTATTAATTAGAATTTTTTTTAGTAATGTCATACACTGTGGCGATAAGGTCTATTTATCTTAACAAGACTTATGTGTGTACTGTCAGAGATTGTGGACATGTTTCTGTAGTTTTTTTATGTTTGTAAGTACAATCTTTCAAGTAAAATAACCCAAACTTACATCACCATACATTTTTGCTGTTTTACACCTGTTTTTCCACTCTTCAGATTTTTTTTCCAACAATCTAGTATAACATAAAGTCAAGATAACATAAAGTCAAGTCAAGAGCAGATATAATATAAGGAAGATAGAGAAATAGAGAGTAGAAAGAAAGGAATAATTTGAGAGAGAAAAATAAAGGAATGTAGTAATTTACAGAAAGAGTAGTAGCTGGAATAGTCTACCAGTGGAAGTGGTAGAGTAAAACACAGTTAAGGAAGTGAAGCATAACTGGGAAAAGTATAAGACCACCCTAAGGCTTAATAAGCCAGACTATTTGGATGATAGAATGGGCAATCTAGATGGGTCTGTTTAGTTATTGTCAGTTATAAAATCAATATTCTATGTTTAAGAGAGGGGTCAAGACAAAAGAGAAAGAAATAGACAAGGTAGAGAGAAGGGAGACAGTGGAAAAATTGAAGAAACAGAAAGAGAGAGAAAAGAGGTTAGAGTATGAGGAAAGGGGAAGAAAAGAGGGAGAATATGGAAAGCAGAAAGAAAATGGGATGGAGCAAGAGAAAATAAAAAAAGAATGAGGAGACAGTAGGAAGGGGGGAGCCAGTGGTAGAGAAGGGAGTGGAGGGGAGAGATAATGGACAAGAATGAAGGGAGGGAGAGAAAAGGGGAAGGTAAAAAAATATGGATGGATGTCGACTATATACCCTCCTAATCTAGTTATGCAACATAATATTGTATTTGTATGTCCTCTGTATGCCCTAGTATGAAGGTATCCAACATAACATTGCATGTCCTGTTTATATGCTCTCTTTCCCCTTCTCTAATCTAGTTATCCAAAATAAATTTGTATGCCCTCTTTATTCACAAATATTTATCTAACCCCTTTCTATAGATCTATCTATATGTCTATCTATCTATCTATCTATCTATCTATCTATCTATCTATCTATCTATCTATCTATCTATCTATCTATCTTTCTATCTATCTATCTATCTATTTATTATCATTATTATTATTTTATTTTTTTATGTATAATATTCTGTTGCTCGATATAGGGGTTAAGTACCAGGCAAAAACTTTGCAAAAGAATGGACTGTCTTTGAGCTTAAACTCAAATGTACTTCGTGCTTTCCCTAAAGCACCTTACGAGATTGAAAACTCACAAACTTACAATCTAAAGGGTATGGGTGTGGTGATGCATTATGTATATTAAGGCTGAAGGTAATATGCTTCTTTAAACATATGCCTTTTAGTCAGAGGTGTTGAGGTATTGGAGAGAGGAAATTAGTTCCTTACACAAGTCCTGAAGGCGGGAGCGAGAGGAGGTGACAAGAGAGGAGGACAGAATAAGGTCATTAGTAGACCGAAGAGGTTGGGGGAGTATTTTGAGACAAGAGCAGAGATATAAGGGTGCACTATTGTTCAGAGCAATATACGTTAGGGTCATGATTTTAAATGTTATTCTGGAGGATATGGAAAGCCAGCAGAGTGACTGACAAAGAGGTTCTGCACACACTGAGCTTTGAGCATAGTAGATGAGTCTAGTGGTAGCATTCATTATAGATTTCAGTGGAGATAGACATATGATGGGGAGGCCTGGTGGGTGTAATTGTGGGACCTGTGCTTGCCCTTAGCCTCTTGTCCTCCCGACTGTGAGTGGGCATGCTTACAGTGCCTTACAAAAGTATTCACCACCCTTGTCATTTTTGTGTTTTGTTGCCTCACAACCTGGAAATAACATGGATTGTTTGAGGATTTGCATCATTTAATTTACAAAACATGCCCACAACTTTGAAGATGTTTTTTTTTTATTATTGTGAAGCAAACAACAAATAGGCCAAAATAACCGAAAACGTCATTGTGCATAACTGTACACCCCCCTAAAGTCAATACTTTGTAGAGCCACCTTTTGTGGCAAACACAGCTCCAAGTCGCTTTGGATAAGTCTCTATGAGCTTGCCACATCTTACCACTGGGATTTTTGCCCATTCCTCCTTGCAAAACTGCTCCAGCTCCTTCAAGTTGGATGAGCTCCTTCAAGCTGGATGGTTTGTCCTAGTGAACAGCAATCTTTAAGACTGACCACAGATTTTCTATTGGATTGAGGTCTTGGCTTTGACTAGGCCATTCCAACACATTTACATGTTTCCCCTTAAACTACTCAAGTGTTGCTTTAGCAGTGTGTTTGGGGTCATTGTCCTGCTGGAAGGTGAACCTCCGTCCTAGACTCAAATCACACACAGAGTGGTACAGTTTTTGCCCTGTATTTAGCACCATCCATCTTTCCCTCAAATCTGACCAGTTTCCCAGTCCTGGTCTGTGACTTTTGGTGAGCGGCCGTCTCTTGGCAGGTTTGCTGTTGTGCCATGTTCTTACCATTTGGTTATGATAGATTTGATGGTGGTCCTGGGGATAATCAAGATTTGGATATTTTTTATAACCTAACCCTGACTTGTACTTCTCAACAACATTGTCCCTTACTTGTTTGGAGAGTTCCTTGGTCTTCATGGCAGTATTTGGCTAGTAGTGCCTCTTGCTTAGGTGTTGCAGCCTCTGGGGCCTTTCAAAAAAAGTGTGTGTATGTAATGACAGACCATGTCATACTTAGATTGCACACAGGTGGACATCATTTCACTAATTATGTGACTTCTGAAGGTAATTGGTTGCACCAGAGCTTTTTATGGACTTCATAACAAAGGGGGTGAATACATACGCACATGCCAATTTTCTGTTTTCTATTTCTAAAAAAAAAGCTTTATGTATATATTTTTCTCATTTTACTTCACCAACTTAGACTATTGTGTTCTGATCCATCACAGAATATTTAGATTAACAAAACATTGAACTTAAGGCTGTAATGTAACAAAATAGGTAAAAATTAAAGGGGGTGAATACTTTTGCAAGACACTGTACCTCCCTGACCTGTCCCTGAGACCTTTTTCTTACCCCGAACTACCACCCCAATAGGATCAAGCACCTCCTCCTCTGTCCCTCTTCTACATGTGCCTGGTGCTAGGGCCACCCTGACACCACCCACCTCCTTCTCTCCACTCTCCTCCTCCACTTCCACCACCTCCTGCTCCTCCACCTCCTGCTCCTCCTGTTCCTCCTCCGCCACCTCCTCTCCTCCGCCATTCCCAACCTCCTCCTCCTCTAGCTCTATGTGTCTCTATGTGTGTTCTTGAAATTATGTGTATTGCAAATACTGTATATGTAATCAAGATTAAGTGTAAAATAGTAAATAGTATAATAGAAATAAACAAAACCGCAAATTACTGCTCTCAATATACTCCTACTCTCTCTGTCTAGAACCAACCTCCAACTCCGGGATCTGCGTGCTACTTCGTCAGAAAACACAACACAGTCAACGCAATTTTATCTCCCTCTGTCAATCATCTGCGTCTAGACCGCTTTCTATTGGCTGAGAGGCCTGTGTTGCACTACGTTAGACCGCGATTGGATCGTAACGGACGATTGCATCTTGGCCAGCCCCTTAACAGCTTGCGTGCACAGAAAGGGTTTACGGGCTTGCATCTCCGACCCGTTGGTCGTGGCATGTAAGGGTATATCAGTGCCTCTACGGACATGGAATTTAATATGGCTTTTAGTAAGGCAACTTATAAATACATCCCTTAAAATACTTTTTTTATTTCCTTTACAGTATAAAACAATTACAGACAGAAATGTCACTGCACATAGACATTTCTGTGCATATAAAAACGTTATCCCAAGACAATGCCCTGGCATCTTCAGACAGCCTGCTGAAAGTGTGCTGCTCTAGACCAGGGTGTCTGATTGTGTTTCCCCTGAGTTGCTTGCCACAAACGTTCTAATCAGAATAATAAGAAAGTCCTGTGGTGTTCTTAATATCACTTTTAAATTTAAAATCACACATATCCACTCTATTATGGTAAAATAAGCCCTTTTTTTATAGTTCTGCCTCAGTAGATCTGATCAGTGGATCACTGTGGTCAGTTATTTTCTATGTTGTTTTTAAGTTACGAAAAATGACATTGGGAAAAATATGTTTAGAATTTTTTTTTATATGTATCAATTCTACAGCAGACTGTGTGGACACGCGGGACTTAGCTGGCGCTGATCCCGAGATACGAGGGACATAGCTGCAATGAGGCCTCATCGCGAGGCCCCTGGACTTTGCAACGGACGCAAAATTATGGCCTGTATTACTTAGGACCCGAAGCACATAGATGGACTGCGGGGCTCGCAAATAAGACTTTAACGGCCGACCCACCGAACTGCAAAAACACACAAATGTGCCTCAAATTAACTTGCAAACTCACACACAGCACAGGGGGGGGAGCCTGTAAGTGAGGTTGCAAGTTAATTTGATGCATATTTTGTATTTTTTAACAATCGAAAATCGCTGAAGCAGGGAAAAAATGGAGGCCGAAAAAAAGTAAAAATTCTGAAACAGGATGAAAATGAGGCTTAGCAAGGCCAGGCACGTGGGACTTAGAAAATACACAACCCTAAAGACAGTAACAATTAGACGAACAACAACAGGCACGCGGGACGTTGAAAATAAAACCAACAGCAGTCAGCGCGCGCAACGCAAATAGTGCTCAGAGGAGCAAAAGACTCACATTCTGTGGCAAACAGCATTGCCAGTCTTACAATTTTATTCCCGTCATTTTTGACGGGCAGTTTCCTAGTAACTTATAATTGCATTTGTTTTATATTCAAAAAGCTCAGTGCTGATTTTTAGGCGTAGTTCTTCAATTGTTAAATTTTAAAACCATTACCACAGTGGTATTTTAACTGAGATATGCTAGTAAAATGCTCAAATGTGAAATGGATTTCTGCTGTGAAGACAGTATATACGCATTTTGAGGTGGCTTGTAATATATGGTCTCTTCAGGAGAATGTGCCTATACGCTCAAATTCAGCAGTGCAGATGACACCTGCTTAGACTCAAGTTAAATAAATAGTTTGAGCAACATATAAAAATACTTATACAACACTGAAAGGAGACTTACACTATAACTTTTTCACACATGTTCTACTTCATTTGTACTGCTCTACATGGTGGTGCCAAGAGCCATGGTCAGAGCCCCTTTAATTAATCCTCAGGATAGTTCTACGTTTTATCCAATTCATTCATTAAAATTAACTGTTTTGCCTCTGCCTCATCCACTTCTCCATTCATCCACCACACTTTCTATAAGGATTTCTTCAGGATACTCAGTTATTTACTTGTTTGTGACTCGTATAGTTACAATGTAAACATGTTTCTTCTCAAGTTCACAAACACCTACCTTTGTTTCTACATTATTTTCAATATCCTCTGTGGTTCAATAGTCTACTTTGTAGTTCCAAATACAAATTCTATTGTATTCTGTTAACATTATTATTGATGCTCAGATCTGAGTATATGTGTTTAAGAGGATTTGTATTTAAAGAGAAAGCAGAATCACACAACTGGCTTCAATGTGAAGCTGATTAGTTTAAAACTTTAATCTGCACCTCTTCCTTCTTTTGTCACAAATCCACCTGAAGGTATTAATCATCCTCATCCTTGGCTTTTTCTGCAAACATGCTGGAATTTATGATGAATTTTTGCACAGATTCTTCCAGACTGGATATCATTTGTAGCATGAAATGATGGATTGAGCATTAGAGCTCTTTGGCTTCAAAACTAAGTCAGTTTGTTTTAAAAATGTCAACCTCATTTTAAATAACCATCTAAGTTCCAAATTGCAAGCATTATTTGCACTACTGATAACACAAATAAAATACACTACAACTGGAGCTCAATAGCATAAAATGTGGCACAAATTCTTAATTTATTATATTTTCTTCAATTCTGAAAGAAATATGCTTTACAAAAACTGTCATTAAGTGATAATATATTATATTATATTTATAAAATACAAAGTATATTACTGACTTCTCTGCAGGACTTATATTTTTATCCATTTAATTATATTTTTAGTCATAATCATCTTCAAAAAGCCAGGAATCAGAAAATCAGATTCATTAACAAAAATACAGAAATACTATTTTGATATTAAAATATATTTTTATTTTACATCAGAAAAAAACAAAGCATAAAACATGGAATAATTTAGTGTTGCATTAAAATTGTCTCAATTATTACATTCTGAAATAGTATTTTAATAAATATGGTTTGATTGTTGAATGAAAAATCTAGAGTGTAATTCGCTATATAGGAATGGGGGAAAGGACAAAATACATTTGTTCATTACATTACATTTGTTCATTTTTACAATATAGGACTCTTGGATTCTTCATAAACACACAGATGTATAGATGATTTTTATATGAATGTACAAAATATTTATTACATATAAACTGAGCTATGTCCATATTATAGCAACCTTTAAAATGCTGTAAATTATTTTAATTAATCTTATATCAATATCAGAGTATTCTGTCAGTTTCGACATTATTTTAGCTTTAATTTAATTTATTTAAACTGCTTCTCAATTAAAAAGCTTTGGTGAAAAAGTTGGGTGCGTTGTTTTGGAAATTCTGAAATGTGTCGTTTCCGGCCACCATTACAGTTGCAGGAAAAGATCGAGGTCGTTCAGGATCCTAAAAACAAAAAGAAAATGATTATTATGCTTTTCTAAGTATTTGCTGTTTTAGCTGATTGTTACATTTTATAAGGAAGAGAAGCAGATTGAAGTCTGAAGTGCTTACCGACATTTTTCACAAAATCTAAGAATGTGTTTTGATCTAAAAAAAATGTCTGCTTTTTGGACAGGATGTTGTGTCGTTGTATGGTATGTACTTTTGAGTAGGCAGCCATTGTTTTTCTGACAATCTAATAACCAATACCCTTTATAAGGATATACTCAGACATGGATACTCTGCATTGTACGAGATCTGGGCAATTTAGGATGATGGAGCCCCATTTTCCAGGGTCAAAACCTTTCTGGTGACACTCGAATAATCAGTGAGAAGAACAGTTTTAATTCCTCACCTCAACTGGATATGCACAAGTGGGAACATATCGGATGACAAACCCACATCGTCTTCTGTTGGAAAGGTTGGGTTCGCTAGCATGAACCGTCAGTCCATCGTGTACCTGCAAACGAGAGAGGAGATGATTTGATTACTCTGCATAACTACCATGGATGATTACTCAACATGATTAGTCTTAATCACTGTTTAACACGATAAGGCATCATAACGACTGTACTACTCTGCATTATAAGTCATCGTTACTACTCTAGATGATTAGTCTGAATGACCACTCCTCATGATAGCTAAAATACTACATGATTAGTATAAATCTGCAAGATAACTCAACATGACTACTTTACATGATTACTCTAAATCACTATACTGCATGATAACTCAACATGACTACTCTACATGATTACTCTGAATAACTATACTGCATGATAACTCAACATGACTACTCTACATGATTACTCTGAATCACTATACTGCATGATAACTCAACATGACTACTCTACATGATTACTCTGAATCACTATGCTGCATGATAACTCAACATGACTACTCTACATGATTACTCTGAATCATTATGCTGCATGCTAACTCAACATGACTACTCTACATGATTACTCTGAATCATTATGCTGCATGATAACTCAACATGACTACTCTACATGATTACTCTGAATCCCTATACTGCATGATAACTCAACATGACTACTCTACATGATTACTCTGAATCACTATGCTGCATGATAACTCAACATGACTACTCTACATGATTACTCTGAATCATTATGCTGCATGCTAACTCAACATGACTACTCTACATGATTACTCTGAATCATTATGCTGCATGATAACTCAACATGACTACTCTACATGATTACTCTGAATCATTATACTGCATGATAACTCAACATGACTACTTTACATAATTACTCTGAATCACTATACTGCATGATAACTCAAAATGACTACTCTACATGATTACTCTGAATTACTATGCTGCATGATAACTCAACATGACTACTCTACATGATTACTCTGAATCACTATGCTGCATGATAACTCAACATGACTACTCTACATTATTACTCTGAATCACTATACTGCATGATAACTCAACATGACTACTCTACATGATTACTCTGAATCACTATGCTGCATGATAACTCAACATGACTACTCTACATGATTACTCTGAGTCATTATGCTGCATAACTAATTTATCAAATATAATCACCAACTTGTTTCTGCTGTTACCTATAATGTTATAGATATTCACCAGTCACATAATGTATAACAAATTGTCTGTACCTAATTCAGAATGTGCATCTTTACTTACAGACATTTGCCCAGCCTTCAGTGGACACTCAACCGCGTCTTCCACTTGCACCAGGTGTTTGGGTATCTCTTGGTTGGCTGTGAGCATGTTTCCTGGGATATCTGCAGTCCGGTGCTCTAAGATGCCTTGCTTGTGACTCCCTGCATAGAATGCATGTTAATCAATATAAAACCAGCACAACACATTGCATTAGAGACATTGTGATATTAACTTTTTCCTGTAGATGTTGTGATATTTAAAGTATTGCTCACATTCATGAAAATCATATATATATTACATTGAAAGATTAGTATGACAATCACATTATAAAAGATGGAGCAGGAGTATTAAATACCATATTGTCTACATCTCACCCCTTAACCTGCATTATATCTTAATGCGAAATCACCTGCCTGAGAGATGATTGTGGTCTAGTGACCAAAGTGAAGCCATTGGTGGTGGTAGTGTCACCCAGGTTAAGCAAGACAGGAAAATATCACAGAGATTCACTTGCATCAAACTTCACCTTAATTCTGATTCAGTAAAAATCTCAGGGCTATTAATACAAACAGCAGATTAACAGCTACAGTACATATGGCTCTTTAAGGATCACATAGCACAAAGCTATCGGTATGTAAAGAGTGCTGCATTGTTGGGATATCACCTTCTCTCTCTTCTAACTGGCAAGTAAACTTCATTGCAAGATTCAGTTAATATCATCTGTATCTCTAATCAAATTTATTTACTATAAAAATATACATATTTTTCCTTTAATACAGACTATGTTTAATAACACTGAAATAATGAAATTAATTTCTATAGAACGTATAAAAACAATTGTCTTATCTTATCAGTTACACTGTTATCTCACCTGGAATTACTTGCAGAACCCCATTTTCTCTGTCCACATCATCAAATGCCAGCCAGACTGAAGCCACAGGGCCACCTTCAAAGCCCCAATATCTGTAGAATAAGAAACTTGTTTTATCCACACAATACAGTAAATAATTCCTATTGTCAGAATGTAACATTGTAACAGACAGAATTATAAACTATGTCTGAAAGAGGGTGCCCAATTACATACAAAGAGGGGGTCAGGGAGTAGACCGAAATATTATTGTAATATATACAGCGCTGCGGTACAGATATGTATTGCAGATATGCTAGAAAAGTACATGGTTGTAGGGTTTTTGCCTCTAAAAACATTTCACACTTAACATTAAAAATTTAATTCTTTAAATTATTTGACTAAAAAATACATCCCTAATTATATTTCTTAATTAAATTAAGCTTGAGTCCTTAATTTGTTTTTTTTTAACTTAAATAACATGAATTGATTGTTTCTTTTAGGTACAGTAGCTAGAGATGATGACTCTATGCTCCACTCCAGTGCACCACACACTTTTTGTATTTCAATGCTTTAACCTGATCAGCTTACAAAACAAACAAGCCTCTCTCATACAGTCTACATGCCCATGTGACCCGAATCACTGTCACCCTTTTTTCTAATTGCGCAGCCTCATTACAAAATATTGTATCACCCGGTTGTCCTTTCACTTCTATTCCCAAAATCCCACCATCATTTCTCTGGATTGTAAGCTCCCAATAGATAGTTCCAAGCTCCTTACTAGTGACTGTGTAGATTCTACTAGTAGTATATTTTTCACACTCATTCTACTCATTTGTAAAGAGATACAGAATATATTTCAGATAACTTACTTGATGTCCTGGTGCCAAGCAACGTATGGGACTGTGTTGTCTTTGTGTGGGACATCAGTGGAGGGATATTTACAGATAAACCTGGAGTCCAGAAGAATAACATTGGGTCCCAGTACAGCTGTGATTGCGTTCAGTAAGTTGGGATGGACAGCCAGATTCATGACCCACTCATATTGCATGTGTACATTGTGAAGACTGTACTGAGTATATTCTTTCCCTGTAGAATAGATGAAAACAAGCATTACATATTTAGTATAATAATAACAAAAAGTTATCAGGAAACCAGGAAAATCCATTTGATATCAGAACCAGTATATCCATCTAGACTGTACCTTCTATCTCCTTAAATCTTAAGGCTAAACACCTTCAATTTAGCCTAATACACATACCATGCATTCTTAATACCCCTTAATGTATTTTTCCTTAACCAATTCGACTGGACGTCAAGTCACCATTTTTTCTGTGAACTATTAATAATACCTTAACTATTTTACAGTGTGAATTATGAGCTCTTGTTCTTATACAATTATGGATAATTATGTTCTGTACTTCAATATTTCATGACAGTGACAGTATATAATAAAATAAATACAATTATGGAATTTGGTGATAAGTAAATAATTTTTTCATATATGTCATCAAAACATTGTATACTGTAATACGAAATCTAAATATTTGATTAAATAAAGTATCAAAATATAGTAGGCATAACATAAAAATACACATAAAGGTATACTATATAAGTATGTGACAATAATACTACAATATTGTATATGTATACCCATATTATAAAATGTTATATCCATTCTATACTATATAGTCATAAATTTATTATTAATAGTAATACTACTATACTACTGTATAAATATCCAGATTATACTTTATCGTTTGTATGCTGTATCCATATCCATACAACACTATATGTATAATAGCAGTACTCTATAGCAATACTATATTATGCACTTTATTTCAATTTCCCCTTAAAATGTATTTGAATAACAAAATTTAATTTAGGTCCACTAGTAAATTCCACCTTCCATTTTAGGCTACTGATGCTTACCAAACTTTTCCTCCAGTTTTTCATATTCCTTACAAGCCAGATCCAATTCCTTCTTGTCTAACACTGGTATCTCAGTCAGGTAGCCATTGGTATCATACAGAGCCTTCATCTGGCTTGGGTCAGCCATCATTGTTCTTTAGTTGTGTATATTAGCTTGTGCAAGGCTGTATGAGAGTGAAGTGAATCGCCACACTCTACACACAGCTATATATACCATTTACAAGCCATTGTTGTACCTCTGGGGTATTTTTAGAAACAGATAATATTTCTGTTTAACTGGATATTTCCTTCCTGAATGGTAGAGTGAATGTGTCAGTCCTGGGGAGGAATGCAGCAGTTTATTGAATTCATACCATGTTTGTTTACAAAGAAGGAAGTAATATATGTTTTATTATCAGTTTGGCAAAGAAAAGACGTTTTTGCTACGTGTTGAGCACAAGTTTTAGGCTACATCACACACTGGAAATTCACAAGCAAATGGTCACATGGGCAGCTGTGAATATTTCAGCATAATGAGGAAATAGGGACATGGAGACTGTATCAAACAAAACAAGACATTGGGCCACATTTAATTCCAAGCCCGTAATTATCTTCACACTGCTCATATGTCTGCGGGTTAGAAATGTGTCACTTTTACAGATGTATTGACTCAAGCCCGCAGGTGCAAACTCACAGCCTCAACACTCAAACCCTGAACCCGTGCATAGCATTTCATGGCATAATCATGATCGATAAACCAAGCTCTTAAGTAACAATTTAGACAGAGACAATAGTAAATGAGATCGTCATCATGACATCAGTAAAATATGTAGTTTAAACTACAACCAATTAGTGTTTAGAAGCCCAGAATGCGATCGTACTCGCAATCTAGAAATGTAGAAATTAATAAAAATCAATAAATCCCCTGTTCTAGTCCATGTGGGTTCCATGATATGTATTAACTCCCGGGATCGATATAATACGGAAATAAAACATATATATTTATATATTTGCCATTTACAGGTTTGAAGGCAATTCTGGGCTTGTTGAATTGTTGTAATTAAATATGGAATTTGCATCTTTAGCACTGGTAACATTTACGGGCTTGAAACATCAAAGTAGGAGATCGATGGAGTTACATTTTTGACAACCGCAGTGATTTTGAGCCTGTGACGTGCAAATGGATTGCGAGTAGCAAAATGTAGCCAATTAAATATCAGTAACATTTATAGGCTCCATTACGGGCTTATGTAATTGCAATTTGGACAACTGAATAGGGGCCATTGTCAGGAAAGTAGTCGACCAGGTCGAAAAGTTGTTTATGTCACATATAAGCTATTGTGAATTCACAGCCTTCTAATAAATTAATCTATATAAATTTTACTATATGGTTTATGATTTTCGAACACAGGAAACTAGAATCTAAAAATATCTAAACCAATATATGCTCCTAAACTGTAATCTGATCATTACTCCTATTATAATATTAAACACAGTCTGTTTAAAAAATAACATATATATGCAACTGTACTTTGTCATATCTATATGGAACATTGTGTTTTCTGCTGGACAAACTGTGTGAACTTTAAAATTTAGTAACTCATTTTAAACTATTTCTGCAACCATTTCCTCAACCAGGCATGACCATGTGTCACGATCCTAAGCCTGTGTCTGAGTGGTGCAAAAAACAATATTGGGCCCCCCTACGGTACCAATTACGGTTCCTGTGTAACTCGTACATGCCTGGCGGTGATTTTCGCGGCTCTGTGTCCTTTAGCCTCGATTTCATTTTTTTCAGCCGACATTTGTTTTCTTGCTTAGTTGATTTTAAGGTGCCGAAACTGCTTAAATGCGACTTAAATTTGCATGCAACCACACTCCCAGACGTCCTGGCTATCTCCCCGTGCTGTGTGTGATGTTTGTTTTATGTGGTATTTTTTTGTTGTTGTGCTTTACTTGTTTGTCATTGTGCCCGATTCGTCCCTTAACTTCGTAGTTCCGCAGGTTGTAATTGTTGTTTTTAAAAGTTGTACGTCCTTATCAGTGTTTTGAGCTCTTCGGGGGCGTGTAGCCTCGCTTTCATTTTTTTGGCCGCCATTTTTTTTCTTGCTTAGCCGATTTTCAAGTGCCGAAAATTCTTAAATTCGACTTTAAATCACGTGCAACCTCACCCCCAGACGTCCTGGCTGTCCCCTTGTTTTCTGTCTAAGTCTCGATTCCTCATCCTGCGTTATTAATTTAAGTCCCGCAGCTCTTTTATTTTTTTCAAAGTCCCGCTTTTCTGGGTTGATTTTTACTGCGAGTGAGTCACCGTAGAGCCTCCACCTCCGCAAATGCGGACACTCGCTTTGCTTCGGCTCATTGCAGTTTATGTCCACCTCTGCAAATGCGGCCTCTCATCGCTTTTGCGGCCTGCAATAAACCTTCGGCTCATTACAGCTGACGTTTCATTCCTGCTGAGAGGTCTGATGGAGAGGGTTCGATTGACATAGAAGTACAGAATGGAAGCAGCACAGATGAGGCTGCAGGAAGGCCAGGCAAGGGGATAAAGACCGAAAGGGGGCAGAGCAGCAGCAAGAATTTTAATAAGAAGAAGCGTGCCAGGAAGAGTAAGCCCAGTAGGAAGACGGCTTGGAGGGCAGGAGGTCAGGATCAAGAGGGTGTGCAAGTGGAAGAGGTCAGCCAGAAAGAAATGGAAGGAAGCCAAGGGAACAAGAACAGCAGAAGGGAGGTAGATGAAGTATGGAGTGTTGAAGGTGAAAGTGATGCTATGGAAGGAGCGAGCTGTCAGGATGTAGCTGATAGTCCCAGGAGTGAAGCAGTGAGCATGTCACATCAGTGATCCGGAGGAAGGTTCGTCCAGCTGGAGCAGGGCACGGCCAGGGCACCGTGTGGAGGTGGTGCAGATTGGAGTGTCTTCTCATCGGTCCATATCTCCAGGCGAGAGAGCAAGGTCTGCAGGTGCCCAACATAGGAGCAGAAGTGGTAAGGAAAGGAGCATTACTGCTGCTTACGCTTACAGATGCAGAGAGTCACCATTGGGAAGTGGCCATAGGAGCAGAGGTAGGACTGCCCCCGCACGCCCTCTCCACAAGGGAGGTCTAGGTCCAGAAGGCGTTCACTGTATTGGCCAAGTCATTAGGTGAGCATAGGTGGAGGGAGAGGGATAGGCAATCCTTTTCTTCTCATCACAGGAGTGGCAAGGAATCCAGATTCAGGAGGGACCAGGCACTGCCTTCCGGGGAAGAGCGGAGGGTACAAGATGCAGCGAGGAAGGAGTCGTCAACTGCAAGAAGCTGACAACTTCAATCCTTTATTCGAGAAATTGAGCGAGATGAAGCAGCCGTCCCGTCAGGCCTCATCATCAGCAACAGATATGAGGCATACTGGTGAGTTTACACCAAACACACAATATGACAGTAGTATGCATAGGAGTTTGTTAGGTGTTATGAGCAGTCTAAATAGTTTAATATCTCTGTTTAAGAAGGGTAATGCTGTTTGCCACACAAAGTAAGTCTTTTGGTTGTGTGAGTACCTTTAGTGCTCATTGCGAGCCTCTCGGTTTGTGTATTTTTGGTTATCAGAGCTCCTTTGGGGTTCATTGCATGGTTTGCTCTGATCTCCTTTTGGCGCATGGTTTGCTCTGATCTCCTTTTTGCTCCTCTAAACAACTTTGGCGCTCCTTGTAAGGCACGCAAAGAGCGCCTTTGGCGTTTATTGTGATCCCATTGTCTGTTTTTTTTCCTATCTTTGTACTTTTTATGAGAATTAATTAATTAATAAAATAATAAATTAATATGCTTTACCTATTTGTAATTAATATATGCAGGAAGCAATATGCTGAAGAGCTAACAATCTGTTTTGATGTTCCTGCAGCATACAATGTAGATTTGCACTGTTGGTGAGCTGAAGTGTAAGTGTCAGCAATGTGTGCAGTGTGTAGTGTAAATAGGCTGTGTGCGCGAGGGGAAACCGTTTGTTTAGTTGTGTAGTTCCGCATTTTGTAATGGTAATGTTATTAGCTTCCAGTTAATGTTGTAAAATGGCTGCGATTGTGTATGTGTTACGCAGGTGTGGAGCATTTTGCATCCTTCCTAATAGTGTATTTTGTAGCTCCTACGGTTCGGTGTCAGAGTGGTATGTGCCTGGCGGTGTTTTGCGTGCTTATGGGTCGTGTAGCCTCGTTTTGTTTTTTTGCAGGGGCCACTTTTTCTCTCGCATAGAGGATTTACGAGTGGCGAAAGTCTTGAAATTGGACGTAAATTCGCTTGCATCCTCACTCCCAGACGTCCCGCTGTGCGTGGTTTGCGTGGTTCGGCCGTTAAGTTCGTATTTCTTGCTGCTCGTATTTTTTTTTTTCTAAGTGGCGGTTTCCTTTTGTAAGTGTTACAGGCCGTAATTTTTTTGAGGCGATTTTTTGAAAGTGCTACGGGTCTTGCACTGTGAATTATGTATTTGAGTTTTCTGTTGACGTGTAGTTCTGCGGGTTGTAGGTATGATGCGCAAGTCGTGCGGGTTCATGGGAATGAGTGCCTACAGCGCTCATCTCCACCAGCGCAGTGAGCGCCTTTGGCGCTCCCTGCCTAAGTCATACAGGGTCGTTGGGTTTGAGCTCCTAAGGGCTCATCTCCACAACCAGCACAAGGAGCGACTTCGGCACTCCTTGCCTGGCCGCAGTTTTAAAGTTGGGTTACCAAAGGATTTTGGCAAGGCTGCGCTGCTGAGAACTATATATGTGATCGGCACTGTGTTCCATTGGCCTTATTGGGGAGCATGTGTCAAAGGAGTTGAGGGAGAAGATTTCTAAATCAGAGTTCATTTAGATATTCTCTGTATTACCGTGGGATAGTTTTATTGAGAATAAACCTGATGAGAAGAAAGAGGATTCCAAGAAGGAGGAGGAACGTACTGTAGATGTAGGTACAGGAAGATTCCCAAGACTTTTAATAATTGATTGCAAGCTTATGTCATATTTGCTAGCATAGTGGGGGAGAAAAATCCTGAGTTATGTTCTGCGTTATTTTGTTATTTAGATGAGATTGAGGGGATTCACAGGACTTATGGAGGCCAGGTGTGGTGGGCTTATGCTGAGAGCAGAAGTTAGCAGTCAGGCCTTCTATGCAGTGGGACGATAGGGATACGGGTAGATGGTTAAAGATCGTGACCTCATTACACCCTTCATTCGGGACAGAGACAAAGCTGGCAGTGCCAAACTCGAGTAAAAAAGGATTCTGCTTTGCATTTAATGAAGGCTCGTGTACTTGGGGACCATATTGTAAGTTTAGGCACAAGTGTTCTGAATGTGGTAGTGGGCATCTTCTTTTTTGATGTTCTAAAATGACAAAGAGTCAGAAGTCAGGGGAGTGTATTCCAAAAGGGGAAGAGCCCAGTGCGGCTAGAAAAGATGGAGGTTTGGCTAAAGTTATACGCCAGTATGGTATCTAGTTCTGACTATGCTAGGTTGTTGAGGGAGGGTTTTTTAGTTGGTCTCTCAATCCCATCATTGGCAGAGGGCATTCAGCGGCGGCCACCAAATTTGCAGTCTGCCAGGGAGAACCTGTCACTAGTGTGGAGTAAAGTTATGTGCGAAGTGGAAAAGGGTAGAATGGCTGGTCCATTTGATAGTGTCAATTCCAAATCTGAGAATTTCTCTGTTGGGCCTGGTCCCTAAAAAGGAGCTTTATTCTTTTAGGCTCATACATCCTTTGTCATTCCCTAGGGGCATATTAGTCAATGATGGAATTGATAAGGAGCTAGTCTCTGTTACATATGCGTCAGTGAAACAAGCTGTTAAGTTAATACGGAGGGCAGGTCAGGGGCATGGTTGGCAAAATTAGATATAAAGTCGGCTTTTCGATTACTACCGGTTCAACTGAATTCACACAATCTGTTGGGGTGCCACATTTTGGATACGTTTTTTGTGGCCCTTGTTTGCCCATGGGTTGCAGCATCTCTTGTTCTCATTTTGAGAAGTTCAGTACGTTTTTGTACTGGGTGGTTGTTGTTAAGTCTGGTTTATCTTCAGTTGTTCACTACTTAGATGATTTTTTGTTTGTGGGCCCAGGGGGTAGTAGGGACTGTTTTAGATTAATGCAGGTTTTTTAGGAGGTAGCAGCCAAGTTTGGCATTCCGCTGGCTGAGGATAAGTCGGAGGGTCCTTGTCATGAGCTGAGTTTTTTGTGGATTGTTTTGGATGGGGTAAAACTGGAGTGCAGGCTTCCATGGGATAATGTGGTGGATTTGAAGAACAGTGTTAGCTTGGTATTGGCTGCAAATAAAGTTACATTTAGGTCCATGCATCATCATATCAGGGTTACAACAGAGCATAACTCTGATCTCCGCATTTGGTTGTTTTTTCTAGAGTAATTTAATAGGTGCAATATTTTGAAAGAACCAGCTTTTAATGAAGTTTTGGAGTTATTCACAGATGATGCAGGTGCATTGGGGTTTTGGTGCATACTTTAAGGGGAAGTGGTGTGCGCAAGCATGGCGTACATTGTGGAAAGAGAACGGATGGACTAGGAATTTGTAGTTACTGGAACTGTTCCCTATTGTAGTGGCTCTAGTGTTGTGGGGGGAGAGCTTAAGGAATCCTCATGTGGTGTTTCACAGTGATATTATGAGTGTGGTACATGCCATCAATTATATTCCTGTCTCTTCGCCTCCAGTAGTTTGGTTATTGAGGCAAGTGGTACTAAAGTGTTTGCAGCTTAATATCCTGGTTAAGCTTCTCACATAGCAGGAGTTAAGAATGTGATTGTGGAGGCCTTGTACAAATTTGATTGGGAGAAATTTTGAAGGTTAGCACCCCTAGCTGATGTGGAGCCTACACCATTCCGCCCTTATTTGTGGACTCTGATTTCACAAGAAGCGGGTGGGCACCGGGTATAGTTACTGCCTGGGTGTCATGATAATCTGGTGTATTGTGATGATATGCAATAAACATGTCATATGTTATATCTGTATTTTGTTTTTCTTGCAGGGTGTCCTTTGCACTTATGGATTATTGGTCAATCCTTTATATATTGGGCCAGGCGGTCAGCATCTATTACGGAGAGGGGCTGCCAGTTGGTTTTCCAGGGGGAAGCTGTGCTAATTACATGGTTCAGGATTTGAGGGATGAAGTGGGAGCAGGTTTTACTCACAGCAGTTAATTCGGCCAGATCATCCCCTCCACCAGAGATAATGGGCCTTATTAAATTAGCCCTTCTAGTTCTCTCAGTCCTAGCAAAAGCCAGTTTTTTGCTGTTTGCGAGGACCGAATTCCCAATACGTCCCTCGCAGCCTACTTTGCGAGATGACTCAGAAAAATGGCAGAGAATAGGCTCCGAGAGAGCTACGGAGTTACACGCAGCCATAAATCTATAAGGTGAATCTTGGACCTCGGAAGAATCCCTACGGGCACAAAAAGTGCTAGCAAGGGATCGTAAAGCCTCTACGTGCTACCTCGGAGCAACCCGAGACAGCCGTGTGATGCTCCCCCCTGCTCCCTATACACATCCCCATGCTGCAGGTGTCCCTATTCTACTCACGATTCCAGCATGTCCCCGTCCCTGTTAAAAAAATACATTACATTAATACAACATATAGACACAAAATAAATAAAAATAAACATAATATGCATTCAACTTACCTCCCCGCGACGTACCCAGCCTCCTCCTCTTCTGCCCCGGCTGGGCCCTGGATAATAAGCCTCCTAGAGCCTTTTCCGGAAGGAAATTGGCAATGGCGGCTTCTGATTGGCTGTAAATGCTGTCAATCAAATTTCAGCCACTCAGAAGGTCGTCAATGTGTGAGCCAATCAGGATGGGATACACCCCAAAATCCCACCCTGATTGGCTGACGCACCTGTCAATCTTTATTTAAACCAATCACAAGGCGCAGATGCCTTCAGCCAATCACAATGGGATACACCCCCACTGAGTTATTGGCTGAAGGCATTTGCGCCTTCCGATTGGCTGTTGTCAATGTCAACCAGTATTACAGCCAATTAGAAGGCGCAGATGTCTTCAGCCAATCACCCCGTGGGGGTGTATCCCATTGTGATTGGCTGATGGCAATAAAGCCTTCTGATTGGTTTAAATAAAGATTGACAGGTGCATTATCCAGTCATAGTGGGATTCTGGGGTGTATCCCTTTCTGATTGGCTCAAACATTGGCGTCTTCTGATTGGCTGAATTTGATAGACAGTTTTCAGCCAATCAGAAGCCGCCATTGCCAATTTCCTTCCGGAAAAGGCTTTAGGAGGCTCAGTAGCGTCGGGAGTTTTTTGGTTTTTTTTTTTAGAGCGCGTATTGTTCCTGGGCCCAGCCCGGTCAGAAGAGGAGGAGGCCGGGGACATCGCGCCAAGGTCAGTTGAATGTATATTATGTTTATTTTACTTTATTTTGTGTCTATATGTTGTATTAATGTAATGTGTTTTTTTTAACAGGGGCCGCGCCGGAGAAGAAAAGAAGAAGGACGGGGACATGCTGGAAAGGTGAGTAGAATATTTATATTGTTTATAATGTTTATTTATTTTATGTTAATGTGTTGCACTAATTTTATTTATTTTTTGGGGTTAATGTGGGGGGGGGGCCTGTGGGGGTCCCTATGGGCCCCTGCAGCAAGGGATTAATGTGGGGACACTTCAGGGGTCCCGATGGGGACCCCCGCATAGATGGGGGTTAATTTTAACTGCTGGGGGTTAGTTGGAGTACCCCACACGTAAGGGCTTATGTGTGGTACTGCCGCAGAGGTCCCGTTTAGGACCACCGAAGCAATTGATGAGGTGTGGGAGCCTGCGAGATCATCTCGCAGGTTGTCACTCCTCATGTACATTTTCTCAGTGTTGAATAGGACAGCCCTGCTGCGTAGCTCACACATTGCTCGCAGCAGGGCTAATTTAATAGCCCCGTAACTTTGAGAAATTTGCAGCACGTAGGATTTTAGTAGAAGCCTCTTATCTACGAGGCTGGAATTTAATAAGGCTGATTATTAGTACATGCAGGTGGAAATTATTTGGGTTATATTCCCATGAAGAATTTAATTAGTAATATGAAAAGGGATTTGTTAAGACTTAGGGAGTTGTTCCCCGGCCTGTTCATTATTTGGTTCCAGATAGCCTGAGGTTAAAATGGAGGGGGGCTCTTGATCCCAAAAAATTAAACAAGGCCAGGCTTAGTATAATTAAAATGATGTCGTCCTTTGTAAGGAGGTTGGGTGTTTTTGCTATTAGGCATAGGGATTTTAAGACACCTGAAGCCCATGAGTTCTGTTTGGGGGATGGGGTTCACTTTAATGAGATAGGATTGTCATCGTTTAACTACTCGCTGAAGGAGGATTTTGTCCAGGCCATGGAGTGTTTTGGCGGTGCTGAGCCCAGTGGGCTTGCAGGTGGCTGGGTGCGGCATCACCTTAGGGCAGAGCTCATTAGATGGTAAGGTATCCGGTTTGGGGCAAGGCCAGAGGTCACTTGGGCACAGGTTTCCATGGGACCTCTGGCGGGGATGATCCCCATCCTGGGTGAAGGTGTGCAGCTACCCATGGTTATTACTATGTTATTAGTGGTGTTTAAATAAAGTTGGGCCTGGAGTACATGTGTGTTGTCGTTATTGGGGTTGGATAGTTCTAGGGGCGGAACATGTCACCCATGCATAGGTCACATTATGGTCTATACTGGCAATGATAGTTTTGGAACTATCATAAATGGTAGAATTCATATCGGCACTATTGTATATTATATTAAATAAAAAAATAAAAAAACTGTCAATTTCAAATGTATTTCTTCAAACAGTATATTTTATATTTACGATTCTTTAATAATATTCTCTGACACAAAAGGGGAAACTGACATTTCAGAACAAATTGATTGTAACAGATCATTCTGTGTGACAGTGTAACCATGGGACTCAACGCCACATGTTTTTATCAGAAGAGACTTATATTAGATCATGGTGTACAAACCCTAACATGGCTCAGAAAGAAGTGGAACTGGTTAAAGGGGTGTGTGATCTAAGCCACACGGAAAGGCTGGTGAGATTAAATGTAAAATATACTATTTTGAAGACCAATTTTTTTTAATTATTGTCATTATTACTCTAATATACAATAGTGCAGCTATGATTTCTACAATTCATGCAGATCATCTTCTTCAGATGGGAGAAGGTTTTGCATGCGGAGAGGAAGTTTCTGTCTGCAGCGAGAATGTGGCAGCTGCAACTGCCAGAAATCTAATCAGGACTAACGCAAAGCTCAGTAGATTACAAGGGCATACACTGTTAAAAAAGAAAATACCCAGCCCAGTATAGGAAAGGGACACATGCAGTAAAAAAAAATTTGCAAATAAAAGTGGAAAATGTAAAAGCTTGGTTTATTTGTTTGCTTTTTAAATTCATATTGTGCTTTATCAAGTTTATTTATTTAAAAAAAACATACAGAAGAGAAAATAAGCAGAGCGGTCCTTTAATTATATTTTACTTAAATGGTAAACTAATTACAATATCATTTTATCCTAGAGGAGTTTGAACCTCTTTTGTTTTATATGTCCACAGTGGCCATTTTTTCTTTATATATTCTTTCGAAAGATATACATTTGAATACAGTCTAAATGTTTTTGAAAATAAAAAAGTATATAACCAAAACTGTAATTTTATATGAAATTATTATTTTACTATATAGTTGCATTTTCTTTTCTTGACTAATTACATCTACTAGTTTTTCTAGAGGTTGTGCCCTTGTAAAAAATATTACTTTTTATTAGTCCTAATGGAAGCATCCCCTACTGGATCCCTACCTTGTCATGGTGAAGGGGCTTGTGTACTTCAATAAATGGGTCAGACAGAGAGGTCAGACAAATGGCAGCCTACTGGAGAAGGAACTGGTAACCCACTCCATTGTCTTTGCCAGGAAAGCCATATGGATAAGCATGACCAGAAACACAGACAGCTGAGTCGGACACGACTGAAGTCGGACAGTAACCAAGTCGGACACGACTGAAGAACTGAACAACAACAACAATGAAAGCACCTTCAGTTTTAGCTGCCACTACCCATTACATTGATAGAAGCTTCCTCTGTATTCAAAGTCTCTTTCCACAAGTCGATAAGTTGAAATCAAAATGTTAGGTTCCACTGCAGGATAACTACAAATAAAATGTAATAATCTTTTTTACAATCTACAAAGTTCCTTAAAACTAACAGGAAAATCACAACACATACTATGGTATGTAAGTACTGTATCATTGGCAAATTCATATATGTATTTACTGTTTATTGGCTTACAGGGGCAAGCCCTCCAGAGCAGTCAAACAACTGCATCAGAAAATACACTTTGACACATTTACAAATAACTTATTTTAGATGCAACCAAGAAAAAAATATTACATTTGTAATTCAACCCCCTAAAAAAACTATTTCAGAATTAATGTAAAATAATCTACATACGTTCTGCTTGCTAGTACTTTTTATATATATTTACATTTACTCAACAAAGGCTGGGGAATTCCATTGTTATGAAAGTTACACAGTTCCCTAGAAGACGCTTAGTCATGATAAGGAAGGTTCCTTACAGTGCTGACCCTCCCACTTCCAATAAACACATTGCTTCCTCTCCGCTCTCTATAAAACCTCAGGGCTTGCTCTGACCTGACTCACACAGCAGTAGCTCGTCCAGTATTGCAGGGACTTGTAAGTGAGCAGAATCTCCCAGTATAAGCAGTCATGTCTCCCAAGGTGGCCGTGATCCTGTCTGGCTGTGGGGTGTACGATGGCAGCGAGGTCCATGAATCCTCAGCTGTGTATGTTCATCTGAGCAGAGCAGGAGCGCAGGTAATACACCATTCTCTATTAACCCTGTATTTGCAGAGCACTGTCTCACACTGACATATTTTGCGATCTTTTGTAGTTTGGGAAAAACTCCACTTGCTTGTGAATTCTGTAATAAAATAACATAAAAGCATTTTTAAAGAAAATATTGTATTTAGCTCAGCTTGAGTAGTGGGGGATACCGCATTGCACTGCTTGTTTGCCTGTAGCTTGGTGTAAGGGGTATGCTACTGTTGTTTTTTGTTGTGTATTTTGTTCTATTATTAAAGGGACATGTAAATAATTGTTTTCCATTGTACAAGAAAGAGGGTATTTGATAATGTGCCACATTGTGTTTTCTTTTTTTAAATAGAGCTCACAAAGCACAACATAAGTTGTAAAATTAAAACCTGTTTGAAATGCACAGAAACAGGAAGTTTATGTTAGTCTGTAGATCTCATTGACTGGAAGAGGGCGAGCTCAAGGACTTCAGAATTGTAACTTGCACTTGGGGGCTCGCCCTCTGCCATCCAATGAGATCTGCAGACTAACGTATGCTGTCTGCACTTCCTGTTCGTTTCAGTGAATTTTATATAAGCACAGAGCATATTTTTTTACAGAAGTTTTTAGTTAGTAAACCTCTATCCAAAAGCAAGGTCTTCACTAACTAAAACGACTGTAAAAAAATATGCTCTGTGCTTATATAGAGCACTATTCAATTGGCCAAATCGCAATTTAATAAGGCTGAAAGTGTTTATTAAAGCAGAATTGAAAACAATAGCTACCATTAATGGCCGTATTTAGTTAATTTAAACTCTGTATGACAAAAAATTGATCCAAAATTCAATCAAGCAAAAATATATAGGCATAGTCTCAAACTTATTATCTTCAAGGACTATGCAGGCTAACAACTAAGCAACAACTAAACATGACAAATGTCTAAGTACATTTTTGATCAATATAATACTTTTAAACCATTTGTTCTTAATACTTTTTTGTTCTGGGAAGCAGCTGGTTACCCTCCAAGGCTCATTGGGACTGGCTGTGAGAATCAGAAAATATTTTACAGGGTGAAGCAACATGTGGCACATTGCATTTTAATTTAGTTTTGCATTGATTTGAATATAGTACATTTTAACTGCAGATTAGTTAATTAATAATCTATCTGTAACTGTGACTAATTATAGATGTATGTTTGAAGTATCAGGCTTGCTTGTCGCTCTTTCTTGGTGAAGACTGGCAGATAAGGTCTCACTGATCCTAGAACTGGCTGTTGAGAACCACTGGTCTAAACAACTTTTCCACATGATTTTCTGGTTTCTACTTGATGGTGCATAGCAGTTTTTGGTTACTTCAGTGTCCCTGTAATACGGCCCTGCACTGTACATATTAAATAAGTGCATTATTACGGCATCTCCCAGACTTACCACTTTTTATGAGATGTGATGATGGATCTATATGGAGAGATGACATTGTTGTATTTTTTGTCCACAGGTTGCATTTTTTGCACCAAACATAGATCAGATGCATGTGGTTGACCACGTGAAGGGACAGCCCACCGAAGAGACACGTAACGTGCTGACTGAGAGTGCTCGGATTGCACGAGGGAAAGTTACAGACCTGAAAGAGTTGGATATCAGTGAATACTCTGCGATCATTATACCAGGTGAGACGTAAATCTAAAGTATATCCACAATTGAGTGTATGTATATAAACTAGGAATGAGTGGAAAATGACATATAATTAATTAATTTAGTAAAGCACAGAAGGGAAGTATCTTCTAGAAAAAGGAAAATAGAAGAACAAGAGGTCATGACAGTACTACATTACAGAAAGGGTAGTAGACACGTTTTAAGCCTTCCAGTGACATAGTGTTGGCAAACACAGTAAAGACACATTAACTAGTAAAAGTAAAGCATATCTGGAAAAAGTGTAAGGACACCCTTTTTGGGTAGCCAGAAATGGCTGATTAAATGGATTCATATATGCCATCAAATTTGTTTTAGATTGTTATTTGTTTTTTAGTGTACATCCACTAACTAGTGTGTGTGTATAAACTAGGAATGAGTAGGACATACTGTGACGAAGTGCCCTTCGCCACTTTGTCTTGGAGAGGACTGTTTGCCAGCCTCCTGCCCTGCGACTATGGCCCTGGTACATATTGCCCTTCAAACACAGTATTCGGCCATACCAGAGTGTATGTCACTCATTCTGGCCCTTTACATACAGGGGGGTCATTCGGTACTTGCCCTGTGTGAACCATGATACCACAGAAAGCTATGCGATGGAGCCCATTCATATAATGAAAGACTATGGGAAAGACTTTAGCTCCATGGCAATTGAACTGTGTGAAAAGGATCTGAGCGCTATTCAGCTATTCAGCTGTAACGGAACTCATCACTGTTTTACCCTGTTTTATGATTATTTAATTCTTGGTTAAAATATGATCACATTGCTGTACTGTAGATATGTTGTTTTATGTTCTACAGAATATATTGGCTCAGAATATTAGCCAGACTTTTGCAGACCTAGGCTAATAGATAATCCTATTACAGAGATTCAAGAGATAAGAAAGTTGTAAAGGATCCTTGCATTTTCCAAAGTGTTTTCATTCTCTGATAAGAACAAAGAAAAATGATCTAATTAATGTCTGATTGTATCCAAGTTGCCAGGGAGGTGTGACTCACCTATTGTCCTATATGTGTATTGTATGGGGGATATTTGCAATGTCTGTGTGTTATGTGAAAACATACTTTTACTAACTTTTGAACCCCTGGTCTGATTCATGCCATTTTTGTATATGTTGTTCCCCTGGGTGAGAGCTATTGAATGGTGCGGGACTTAAAGGTGTACCCCCTGTATTTGGGGTACATCCAGAATGTGGTTAAAATTGTGTCTGTTTTAATTGTGTTACCTGTTATCTGAGGGGAGGAGACGTGGGGGTTGAACGATGTAGATAATTGGCTGTTGTGATAATTATGTGGGTGTAGCCCTTCAGAGGGCACCATTGCATAAAAGGAGATTCCCTGTTATTAAAAAATAGTTCTACTTGACCCTTAAAAACGTAGCCTCGTCTCGTTATTGGAGGGGATCACTATCATACTGGGGATTGCTATGCTTTTGCATACTCCCTTGAGCTGTAACTACTGAACGCTTGTTCCTGTCGTACTATCCTTGGAGTCTGTGGTGGTTTTGGTGTCCGGTGCAGTGCTTGTAGGCCTCGACGCAAGCTAGGACGCGTCCATCAAAGGAGGTACCCGGTCGGGGTGCCAGTAGATCCGTTACACATACCATGATAATTAATTACATGCTTTCTTTATATTCCTGGTCAGGTGGATTTGGTGTGGCTAAAAATCTATCTAGCTGGGCTGTAAAAGGAAAAGACTGTACAGTGATACAAGCCGTTGAGGAGGCCATCAGAGGATTTCATGCTGCTAAAAAGCCAATCGGCCTGTGCTGTATATCTCCTGTGCTGGCAGCAAAGCTCCTTCCTGGGTGTGAACTGACCGTGGGATGTGACACAGAGTGTGAAAAGTAAGTAGTATTTCCAGTAGAAATAGTGACAACCCTGGGCATATTTAGGTTTTATGTCGCCCTGGACTGTTCTGATTTGGGATGTGAAAGAAAACTGAAAACAAATTAGGGAATTTAGTAAGTTCAAAAACAATCAAGAACAAGGACATGATTTGAATTTAAAGTTTAGCAGATTCATAAATAACTTAGAAGAAAACAACCCATTCTGCCCAAGAAGTTAATGTTTAATTAACCATTCATATTCCAGGCATTCAAACCTGTGTATGCATTTGTAACTATCACTTCTGCTGGCAGGGTGTGCCACTAATTTACTCCCCATTCTTAAAATTAGTTGCAAGAGATCACAGTTTAAACCAAACAAAATAATAATTTGTAATAAGTCAAATAAAAGGAAAAAGCTGACACTGACTGCTCATATTAGGCAGAGTGCCCTCAGGATTATAATAGACAGACACAATGTGAGTCAACAAAGTTAGATATTATGCACACTCAGCAAATACTTACAGAACAAGGGTTATGCCAATGAAGAAAAGATTGTATTTGCTGAAATTCTGTGAATTAAATTAAAAAAGATGAAGCCCCTTGATAACCCACCTTTGCATAAGCTAGAATTGTTTTAAATCCAAGCACAGTGATGTTCAATATATAGCCTGGGAGCCACATGTAGTCCTCAAGACACTTACAGCCTTATCGCAAATCGCAATTTATAAGTATGCCTTCTTCAATAATGCACATCCCATTATATCACTATAATACTAGCACATAATGTACTTGGAATGAATTATTTTGCTGCAGAAATTACAATAATATGTTTTGGGTAAAAAAAAAGTTTTAAAGCCCCATGAGACCCTTTTAAGGATTCATATGAATCTGTAGTTCTTGACTACTGGAGTTTACCACTGCAGGAAACAAGCAGAGAAGTAAGAAGAAATTAAACAGCCCAACAAAATGAACTAAATGTTTTAATTAGGCATTGATCAGTAATAACATTTATATCCAATAATGAAAAAGCAACAATATTTAATATTAAACTTACTTTAATAGTTCAAATTCAGCAGCTGGTCTCCACCCACTATAAGGTCAATGAGAGGAGGTAGCATTTTTAGAGAAAGGGTTGGTAAATTCTCAAGCCCAAGTTATATCAAAACAAGGCTCTCTGTTGTCTGCAGACTTGCAAGTGGTTTGGCAACAAGCTTATGCTATGGGGCAGCCTGTGAGTGACTGTTTGACCTTTTTATATAATCAGATTGTTCTTAAAACCCTTTAGACCTGTCTCCGCTAAATCACCCCCTTTCCGTATTATGATCTTATCAGGGTAGAGACAATCGGCTCAACAGGAGACTGATTCTGAATACTGCTATTACTAATCATTAATTAGGAATTTTATAAATGATTGATTCATAGAACAGTTAGCTCCTATGCCAATTAAGAATACAGTGTATATATATATATATATATATATATATATATATATATATATATATATATATATATATATATATAAAAATTCTTGCAAACAGACTGAATCAAACATGAAAAGAATAAGAAATGTAAATGCATAGAAAATGACAATTTAACAATAATTAAATCCATGATTGAAAATAATTTTTATTTTTGCTGGACATTATATTGCCATGCATGAAATATTCTACTTTTTGTCTGTTCTGTAGGTGGCCCTATGCAAGCACAGCAACGGCCATTAAGGAGCTTGGTTGTAAACATGTCAACAAGCAAGTCAACGAAGTCCACGTGGATGCAAAAAACAAGCTCATCACAACCAGTGCATTTATGTGCAATAGCCCAGTTCATGAGATTTATGATGGGATTGGAGAAATGGTCACAGCTGTCTTGAAACTAATTTAAATTAAAGAAAACATATTGTTTGTCAGCACTTTGTTACAGTGTCTTAAAACCACTTTGTTTACATGCATCCCTGAAAATTTCTCCAATGTTTGGACAGATGTAGTTATACTTTCATTAAAATAATATTTTGTGCTCCAACCACACTTTTATTTAAAGATATGATTTTTAAAATAATGTATTAGTGATCCATAAAACGGGTCAAATAAATGATTTATGGTCAGTATTATAAAATCCAATGGTTGTCCATCAAAATATTGTTTATTTTTAAATCGAAATAAAGATTTTATTTAAAAAATATTGGTGTGAGTATTTTCGTTCTATATATTTATCTTTTACCATTTTTTTTTAAAATATACATACGTATTTTTCTATAATGGCACATAAAAGTATTTTTTATAATTATTGTATTAAATAAATATATATATATATATATATATATATATATATATATATATATATATGCACAAAATACATCATATTGAAATATATTTCTTCTGGCCTAAGCATTATACTAGGAGAAGGGCCAGTAAATCTAAATCAAACATAAAAAAAATGTCTTAATTAATTGCTATACTTGTGTCTTCTATTCATTCTATTGCCCATAACCTTTTCTAAATTTTACCAGATTAATTGTAAACAACATATTTACTATTAGTTGTAACTAATCTGTAATTTACTTTAAAACCCATTTGTATTCTATTAGTTATCTTAAATAAATTATATACTGTGCAACCCATTCTAAGCATAGTATCAGTTAGATGCATTATATCCAATTCTATTCAAAGACTATAACCAATAGCATCTGCATTGTAACTCATTTTATATCAACTAACTAGCCACTTGCCCATTAAAAATTATGGCAGGATATAGTGTTACACATTGTGTTTGTCTGTCTATGCACTATATCTCTGTGTACCATGCATGTCTCTCTGAACACCTCCCATGTTTTTTCAGACATTTCCAAATATATGGAATAATTCAGTAAATCAATAAAAATATAATATTTTTTATTACATTCAATTTTTATCTCTAAACAAATAATGAACAATATCTTCATATTTTACATCAAACGTGAAATTATTTATAATATACATGAAAATCATCACAATGCACAACCAATTTTCTTACATATCATGTTACAATTTTTTTTATATATATTAAGAATAAAAATGTTGTATATCCAAAACCAATAAATTATAATTTAGACATAAATAAATGTCATGAAATCACAAATATAATAATAACCCATGTTAATATGTTTGTTGATTTTCTACATTGTTATCTTAAAGGAATATTTTTTTTTTGTTTTATTATTTTTTATTAAAATTTTATTTATATACATAGGTCCTCATTCAATTGCAAGTTTGCCAATTGAAGAGGGCTCTATATAAGCACATAACATATTTTTTGACCGAAGTTTTTAGTTAGTGAAGACCTTGATTTTCGATAGAAGTTCAGTAACTAAAAAGTTCTGTATAAAAAATATGTTATGTGCTTATATAGAGCCCTATTCAATTGGCCAGCTCGCAATTGAATGAGGCTCATATTCTCTAATATTTTACATTACACATATTTTCTAAATGAACAGAACATTGTATAAAATGTTTATATTTGTAAAATGACAAAACCTCATTCTCATTCATCTAATAGTTCACCTTGAGTTTCTGTTTTTTTCATCTCTAAATGATTTTTACATCTAGAAAATGGCACATATAGTTGACCATGTGCAAATACTGTTTCCTCAAAAAATAGACCAACAGATTAAAAGTTTGACCTTGTGATTTACTTATAGTGATGGCAAATGCCATAAAAATGGGGAATTGTCTTGTTTGAAGTACAAATGGCAAACTACTTTTGCTTGGAGACAAATCTATCCTTGGAATAAAAACTCTTTCACCTTTATGGGTACCATTCAGAATTTCAGCATGTATGAAATGATCTTTTAAATCCTGAACAATGAATCTGGTACCATTACAAAGTCCTTTTTTGGGTTCATATTTTGCATTAACATAGCAATTGCCCCTTTTTTAGCATCACTATCTTTACAATTTAATGTAAACCAAGCAGTAAGTGTCGTTTCTCTGTTTTCATTTTGCTCAAGAACATTTCTTTCATCATCTGCATTAAATTCATAGGCACCACGTTACTTCTGGAGCACTTACATACCGAGCATGCATGACATGAAAGTTTATCATGTAAATTTTGATTGTCTTCTTCATTTTGTCCACTTTGCACAACTACAGTTGCTGCATCATATCCTTTGTATATATATATATATATATATATATATATATTAATACACATATTTAATTGATTTGATTGAAGTTTTCTTCGATACAAAGGATATCCATCATAATTTGCAAAAGTGTTTACTCTAAATTCTTTAGGGGAATCTTTACTGTATTTATAATTTTCCATTCATGGTGACTGCGGATTTATATCTCCACATGGTCCATGAATCAATGTATAACAATTTCATAAAGTGTAGCATTTTTTGTGGATCTGGTAGTTCAGCAATAATAACTGAATCCACTCGAGCAGCAGAATTCAATTTATCTTTTTCTTGAAGGATTAAAATAATATGTGCATGTGGGAGGCCTCTTTTTGAAATTCATAAGCCACACAGTTACCTAAGCTTATGTCATATATCAATACTGATAGCTTAGTTTTGAAAACTCTAGCCACTAAATCTGGTCTATCAGAAGCACTTTGTCCAACTTGCAAATTGTCCACAATCTCTGACCATTATGGATTATATGTAAATGTAACAAATACATCTGGTTTTCCAAATTTAGCAACAATAGCCATAGCATCATTGTATCTTTCTCTTATATTGGGAGCAGATCCTTGAAAAGAAGATGGAAAGTCCTCTGCTTGTAGCAACTTCAGCTACAAAATTCATAAATCCACAATATTGTTCAACACATAGGGCCCTATTAAATTCGAGCTGCGTATGAACTTGTATCTCGCAAATGCGCATCGTAACGCAATTTACGTAATACGAGTCGACTTGCGATTGACTTGCGATTGACTTGCGTAATTTCGGACTCCTTTGCCGAGATTTGCCCCCGAAAAGCGCTACGTAGTAAGTAGCGGAAAATAATTATTTGCGTAGACGCTCGTATCTCGCAAAATCGCTAAGTGCACAAAAAACACCAGTAAAATGGTTTACGCATTTTGTACAGACAACTTAAAAATGTAAAAGTGAGTTTAACAGAGGAAAAGCATGGAAGGCCATTACAATTGATTTCACCATCCCCTCCCCCCACCAAAGCAAATGCATTATACAACCAATTAGTTGTTACATTTTGAATGAAAAGCCATGCTGCAGCTTACATAAAGCAAAATTAAAGACACACTACCTGATTACATAAAAACACAAAAACCTCAAAATAATGCCATATTAACCCTGTTATTTTGTATACATGTTGCTCTTCACATCTACATTTGGGAACACAAATATGGGGCACATGGAGTATGTGAATATGTCCTGTTCAGTCTTACGGTCGGGTCTGTCTCTGACCCTCTGTCACTGCTGTCTTACAAGGTTCCTATGCTGGTGAGACCGGAGTGGATTGTCAGTTCTGCTGTCACTCTGCTTTCACTCTCCCACCCACAATGACCCTTAATGGGATAGCTCACAGCTTCATTGAAATACACAATACCTCTTGTTTGGTCTTTCGGTCGGGTCTGACGCTGACCCTCTGTCACTGCTTTCTTACAAGGTTCCTATGCTGGTGAGACCGGAGTGGATTGTCAGTTCCTTCTCCAGTGGTTTGGGATTTGGCCCTACACTCTGCTTTCACTCTCCCACCCACAATGACCCTTAATGGGATAGCTCACAGCTTCATTGAAATACACAATACCTCTTGTTTGGTCTTTTGGTCGGGTCTGACTGTCTCTGACCCTCTTTCACTGCTTTCTTACAAGGTTCCTATGCTGGTGAGACCGGAGTGGATTGTCAGTTCTGCTGTCACTCTGCTTTCACTCTCCCACCCACAATGGCCCTTAATGGGATAGCTCACAGCTTCATTGAAATACACAATACCTTTTTGTTTGGTCTTTCGGTCGGGTCTGACTGTCTCTGACCCTCTGTCACTGCTTTCTTACAAGGTTCCTATGCTGGTGAGACCGGAGTGGATTGTCAGTTCTGCTGTCACTCTGCTTTCACTCTCCCACCAACAATGGCCCTTAATGGGATAGCTCACAGCTTCATTGAAATACACAATACCTCTTGTTTGGTCTTTCGGTCGGGTCTGACTGTCTCTGACCCTCTGTCACTGCTTTCTTACAAGGTTCCTATGCTGGTGAGACCGGAGTGGATTGTCAGTTCTGCTGTCACTCTGCTTTTACTCTCCCACCCACAAGGGCAGCAAACACACACAGAGGATTTGCAGACGCACAATGAGCACCAGCCAACTCACCTCCATCAGGGGTAATCGCCACTACTCTTATCCAAGGAAGTCCCACGCCATTGCTGGTGGCCATGTGCCAAGATGTCCATTCATTCCCATTTGTTGACCTCCCATTATGTTCTGCTATTCATCAATTTATATTAGTTTCGATTGCTAAGTGTTGTTGGGGAAGTGCTGGTGAAAGCAGAGTGGACGGACAAATCCCAAATCACTGGAGAAGGAACTGACAAGCCACTGCAGTATCACCTATCATTATGCTGTTAGGCCCTCAGGGGAATGTTCCTACTCCCCAGTCCCGTTAATTGTACTTGGCCTGTGCATTAACCCTTTATTATGCCTAGATTGTAGATCAATTAGATGCATTATATGATATCTAATGCTATTAGGACTATTATTCCTCTTAGTATGTATGGATCTATTGCAGGTTAACTAGTGCTCATTAGTTTACAGCTATAGTAATGTGACACTAATGTGATGCATGTGGATGTCCCCTAACCCCAACCATTGAAAACACACCGACATGGTGAGAACAGGATAACACAGCTTTATTTTTGGACACAGACCACAATCAGCAGTGGTCAAGACTGTGCATTCACAGAACGGTATAACAAAACTTTATTTTTGGACACAGACCACAATCAGCAGTGGTCAAGACTGTGCATTTACAGAACGGTATAACAAAACTTTATTTTTGGACACAGACCACAATCAGCAGTGGTCAAGACTGTGCATTAATATCATGGGTGTGGTGTGGGCGGGTCCCGAGAGAGCAAGGGGCTAAATTAAAAAAAAGGGATACCTACAGGGGTCAATCTAATAGTCTAGAATAAGCATGATGCATAGCACCTACCAGGGTCACATGCGGTCAGTACACCGCTGCCACCGGAATATGATGAGAAAAAGGATCATCACAAATCACTCCATTTAACTGAAGAAATCATTAGAGTGCATGGCACTTACAACTTGTCTGGATCTGCTCAATGGAACAAATGATTCAACCTCTGGACTGTGTAATCCAATCCAGTTTCACACATACAGTGTGGTGTGCGAAATTGCCCACAAAAATGAATGGTCAACAAAAAACAAAAAGGCGGAGGAGGATAGAAAGAAAATAATGACAATGCATGTACAGTAAAGTGCTAAATACTGTACCAATATACCAACTCACCTGATTCCCATCTGCAAGCATTACTAATTATTAGCTACAGTAGGTCTCTGGATAATGAGTAATATGGGCAAATACCCATTAATATGGACAGGACACAAAGGTCAGCAGCCAGATTCACTGTTTCTTACATGAGACCCAAAGATCTGTTCTCAGACCGATATTGAGGTCAGGATCACATGCTTTATTAGTGCATATATTAATGCTGGCTGTCATTAACATGCCATTGTGAGACTTTGCAATTCCACCGCCATAGCGGTATTAGTCTACATTTCAGCTAACAATAATCATGTCTGAGATATCTGGCAATATGATAGCTTTAAGATTGTGGGAGCTACATGTTAAGGAGGGGGCTGTCATTGGAGTAATGTATACCTGAGAGGCACTGGGAAAAACTTACGCCTCATATAATTCCTCCACAATGCTTGCAGATGTAGGAGATGCCTTCATGGGCCTGAATTGTACCTAAAACAAAACAAATGGAAAGAAAAACAAAGAGAAAACCTAAAATCTAAGGGCCTAAAAAAAAGGGGATTTCAGCATCCCTTCCCAACAGCATTCCCCAGTAACCATCAATTGGTGGCATGTTCAACCGAACCCTACGTGTCCACAGAGAAGAGGATCATGGACCATGTGATGGGAGGTAGCCATCTGCATACAAAATATCACCATCACATAGGCAAAGATCCAAAACTCTGTAGCCAGGCTAGATGAGGTCAGCGTTGTGACCAATAGATGGTCACTGAGGAGTGCCGGACGCCGTCTCCCTGTTGGTGGTGGGGGAGCTGGAGGAGGTAGTGGCACCACGGGTGGTGGTGGCGGCGGAGGCATGGTGGAAGGAGAGGAGGGGCCAGGCTGCTGTTGGCTGGTGACCTGTAACGTTCCCAGCAGCCTGACCAAATGCTGCTCCAGCCTCCGATGATGCCTCCTCTCCTCCCTAAAGCTCCTGTCCAGGCTGCGCCTCATGCCGGAGATGTTGGCATCAATCCTCCTCACGAGGGCCAACAACTCCGGCAGCGCAGCCTCGGTCGTTGGTGGAGGGGGGGGGGGGGGGGGCTGGAGTCCTGCTGGCAGGGCCGGGTGGGAAGATGGCGGGGAGAGAGTAGGGAGGATCTGGGACCCGGCTGGAGACAGGGTCTCTGATGTTGGTGTCCCCGGTGGCTCAGTGTGTGGGGAAGGAGGAGCTGTGGCATATTCCACTACTTCTGAGGGCCCCGGCGAGATGGCAAGTCTTTGGAGGAGGGGGACAGTCGGGCTCTGGACATGGGGGCTGTCAACTACCACGACCTCCCCCTCCGAAGAGCCAGGGCCCTCGGATGAGCCTGTAGCCTCCTCCCCCTGAGCGGTCTTCTGCGGGGCGGGGGCTGACGGCCCCGCTCCTGGCTCATCACTGGACCCAGACCTTCTACTGGATGCTGAAATAGAGAAAAGAAAGGTACATGTCATTAGTATGCTGATCAATACATTGATATGTTTTCACTCCTAACTATCTGACATCTAGGCCTGAACATGGATGATTCTCCTAATTGCAACTCACATTAGCTGGCATTTGCTAGATTGGATCTTTTCTTTGGTTTCTTGTCTTGACCTCTCCTGGCTCCTAACGCTGTCCGTATTTCTTCTGCGGTTTCACTCCTAACTATCTGACATCTAGGCCTGAACATGTATGATTCTCCTAATTGCAACTCACATTAGCTGTCATTTGCTAGATTGGATCTATTCTTTGGTTTCTTGTCTTGACCTCTCCTGGCTCCTAACGCTGTCTGTATTTCTTCTGCGGTTTCACTCCTAACTCTCTGACATCTAGGCCTGAACATGGATGATTCTCCTAATTGCAACTCACATTAGCTGTCATTTGCTAGATTGGATCTATTCTTTGGTTTCTTGTCTTGACCTCTCCTGGCTCCTAACGCTGTCTGTATTTCTTCTGCGGTTTCACTTCAAACTATCTGACATCTAGGCCTGAACATGGATGATTCTCCTAATTGCAACAAACATTAGCTGTCATTTGCTAGATTGGATCTATTCTTTGGTTTCTTGTCTTGACCTCTCCTGGCTCCTAACGCTGTCTGTATTTCTTCTGCGGTTTCACTCCTATCTGACATCTAGCCCTGAACATGGATGATTCTCCTAATTGCAACTCACATTAGCTGTCATTTGCTAGATTGGATCTATTCTTTGGTTTCTTGTCTTGACCTCTCCTGGCTCCTAACGCTGTCTGTATTTCTTCTGCGGTTTCACTCCTAACTCTCTGACATCTAGGCCTGAACATGGATGATTCTCCTAATTGCAACTCACATTAGCTGTCATTTGCTAGATTGGATCTATTCTTTGGTTTCTTGTCTTGACCTCTCCTGGCTCCTAACGCTGTCTGTATTTCTTCTGCGGTTTCACTCCTAACTATCTGACATCTAGGCCTGAACATGGATGATTCTCCTAATTGCAACTCACATTAGCTGTCATTTGCTAGATTGGATCTATTTGTTGGTTTCTTGTCTTGACCTCTCCTGGCTCCTAACACTGTCTGTCTTTCTTCTGCGGTTTCACTCCTAACTATCTGACATCTAGGCCTGAACATGGATGATTCTCCTAATTGCAACTCACATTAGCTGTCATTTCCTAGATTGGATCTATTCTTTGGTTTCTTGTCTTGACCTCTCCTGGCTCCTAACGCTGTCTGTATTTCTTCTGCGGTTTCACTCCTATCTGACATCTAGCCCTGAACATGGATGATTCTCCTAATTGCAACTCACATTAGCTGGCATTTGCTAGATTGGATCTATTCTTTGGTTTCTTGTCTTGACCTCTCCTGGCTCCTAACGCTGTCTGTATTTCTTCTGCGGTTTCACTCCTATCTGACATCTAGCCCTGAACATGGATGATTCTCCTAATTGCAACTCACATTAGCTGGCATTTGCTAGATTGGATCTATTCTTTGGTTTCTTGTCTTGACCTCTCCTGGCTCCTAACGCTGTCTGTATTTCTTCTGCGGTCTGTAACTGCATAGGCTGCATTGGGCACACCAGTACATGGACTCTATTGCTTGATTACTCTTGGGGTGGCTAGGAATGACATTGACTTGTCAGCTTCATGGATTTAATGACACTTCCATGCATCCCTTGTTAATTCCATGGAGCTGACATGTCAGTGTCCTTGTTGGTCACCATGTGTAGTGTGTGTGATATACATGTGGTGGCATGTTGGTGTATGTGATATTCACCTGAACTGGAGGCTGAGTCCTGCTGGGTCACCGGGGATGAAGCTCCAGCTGCAGGCGATGGTCCCAGAAAGTCCCTTGAGATCCTCTCCCACTCCTTATAGGTGACACTGTGTCCCTCAGCTTCTCTGGCCATCTTCCTCTTCACCGTGGCCCTGATATCCACATATCTGTGCTTCAAGGACCTCAAGCCCCTAGGAACCGTAGACACCTCCTTCATCAATTCCACTACCTCCTTCCAAGCCTGAGCCTTAGGCCCAGGCTTCGCTTCCCTTGCAACAAGGATGACGGGCCGGTCATGGATCGCACCCAGGAGGACCATATTCTCCTGGGGCGTATAATTACGGGCCCTGTGCCTGCCCTTGCCAATAGCCCCTTGCTCTCTCGACTGTGCTCGGGGACCCTGGCCTCCCTGCACTCTTCCTGAGGCCTGTCCCTTCCCCAAACTACCCCGCCCCCTGGGAACAGGCCCCTTCTCCTCTGTCCCTCCTCTACAAGTGCCTGCACTGGCATCTCCCTCCTGGGGACCCCTCCTCCTCCTCCCCCTCTGGGGACCACTCCTCCCCCTCCGGGGACACCTCCTCCACCCCCTCCGGGGACACCTCCTCCACCTCTCCTCCACCCTCCACTACACTCTCCTCACTCTCCTCACTTTCCGCTCCTCTCCTCCTCTCTCCACCTATCACCTCCCTCCATGCTGAAATAATAACAAAATAAGGATAACTCAAAATAAGTGTAACTGTTATATAGGTAATGAAAAAAAAAGGTGTATGTTCTATGTGTTTTTAATAACTGTTGGGGGATGCGGTGCAAAGGTTGGGGGGGGGGGAAGGTGTGTGGTGTGTGTCCTAACGCTATGTATGTCTCTATGTGTCTTTAATCTATGTGTCAGGCAAATATGTGTAATGTGTAAATATGCTAGTAATAAAATACAAAACAATCAAAAAGAGTGCACCTACAAATCAATATAACGATAAAGAAATAAAAGTATTACTGGAATGTCTGTTGGAAAGAAAAGATGTGTGTGCTATGTGTATTTAATAAGTGGTGGGGGATGGCGTGTGTTGGGGGATGGGGTGTGTTGGGGTATGGGGTGTGTTGGGGGATGGGGTGTGGTGGGGGGATGGGGTGGTGGGGGGATGGGTGTGTGGGGTGTGTGTCCAAACTATATATATGTCTCTATGTGTGTTATTTAATCTATGTGTCTTGCAAATATGTGAAATCTGTAAATATGTGTATTGCTTAAATGGAAGGACTTATGAAATAGACAATGAAAAAAGAAAAAATAACTAATCTCCCTCTCTCCAAAGTACTAGTCAAACTCTCTCCCACCTGCTCCTGGAACTGTGTGCTAACTCCAATGGCTCTTACAACACAGTCAGCGCATGGGTTTGTATCAATCACATTTATAAGCTCATACTGTCAATCAAGTTCTTAGCTCGTACGTGATTGGCTGAGAGGCGTGTCTCGCTAGGACGTCTCCTTATCAGCTTGCGAGCGCGCCAACAGACTCAGCCAATTACATACGCACTTATAGTGTCAGGCCGCCAAGTGCGTATGTAATTGGCTGAGAGTCCCAACACGGGCCGCCAAGTGCATATGTAATTGGCTGAGAGTCCCAACGCGGGCCGCCAAGTGCGTATGTAATTGGCTGAGAGGCTTTTGGCGTTTTTTTGCGCCATCGCCATTGCCACGTTGGCCCGCCAAAAGCCTCTCAGCCAATTACATACACACTTGGCGGCCAGCGTTGGGACTCTCAGCCAATTACATACGCACTGGGCGGCCCGCGTTGGGACTCTCAACCTATTACATACGCACTTGGCGGCCCGCGTTGGGACTCTCAGCCAATTACATACACACTGGGCGGCCCGCGTTGGGACTCTCAACCTATTACATACGCACTTGGAGGCCCGTGTTGGGACAGCCAATTACATGCGGCCAAGTGCGTATGTAATAGGTTGAGAGGCTTCTTGACGTAAAATCATCAGCTGGAATGCCATGTAAAGATCCACAGGTGACCAATGGCAAAGCAGAAATGAACGTGCCTAATACCAGGTCATGCAATCACCAAGCTATATAACCCCATCCCCAACAAGTCATCAGCATGTCTGAAACAGCATGGATGATCATGTGAGAGGGATGATGGACAGTATGAGTGGGTGGATGAGGTTGAGATGCTTTTGTGCATCTCACCTAGCACAGTATGAAGACCAGGAAGCAAGGTGTGTGATTGAGGGGGTGATGGGGAGTGGCAGAGAGGAGTGTCTGGGAGTGAATGAGGGTGTGAGTGGTGATGTGTGGTGATGTGATCCATGCTGGGGCAGAACCAAGCCAGGCAAGGGAATTACCACAGGCCATGCCTAGTATCGTGGGGGTGGATCAGGGAGGAGAGAGAGCTCCAGTAGCACAGGGACAGAGGGATATAGGGCCACCTGCAGACAGGGAGGCTGGCAACGTTGTCGGTGATCAGCTGCTGGGGGGAGTACAGGATGTGGTGGCTCAGGCAGAAGGGGGGGAGCCTGGCCAGGAGCCTGGCCAGGAGCCTGACCAGGAGCCTGGCCAGGAGCCTGTGAGGAGGCGAAGGGCACCCAATGTGTACAGGGAGAGACTCACATTAGAGGGGTTAACTGATGGGGAGGTGTATGAGCGTTTTCAGCTGACCCGTGCCAGTCTTGGGGAGCTCTATGAGGTTCTGAGAGTGGACCTTGAGCCTCGCTCAGGGGCAAATAGAGCCATCCCAGGAATGACACGGATGTTAGTTGCAATACACCTCCTTGCTTCTGGTAGCTTTCAGAACACCGTGAGCATAGCCGGAGGAATGTCTCAGCCAAGCCTCTCGAATTGTCTGAGTGCATTCCTCCGTGCTATTGGTCGGAAAGCTGCCAGATACATCAGTTACCCTAACACTGCTGAAGAGATCTCGATGGTGAAGTTCGATTTCTTCCAATTAGGAGGTATCCCCAATGTGCTTGGTGCTATTGACTGTACACACGTGGCACTGATACCTCCTAGAGAGCAAGAAGCGCTGTACAGAAATCGTAAGCATTATCATTCAATCAATGTCCAGGTTGTTTGCGATGCGAACATGCGCATACAAGGTGTGTATGCTGGCTTCCCGGGAAGTGCTCACGACGCCTATATCCTGCGTGCATCCGGAATATGTGACATATCTTACTATGGCTGGATACAATAACACATACGGTACATCATGTTTCCCTCTATTGCTATGATGTTCATGTGTGCATTACGGAGTAATACTCACAAAGCCAGAACATAATAGCTCATTGCTGGCCATAACCCTGTGTTAGCTTGGCCAAACAGTATGCAGTTCACAACAACAAATGACAAAAACCACAATTGATTAATCATTAGGTTTATGTTCTGATGCATTCCCTTGTATACTGTGACATGGACATCTCTAGTCTACATAACGTGTTGTGTGTTATTGTAAGGGCTATGTAAGTGAGATGACTTCAGAATTCATCTGATAGAGGAGAATTAATAGTGTTTGGCAAACTTTTTCTTGCATGAATATATCCCTGAATAAACATGAATTAGCTTACCTTGAAGTTATCAAAATCTCCAAGGTCTTTTGGCATTTGCGTTTGATCGTGTACGCCCCTGGGAAATTCCACCTGAATTAGCATCACATTTACGTTCACAAGAATACACTATCACGCTTCACCTCAGACCTCTGGCATGTGCTCGGTACAAGAACTGCAACAGTGACTTCCTGCTCTCTACCAGAAGGGTCGCAATATGTACCCTGTTGTATTTCCCTTGTATCTCCGCCTCATGTAAGCATCCTGAGGGTGTGACCATCTGGATTTTACATTTGTGGAAATCACATTGTAATTGAACTGAAGCTTCATATAGAATACATGTGTTAATACACTACTAATTATCCTATCAGATGCATTCATGATCCATCTCCCTTACATATATCTTTAACTGTGTATTAGCCACAGGGATGTGTTGATAGGTCATGATGACGATATTTGGGCATATGCTTTGTCAAACATCACAACATCCTATTCATATCAACATCATATTTTATTTCCACCAGGTGATGCAGGATATGGGTGTTTGCCGTGGTTGTTGACCCCTGTGAGCAATCCCCATACTCGGGCAGAGGTGCGGGATAATGCTGCGCATAAAACCTGCCGGAATGTAATTGAGCGTACCTTTGTTGTACTAAAGATGCGCTTCAGATGTTTACATTCCACTGGGGGTGCTCTACAATACAAGCCCCAGAAAGTTTGTCGCATCATCGTTGCCTGCTGCTGTCTGCACAATATAGCAGTTCAGGCCAACTGTCTGTGGGACATTGATGCGGCTCCGCTACATGGGGAGGAAGAGCCTTTATTTCCCCCTGAAGTGGATAATCTGCAGGGGTCACAACAACGTGCCCGCCTAATTCGTGAGTACTTCACATGTAAGTACATAACCAATATGCATGGAACACAGTCTAATGTATCTGGATTATGCATAACTCCCAAATCCACGTCTATCCATCGCCCTTGTCATACAGAATTCCAACCAGTCCACAGTAGAGGAGAGTTCCCTGACGTTGTCGATGTTTGTACACTGGAACAAGCCACATGATCAGTTACAGGTAAGTAAGCACACATTCCCATACACATTTTAAGTACTGACGGTTATAAACATCAATGGCATAGATAATTTGAGTGGATTATATATCCCACTATGTCAATGTATATATGCCCCACGTTACATTGTTATCTAGTAATTTAGATTGAAAAAATACTTTAGTCCATCAGGTTCAACCTCTATAGATCTATGATCAGCAATACGCAGATTTATTGTTAAGTGATCCAGAGGAAGTAACAAAAAAACAAAAAGTGAAACTTTGCCAATTGTCTACACAGGGCAGAAAAATATAACATTCCTTCCTGACCCCAGATACTGGTGATCGTATTCATCCCTGGATCAATACTCCCTCTCTTTTTATCCAGGATAGCCCCTAATGCCTGTTTGGTTTTTTTATGTAAAAATATATCCAATCCCTTTTTAAAGTCACCTACAACCTCTACGGACCAGGATTGTTCACATTGTCTGATCCTGCCAAACCACATGAAATGGTATCAAAATGTCTTAGATAAATACCATACACACATACTTTGGAGATCAAGAACCAGTCACGATAACACAGAACCGAGTCCTCTGGTTACTTCCTCATGATTTGAGTTTATTCAGTTTGATCCAATATGGATCACCAGCCAAACCCAACATAGTGGCTGCTGCTGACTGGCTGGAGACGTGACTACTACTGAAATATATCCAGACACAGCTTTTTAGACTTGTTTACATGAGACCATGCCGAAATCCAGATTTTGGCACCCTGTAGCAACATGGCATAACTCACTAACCGGCAATGACTTCTTATTAATAAGAGATATCCAATACGAATAGAACACTATACAATACTTTGTCTAATTTGTGACTGTAATCCTAACATCATATTAACCTTACAGAGCTGCTGTCGTGTGTCAACTCTTCTTTCAACAACCTAGACATGGAAAAACATGACCAGCAACAGAACTGCTACATCAATGTGAACTATATAGTGAGTATTTGTGTAATAATATGGCCACGTATGCTGAAGGACACAAATAACACATCAATCACTTTATTAATATCGGCCTATCTCTTTCCAGAATACATCAGATAGGTAAGCGGTGATAACTAATGATGATCCACAGCGCACGTGTCCTGAGGTAAAACACCACATTTGGCTCTCCAAAGATGCATTAATGTGTAATCTATGTGATATTCCTACATCATTAGCCAGATGAGTAGCTCGTTTCATATGTAGGGAAAGAACAGTGAAGACGTTTGTATGAAATGAGCAACATATATCGGTACAGTGGATCGAAAAGGTCTAAAGTCTACACACCCCTGTTAAAATGTCATGTTTCTGTGCTGTAAAAAAATTAGACCAAGATAAAACATTTCAGAACTTTTTCCACCTTTAATGTGACCTATAAACTGGACAATTTAATTTAAAAACAAACTGAAATCTGTTAGGTAGAGTGAAGAAAAAATCAAAAAAGAAAATCACATGGTTGCATAAGTATGCACACCCCTAAACTAATATTTTGTTGAAGCACCTTGTGATTTTATTACAGCACTCAGTCTTTTTAGGGATGAGTCTATCCGCATGGCACATTTTGACTTTGCAAGATTTGCCCACTCTTCTTTGAAAAATCACTCAAAATCTGTCAGATTGCGAGGGCATCTCCTGTGCCCAGCCCTCTTCAGATCACCCCACAGATTTTCAATTGGATTCAGGTCTGGGCTCTGGCTGGGCCATTCCAAAACTGTAATCTTCTTCTGGTGAAGCCATTCCTTTGTTGATTTGGATGTATGCTTTGGGTCGTTGTCATGCTGAAAGATGAAGTTCCTCTTCATGTTCAGCTTGCTAGCAGAAGCCTGAAGGTTTTGTGCCAATATTGAATGGTATTTGGAACTGAAAAATAATTCCCTCTATCTTAACTAAGGCCCCAGTTCCAGCTGAAGAAAAACAGTTCCAAAGCATGATGCTGCCACCACCACGCTTCACTGTGGGTACTGTGTTCTTTTGATGATGTGCAGTGTTGTATTATGGCCAAAAGGTTCAACCTTGGTTTCATCAGACCATAACCCCTTTTCCCACATGCTTTTGGGAGACTTCAGATGTCTTTTTTGCAAAATGCAGCCTGGCTTGGATGTTTTTCTTTGTAAGAAAAGGCTTTCGTCTTGCCACTCTACCCCATACGCCAGACATATGAAGAATACAGGAGATTGTTGTCACATGTACCAGACAGCCAGTACTTGCCAGATATTCCTGCAGTTCCTTTAATGTTGCTGTAGGCCTCTTGGTAGCCTCCCAGACCAGTTTTCTTCTGGTCTTTTCATCAATTTTGGAGGGAGCTCCAGTTCTTGGTAATGTCACTGTTGTGCCATATTTTCTCCACTTGATGATGACTGTCTTCACTGTGTTCCATGGTATATCTAATGCCTTGGAAATTATTTTGTACCCTTCTCCTGTCTGATACCTTTTAACAATGAGATCCCTCTGATGCTTTGGAAGCTCTCTGTGGACCATGGCTTTTGCTGTGGGATGCGACTAAGAACATTTCAGGAAAGACCAACTAGAGCAGCTTAACTTAATTTGGGGTTAATCAGAGGCACTTTAAATGATGGCAGGTGTATGCTGACTCCTATTTAACACGATTTGGAATGTGATTGCTTAATTCTGAACACAGCTACATCCCCAGTTATAAGAGAGTGTGCAGACTTATGCAACCACATTAGTTTTCTTTGTTTTTTTCTTCCCTCCACCTAAAAGATTTCAGTTTGTTTTACAATTGAGTTGTACAGTTTATATGTCACATTAAAGGTGGATAAAGTTCTGAAATGATTTTTCATTGGCTAATTTGTTTACAGGGGTGTTTTTATAACCACTGTGGGTGACGAAGTAAGCGCTCCGGGAGCATGTGCAATGTAAATATTGACATGTTCCTTGTATGTTTCAGATCGCAAAGATGAGTCCCTTTTCCACGGTCAGAACAAGGAATGATGAGCATTCCCACGTTCCAGGACTATGCTATTGTCACATTGCATCATGTATGTTCATATGTCAGTCATCATGTGTTGCATCGGGTGTGATATCACATCCTCTACATCGATTTATATGTACCTATTGCTTTAGATATGCCATTCTCTCCTCTACTTGGACTATTGGGAAGCCTGTATCATATTTCCTTCCAGATCTCTTCCTCAGTGCTGATGTGATCCTCCCTGTACATATGGGGAAGAGTAACTCTAGCCTTGGAACATAACTGTTAATGAGGTTCCGTTTACCTTCAGTTATGAATATGCAACAGCAGATAATAGAGATGCTCATTCACAGAACAGAATACACCTCGAACTGGCCAGTTTGTTGGTAGTTCTGCTAACACATGAAATTAGTTTGAACACACTGATATGGTCCTGGTCAGGTTCCCATCTGAGTGTCCAAACTTAGTTATGTAGAGTCTTCTCTCATAGTGCCATTTCCAGTGACATGACCTACAGGGGTTCTAACATTAACTGATTGAGCACTTCTATCTCTGCAGTTGCATAGGAGTGTGTGTTGCGCGCACACACAAGACTACAGATTACTTCTCCCCATGAGCATATCTCCTTCTGTATTGTTGGGTTTGAATATTGAATGTTATCCTGATATATTTAATAATATAACTGATATTGCCTCATGTTGGATGATATCCCCCCCTCAAATGATCATCTATACCAATGTCATCCCCCCGGCCTGCATTCTGGCCCCATGTCCCTATTTCCGTGTGTTACTGGAACTCTGTATCCTACCCACCTCCACCATGATACTGAGCAGGCCTGTGGTAATTTGTCACTGTGTGGCTTTGTGAACAATTAAACCGTTTTTTTTCACTCAATGTTTGTGTAATCCTGGATATTTACCATGCAACAAGTAAATTACCCTGAAAGTTAGATGTGCTCAGCATCATCAGTTAGTGGTGTAACTATTTTGTTCAATCTGCGTTTACATTACTACATAATCATGAATGTCGATTCATATCATTCAAGTTGAGCCCTTCAAGTCATTATATACAACCCTGCATGTCTATAGACATGATTTCAGAATTCACACCCCTCCGGCTTGCACCTACATGTATATTGGCAAGGTACAGATTAATGTAGCATATGTATCTATGTAAACACACACTGATATATGTATTGAACAATGACACTTCATTCTATCTGTATTCTCTCAACTAGAAAGCATGATATGGTACAAACACACAGAAACAGTGATAACAGTATAACATAATCATACTTTTTTTCATACACAGAGTACAAACAGAAATGGACAAGACTGTGCATTCATATCATGTGTGTGTTGTGAAGAGATCCTAGTATGGCAAGGGGCTGTGGCAAATCTGAGGACATCTGAAGAGGAAACAGACAACATCATGAGGGTAATGCATAGCATCTCCTAGGGTCACATGTGGTCAGGACCCCACAGTAACCAACAGCATATAACACAACATTTAAACAACATAACCATTAATGCGCATACAACAACCATATGGTTGCCAGAATAAACAGACACTATAAAACAGGGATCATGTGATACTAAGCGATTTCACACACAGTGTGTTTGCATACATTACTGATGATTGGTCAATAGATGATGTGAATCTGGAAAACAGAGGTAGGAGGTGTTAGAACAATCATAAGCTGTTATTATAGTACATTGTTTTTGCGTTTGACACTACTATAAACCAACTAACATGAACATCATCTCCGAGCAGTAAGAACCATATTTATTCTATCCTGTTCAGTCAGCCTTCCAGGAATATGCTTAGGATGTGGAATACGACAAGGCATGCTTCACTGTGAACACAATCCTTCAGCAAAATGTACTATCACTATCTATATGGAATAGTTGCGCCATGCTGATATCACATCTCACTTCTAAATGGGTGGTACCAAGGCCAGACAGATTACACTGTTCACATTACCCCTAAACACATGCACATTGATCATGATGTCAAACCAAGAAAATTGCCACTTTAGTTTGGATGACATGAAAAAACTGAATCCAATTTCATAATGTTAACGGGATGGAATGCTACAAAAACTTATGTGGAATTGCTGATTTGGATTAGCAGATAGTAATGGGACTGTGCAACTCTATAGCCGGGACACTGATCATTATAATGGAAGATCACACAGTCATGTTTCTTAGTGAAAAGATATGTAGTCATATATTGCATTTCAGAGCCATCTGCAGTGGTGAATAACCCTGATAGAATGCCCGTTGTGAACTGGGTCGAGTGTTTACTCACATGATGGTATTGTACTGCTCGAAGATGAAGAAAATGTCTTCATAGTTGTGAGATTTGGCTATTAACACCTACAAAGACAAAAACAATGTATCATTCCGAACAATATTATGATTAAATACAGCTTAAAGCTCAAGGTCAATCCACATTGAACATCAATTGTTAAAATGTTAAACATAACCAGACATGTACACACTCTGTAGCCAATACTATGTCAACATCTATAACAATCAGTATTCTGTGAGGAGTGGTCAGGAGGCCTTCTCGGATGGTCCTAACACCTCCTACTCCGAGTTAGCGGGCCCCCACAGTCTGTGCTCGCGGCCCGTCTCCCTCTTCCACGACGTGGTGTGGGAGCAGGGGGTGCCACTACAGCAGGTGGCTGGGGTTCAAGAGTGGGCGATGTCTGAGATGAGGAGGCAGACATCTCAGGTTGCGATTGTACAACCGAAGGCTGGAGAGGTATGGGCTGGCGACGTAGTTGCCGCAACAACGCGCGTCTCTCCAGGCTTGCGCGTTCCTCATATCTCTCCATCCTTCGGTTGTGCCTCCTCATCTCAGCATATATAGCACTGGTGGTTGCTGAGATCACCCTGTTCCCAGCCAGGATGGCACTACTAACAGCCAATTGTCTTTCGCTTATGTCCAGCATCTGCCGTGCTCTCTGGCTTTGTGCCTGGTCCTCTTGTTCTATGTGCGCCATGATGTTCCGTAATTGGCCAGAGAGCGGTGGCAGAGGGCCTGGAGGTGCTTGTCTGGCGGCTGGCGACTGGGCGGCTGGCGACTGGGCGGCTGGCGACTAAACGGTTGGCGAGTGGGCGGCTGGCGAGTGGGCGGCTGGCGACTGGTCGGCCGGCGACTCCGTGGCCGGCGACTCCGCGGCTCTTCCTCCCGGAACCGGGGCACTTCCTCCCGGGGCCGGGGCACTTGGGGCCGGGGCACTTCCTCCCGGGGCCGGGGCACTTGGGGCCGGGGCACTTGGGGCCGGGGCACTTGGGACTGGGGAACTTGGGGCTGGGGCACTTCCTCCCGGGCAGAGGCACTTCCTCCCGGGGTCGGGGCACTTCCTCTGGGGGCCCATGGTGGAGCCCAGGCTGAGGGCAGTGCCCAGGATAACGGCGGTGCCCCAGATGAGGGCGGTGCCCAGGATGAGGGCGGTGCCCCAGATGAGGGCGGAGCCCAGCATTAGGGCGGAGCCCAGTGTGAGGGCGGAGCCCAGGGTGAGGGCGGTGCCGCAGATGAGGGCGGAGCCCATGATGAGGGCTGTGCCCAGGATGAGGGCGGTGCCCCAGATGAGGGCGGAGCCCAGGATGAGGGCGGTGCCCAGGATGAGAGCGGAGCCCCAGATGAGGGCGGAGCTCATGATGAGGGCTGTGCCCAGGATGAGGGCGGTGCCCCAGATGAGGGCGGTGCCCAGGATGAGGGCGGTGCCCTAGATGAGGGCGGAGCCCAGTATTAGGGCGGAGCCCAGTGTGAGGGCTGTGCCCAGGATGAGGGCGGTGCCCCAGATGAGGGCGGTGACCAGGATGAGGGCGGTGCCCAGGATGAGGGCGGAGCCCCAGATGAGGGCGGAGCCCATGATGAGGGCTGTGCCCAGGATGAGGGCGGTGCCCCAGATCAGGGCGGAGCCCAGGATGAGGGCGGAGCAGCTGAGGGTGGAGCCGCTGAGGGGGGAGCCGCTGAGGGAGGCACAGCATGGTGTGGCTGGTGCAGGCCCTGAGGTGGCCACGACAAAGAGGGCCCGGGCATCACTTCCCGTATGAGCCAGTGATGTGGATGGTCCCAGGCCCTCCTGAATGTCCTGGCCCACTTCAGCCACTCCTGCCTTCTCCTCTTCTGAATCTGTGGATACTGCAATGGAATAAACATATATTTCAGTTGGTTGCCATACACAATTGCCAGCTATGCATTTACATATCATTGACATCATGGTCACCTGTGAGTGACTGTGGTGCTTGTGTTACACAGATGAGCCATAATGGCTGCATAATGAGCATTGTGGATCATGGCTCATATGAATGTGTACTGCATGTGCCTCAGACACGTGCTCTGCTGCATCTGCTGTGCAGTGTGTGAGATTGACCAATCTGACAAGTTTCCAGCAATGGTTGTTAATATGCAGCTGAGACATGGGCCAGGTTAGGACAGTATATGACACACATGCAGTGCTACAGAGTCTGTATCCACATATGCCGCACAGCCAAATTTTTATTCTCAATCGCAGTGGAGGCCAAAGTCAGGCCTGCATTTGTGGATAGCCATGCTGCACCCAGCTGAGAATATCATTCTCCAAGTCATTAAGTCTAATTGACTCATCTGTTCACATAAAGGAAATCCACATATCCAGGCCTGTGCGCAGCCCAGCAAGTTTGACTTTGGACACCCTGCTCTATTGCAATCAATCTGGATATAATTAGAAATTGACATATCAGGGAGACAAATTATGAACATGATAGGTTAGCTATCAGGACTGAAATGGTTATTGTCGCCCCATACATTTTTAGTCAACCATAGGGTTTACAGTGCTATTGTATGTGAATTATCCCTGTGTGTGGGCAGGGGTGTAGGAGGCCATATAATTCTTGAGCAAGGGTGGGCAGGTTCAGGCCTGGAGGGCCACACAGGTGAGCCAATCGCCTTTTCAGTCATCCTGATTGACTCACCTGTGCCCAAAAAGGATATCTTGCAAGGCTGGCATGTATAGGGCCCTCCTTACCCACCCCTGTTCTAGAGGGATACAGCTCATTATATACAACAGCCAGAACACAAGCCTATTTATACATACATACATACATACAGCATGTTATCTGCAGGCTTTTGGACAGCCCATCCCCCCACAATCTCAGCCAACCATGTGTGTGATATGATACTCACGTTGCAGGGTGTTAGGACGATCTGTGTCCATCTGGCCTGGTATTCCCACCACAGATTCAGAAGGGATAAAGCGCATCACTGTCCTCTCCCATTGCTTGTAAACAAAAGGGACCGCGGGCCCACCACCAGTCTGACGTGCTGCTGCCTCATTGGACATCTTTCTTTTGACAGCCATCTTTAGATCATCGAACTTGTGACGCACTGTCCTCCAGTCCCTATTGGTGACCCCTACTGCTCTGCCAATTTGGGACCAGGCCTGCCGCCTCTGGCTGGCATTAATGTCTCTTTCACCACATATGATCCCCTGGCGGGCACAGATTTCCCTGAGGAGAACCTGGATCTCCTCTGGGCTATAATTGGGGGCCCTGGGCCTTGCCACAACCCGTTGCCTTAGAGACGGTGCCTGCTCTTCCTCTTCTATCCCTGGCCTTGCGTTTTTACCTATTATTTACGCAACTCGAATTTAATTGGGCCCATAGCTTTTGTTGATATTTATTACAATTTAGATTGTTTGCCTCTACTTGAATATATGAATCAATGACCCACTGTTGTGTCAGTTTTCCACCATATAAAATGGGATTCAATTTATCTTGAATAGCAGTTTGAGCAACTTTATATAAGTATTGAAATATTACTTTGTACACAAAGTTTACTATTTGGATAACTTAGAAGTACTGTATTAATTTAGGTTGCCTTGTTGCCTCACCATTTGGATACAAAATAGGATATGTCATTGGATCCAAATAAGTTCTTAACATACTTATGTTAATAAAAGGTTGGTCTTGATTTCTCCGATATATTCTAATATCGTGCTGAAATGGTGGTTCACCATCGTCATTTTGAAACACCATTGCAACCTCATTAGATGTTGGTAAATTATAACAGTGTTTATCACAATGACGATCTCTTAGAAGAACCATATTGACTCTTGGGATAGGCAAAGCATGACTCTGTTGTTCCCGTTCTACCTCAGATAATTTTTTATAAGCTTGAGTATATGGGTTTTTTCCCATAATATTATCAAGGTCTTGAAAAACAGTGGCTAAGCATTTTTTTTTTCAGAAAGCTTTAACAGCTTCCATTGTATCTAGGACATATAGTTGTGAACATTTTCTTTGCTCTCCCACTTGGGTGTCAATGTGAAGTACGGTGGCATATTTGGCCTTGGACTTTAAAACAATAAGGACCATGTCCTGGAACATTAGCAGCTAATTTTGCACCCATAGAAGCAAATGAAATAGCACTGTTGTAAGACCGTATGTTTTGTTTGAAATTTCTATTGTAACAGAGTTGGAACACGAATCCAATATCCGCTGGAATACCGTTAAATATCCATATAGAAGCACTACAGTCTCACCATCCCCAACCTCCCATATTGGACGACACTCAATTGGGAGTCAAATAATACTGTCTTTATTTTGTTGTGCAGAAATATATATACACATCTCTTCCCAAAGGCAATACACATCCCCCATAGTTGGCCACACAATACACATAGAGAGACAATAGGTGTGGTCACACCTCCCTGAGGCTACCTGGCTACATTGATACAATCAGACATTGATCAGATTATACTTCTTTGTTCTTATGTCTGATAATGAAAACACTTTATACAATAGACTTCCTTATCTTATGAGGAGTCTCTGTAATAGGATTATCTCTTATGCCAAGGTCTGCAATAGTCTGGGCTAATATTCTGCAGAGCATAAACCAACATACATACAGTATAACAGTAGGATCATATTTTAACCATAATAATTAAATAACCATAAAACAGGGTAAAACAGTGATGGGTTCCGTTACACACCTCCCCCGTGACCATAAGCCGGCATACACGGTCTGATCCCAACGGATCGGCCTGGGGATGTCAGGACAAAAGTATTTGTTGGTCAATTCTCTAGTTTGACAACCCATCAGCAGTACTACAATTCACCTTTACTCACATTTCAAGAACAAAACAAACGCACACTTCATACAGCATTCACAGCAACAAACATTTCAAGGAGAGGGAAAATACATTTTACAAACAGGTTTTACAGAGGCCTCTGTACTGGAGACAATGGGGAAAGTAAGCCAATTATCCAGGGATAGAGGCAGACTCCATTGAGCACATGATTGCAAAAAAAACATAAACCACTTTAAAATACATAAAGTCACCTTTTACACATATCACACAGACATTTCACATATCCCCAGATAGCTGGGATCTGAGCGCACAAAACTACAGAATAGCGCTCAGATCCTATTCACACAGTTCAATTGCCAGGTAGCTAAAGTCTTTCCCATAGTCTTTCATTATATGAATGGGCTCCATGGCATAGCTATCTGGGGTATCACCGCTCCCACAGGGCAAGTACCGAATGACCCCCCTGTATTTAAAGGGCCAGAATGAGGGACATACACTCTGGTATGGCCGAATACTGTTTTTAAAGGGCAATATGTCCCACGGCCATAGTCGCAGGGCAGGAGGCTGGCAATAAGTCCTCTCCAGGACAAAGTGGCAAAAGGCACTTCGTCACCCATCTCCCCTTTGGGGTGAAGTCTAACCAGGCACCTGGATATTTTGCTGTGGTGATGGGGCAACACGCTGAGGGAACTTGAGGGGCAGAGGCCAGCGGCACTCTGCCCTGATGCCAGCTCTTCTGCTGGTATAACCTGCAGGACATTCTGCTCTGTACAAGGGACAAAGGGAGGGCAGAGGCCGACTGTGACTCTGCCCCGCTGTCAGCTCTTCTGCTGGGGTACTTGGGACATATTCTGGCTCAGTAGCCGGGGAAAGGTGGGGGTCAGTGGGGGTTAACAATTCCTCTGTTAACCCTGGGGCCACATTAGGAGTTAGCTGGGGAGGGGAATTTGTACTTACCCCCTCCTCCGGTTGTCCCAGTGAGGGTAGATGGGGATCTGGACAGGCTGTCCAGCATCCCGGTAGGTCAGGCACAGAGACCATGGTCCCATCTGCGCCGTCTGGGAGATTGGGGTCTCCCCTTGTTAGGGTAAGCTGTCGCTGTGGGGAGAGGGCGACACCTTCAGCTCCCTGGGGTTCACATTGCCGCTGGGGGGGAAGGACGACACCTTTGGCCTCCTGGGGTACACACTGCTGCTGGGGAGGAAGGACGGCACTTTCTGCTCCCTGGGGTACACACTGCCGCTGGGGAGGAAGGACGGCAAATTCTACTCCCTGGGGTACACACTGTCGCTGGGGAGGAAGGACGGCACCTTCTGCTCCCTGGGGTACACACTGCCGCTGGGGAGGAAGGACGGCACCTTCTGCTCCCTGGAATACACACTGCCGCTGGGGAGGTAGGACGGCACCTTCTGCTCCCTGGGGTACACACTGCCGCTGGGCAGGAAGGACGACACCTTCGGCTCCCTTTAGGGCTGGTAGAGAGACCTCGGTCCCATCTCTACCTGCCATCTGGAGGTCATTCCAGGACCAGTCAATTCTGGTCTGGTTCTGCTTGTCGGGTCGGTTGGGGCTGCACGAAGCTGAGTAGGTGTTGGTAGTCCTGCTCCAGCTCCCACTCTCTTGTTACCAGGTGGGTCATGTCTTTGCTCACCTCGCCTTCGTCAACCCAGACATACATGCCCATCTGGTAGTCGTAGATGTCCCAAAACCTAGACCCCTCCGTGCTGCCAAGAACAATGTCGTCCTCCAAGGCATCCCATAATAAACACGGGCCATCATAATCATCCCCCTCCGGTAAGTCGTGTTCAGCCGTCCATGTGGTAAGTCGAACGGTATGCCACCAGTGGGCCTGGTATGCGTTGTCTAGCCAGATCTCTTGCCATACCAGCGTCTCTAGTCTTGTCACCCACTCATCCAGGGGCTGCTCTCCCAATAGATACATCCGCATCGCCACACGCTTCTGTAGCCGCTGCTCATCACTGGGGAGACTCTCACCTCGCCACCATTGGGCATCTTCCAGGGCATCATACCAGAGTTCCTTTCTGTCTGCATCCCTGTAGTCCGCGGCCGCCTCCTCCTCCTCATCATGGAACGCTGTCCGAAAACTAGCCGGTTCTATCCTGCTGTAGCCAGGGGAGCTGTACGGATACTAGCGTTGCCCTCAATTTGTAACTCCATGGAATGGTGTCTCCTGTAGCTGTCCTTTTGACCGTGGGAACAATCCCACCACTGCCACCAAATGTAACAGAGTTGGAACACGAATCCAATATCTCCGCTGGTATACCGTTAAATATCCATATAGAAGCACTACAGTCTCACCATCCCCAACCTCCCATATTGGACGACACTCAATTGGGAGTCAAATAATACTGTCTTTATTTTGTTGTGCAGAAATATATATACACATCTCTTCCCACAGGCAATACACATCCCCCATAGTTAGCCACACAATACACATAGAGAGACAATAGGTGTGGTCACACCTCCCTGAGGCTACCTGGCTACTTTGATACAATCAGACATTGATCAGATTATACTTCTTTGTTCTTATGTCTGATAATGAAAACACTTTATACAATAGACTTCCTTATCTTATGAGGAGTCTCTGCAATAGGATTATCTATTATGCCAAGGTCTGCAATAGTCTGGGCTAATATTCTGCAGAGCATAAACCAACATACATACAGTATAACAGTAGGATCATATTTTAACCATAATAATTAAATAACCATAAAACAGGGTAAAACAGTGATGGGTTCCGTTACAACTATCATTTGGAAATGTAGGATCACTCATTATACTTTGTAAATATGGATGGAATTCATCTTGTTCTGGAAGTCTTACCTTTCCTTTCTAGCAGCAACTAATGAACTGCCCATCTCAAGGTTTTTCCTGTTTAAATTGATAAGCCCCACAAAACTGACAAACAGCATTCAACAACCACAACTGTGAGGCTCTACTGTTACACATGTAAATAATGAACTTTCCTGAGTACATATGTCAACAATACTATATTTGCAACATTCTTCATAAGCATAATCTTTATCACCTTTTTTTTATTCGTAGCTCCCTGAGGCTGCGATTTAACTTTAACACACGTTTTTATTTTATTTTAAATTCTCTCCTGGCTTTCTTCTCGTAACCTTTTCAGAGTCTACGGCGACTTTTGATCTCTCCATCTTTGTATGCGTTTCCTTATTAGACGTTATTTTCATTCTTTGGTGTTTTCTTTGTTATCAGACATTCTAATCTGTAAATTTAATGTGATTTTTTTGAACATTTGGATTATGAATTTGAAAAAAATGTTAATGTTAATAATATCTTTCCTTAGCGTACCTGAAGTTGTAGAAGATTAAAGAATTATAATTCCTTTTTTTTTTTACTCCACTCTTCTTTGCAATATGATGATGGTAGAACTTTTTTTGCAGTCTGTAAGATAAATGTAAATGTGATAAGATCAAATTAATTATGTTTGTTCCATCTAAATAGCAGTACACTATATTAATGTTTTGTTTTTTATTTATTTAAATTAATGGTTACCATAATTTGTCCAACCACAAAGTATTAAATTAGTAATGATTATTTTGTCTATTAATATATTTACAGAAAACAACAATCCACAACAATAATTCATTAAATTCAAATTAATAATCTATGTAATGATTAATTAACTTGCTATAACTATTTGAAATCATTTAAATTTTAAATGTATTCCAAAATATTCATATTATTGCCTTCTAAATTTCAGTCTAAATGAATAATATTCTTAATAATTAATACAATTAATATATTTTTTTTTATTTAAATGTTTCTATAAAACAAATAATGAATTATTAAATCAATTATATAATTATTTAAGAACTAATTCTACTGTACCTATTATATGTAAGTAGCAGACTGAAAAATCCTGCAGAGCTGACAGTCTGTCTTCACAAACTCCCACTGTAGAAAAAAATTCTGTGACACTGTCTTCAGCAAGTGTCTGTTGAAATTGTCAGAGCTGAAAATTGTAAATTAATATAAAATATTTAATAATTATATTTTTTGAATAAGATACTACAATTTTTTGTAATTTGTCTATAAATTAATATTTTCTTATCTTCAACTCTATTCCTCATAAACATCACTTACATTTTAATTTTTTTGTTTTTAAAATTTTTCATTTATAATTGAATTAATTATTATACAATTAATTAATAAATCTGTGCTAATTCCTATAGTTAACAAAATGTATGTACATATTTATTATTATTTTTTTTAAAACAAACTATTTTCTGGCTTCTAAATATTGGTATACGTGAATGATGTTGTTAATACAAAAAAATTTTAGACGTTGAAATAAATTGTTATAATTTCCATAACAATATTGATTTTGTAAATTAATAAATTCATGAATTAAGAAGTAATTATACTTTACCTATTATCTGTAATTTGCAGAATTCAAAATCCCACAGAGCTGTCAATCTCTCTTCAGAAATGACCCTAGCAGATACATTTCCAGTGACACACCAACTGTGTAGAAAGTGAGAAAGATCTGGAAATTGTCCCGTATATATAACATCTATCTCACGACTGCGCAATACCGCAATCGTGAGATAATACCATTAGAAAAAGGTGATAAACACACTGCGCATGCCCATAATATAGCCCGTAAAACTTATGTGCGAAAAAAGCCTACGGGACGTGAAACGGGGACTTCGCAGCCGCAAATCCTTTGTTCTATCAAGCCTGTGACTGCTACACTTCCAATTTAGCTATTCAATTGCAACAAATTCACTGGCATTCAACCCCGTAACAAGCAAATGGAGCCAAGAAGCCAACGCACTTTAAATGCAAATATACACACATTACTGTACATATAATAACAGGGAAAGTGATGTTAAGTATTAAAATTAATAGTACAACATTTTCAAGCTCCAAAAATAATACTTTATTTCATGTTTAATTTCCGTGTTATATCGATCCCGGGAATCAATGTGTTAATACATATGATGGAACTTGCATGGAATAGAATATCATATTTGCGACTTTATCAATATTGCATTATTTCTGGAATGTGGGTCCGATCGTAACTCTTAATTGAAACCCGTAAGACTTTGGAATCCCACCTCCATTTTTCAGTGACATGATCTCTGTTGCCATTGGCTCCATCTAAACCTGTAACTACAGGTTTGACTAATTGATCACGATCATGGCCACACATCCAAAGTTCAACTAATTGTTTACGGGTTTGCTTCTCAAGCCCGTAACTCGCAGCATATTCTAATTTAATAGTTCTGTAACTCGGCCAAATTTCAAGCCTGCAGCTCTTGCGAGCTTCCCGATGCCACCACAAGCTTCTAATTTAATAGGGCTGCTAGAAAATGATTCTGTTCATGTGTTAATGACCATTCTGAACACGAATACTGTAATGTGATTGGTTATCTTCATGCACATGTGACATGGGGAACAAAAATGTAATTGAATAACTTGACTTCTAATCTAGTTTTATAGATTCCAGTGTGGATTGCTTCTATTTGTTTAGACTTTTATTATTTACTGCATAAAGCATATAATACAAAATGGGATAAGTATTGCTTTATTGTATGGATACAGGTGGCAGTTTTTATCATGATAAATAAGGAAAATGTTTAATTGTTTTTTGTTTGTTTTTTCTCTTCACTTTCTGCTTTGCATTAATAATGGCTAGGCATGGGTCAGATGTGAACTATAACAAAATAGACATGATGGACTTACATATTTTATCATCCTTTACTAATATGCAACTATGAGGTATCTTAAAAATAGCTTCAGTACTCTAACTAGAATTTACCCTTGGTGATAATTACATTTATAATGATTCAAATGGAGAATATGATATATTATCAGATCAAACTAAATCAAGTTGATATAAATACAAGCTACTTGCCCATCAAAAATGACAGGAATAAAATGTTAAGGCTGGGAATGCTGTACCTTCAACGCTCATTGCAAGCCCTGTGTAGTTTATAGGCCTGGCGCTTGAGTGTTACTGTCTTGGGTTGTGTTACTGCCTTGGGTTAAGTGTTAGTGGCTTGGATTAAGTGTTACTGGCTTTCTGTAAGTGTTACTGCTTTTTTGTTTGCGTTTTTTCTGCAGCCACTTTTTTTCTTGCTTAGTCGATTTTCGATCGTAAAAAAATTGGCAAATATGCATGAAATTAACTTGCAACCTGACTCACAGGCTCCCTGCCTCTCCCACTGTGGTGTGGGTAAGTAATTTGAGGCATATTTTTTTTTTTTTTCAGTTTTGTGGTTTGGCCGTTAGTCGTAATTTTGCAAGGCGCACAGTGCATGTACAGGTTTCGGTCCTAAGTCGTAAGGGCCGTAAGTGCTGCGTGCCTCACCTGCTCGCCTCGCTAATGCCCGCATGCCTAAGTCCCGCCGCGTGCCGCAACCCTATGGACCGCAACCGGGCTTGCAAAGCATGACCAACATCGCAAACGTTATTCACACTGACAACTATATATGTGATTGTATATTAAATCTCATAGATTCCTAGGAGTGTAGAGTTCAACCTCTCATAGATAAAATAAGACATTAACTAGAGGCATGAAATTATAAAGTATATGGTTACTTTTCAAAAGCTTAACTACAATATTACACTCCTATGGTAACCAATCTGTGACCATCTCTCAGCAACATGCTGTAAGATGCTGTTGGGACATGGCCCCTGATATTGTACTAGACTACACTGCATATCCAGCCCTACAGAATCTGTGACAGCATATGATGCAGAGGGCAGATCTACAGAGCGACTATTTATATGGTTTTAAGCAGTAAAGACAAAGCTTATAAAAACTTCCTAATAAAATAAAGTGATTAATAGTATGCATGCCTTTAAAACATATTTAAACCAAAGTATTCAAGTATTTCAGGTGCTGCCAAGCCAACATTGACATTGGTTCAATGCCTTTCAAGGTTAATGAGCACATCTTCTGTTATGTGTCATCTCATACAGCCAAAAGAAAAAAGGAATATATATATATATATATATATATATATTTCATCCACTTGCCCGTCTAAAATGACGGCAATAAAATATGATGCCTGGCAATTCTGTTTGCCACACAATGGGAGCCTCTCCCTCCCTCTACTTTACTGGCCTCGGCCCTTTGGGGCTCTTTACGGGCCTCGCAATGAGCGCCTTTGGCGCTCATTGCTAGTCTCTCCATCTGTTTACTTCCTCCCTTGTGTCTCATTTCCCCCCTCCTCTCCCTCCTTTGTATCTCCTTTCCAAGCACCTCTCCCTTCTTTGTGTCTCCTTTCCCCCCCTTGAGTTTTTACCCCCTCTCCCTCCACTGTGTCTTCCCCCCTTCCCCCTGTGTCTCTTTCCCCCCTCTCCTTCCCCTGTGTCTCTTGCCCCTTTCTCAACTGTGTGTCTTGCCCTCCATCTCCCTCCCCTGTGTGTCTTGCCCCCTCTCCCTCCCCTGTGTCTCTCTCCCCCTCTCCCTCCCCTGTGTCTCTTTCACCCCCTTGTGTATTTTCCCCCCATTTCCCACCCCTGTGTCTTTCCCCGCTTCTTTCCCTCCCCTGTGTGTCTACCCCCCTCCTCTCCTACCCCTGTTTGTTTACCCCCCTCCTCTCCCACCCCTGTGTCTCTTCCCCCTCCTCTCACTCCCCTGTGTCTCTCCCCCCCTCCTCTCTTCCCCTGTGTCCCTTTCCCCCTCCTCTCCCTCACCTGTGTCTCTCTCCCTCCTCTCACTCCCCTATGTCTCCCCCCCACTCCTCTCACTCCCATGTCTCTCCCCCTCCTCCTCTGTGTCTCCCCCTCCTCTTCTGTCTCCCCCTCCTTCCCTGCGTGTCTCCCCCCTCCTTCCCTGTGTTTCTCCCAACCTCCTCTGTGTCTCCCCACTCCTTCCCTGTGTGTCTCTTCCTCCCGTCTTTTTTCATCTACTGGTCGCGCATGCTGATGCATGCGTGCCCCGCCATGCAATGCGCATGCGCTCCTTACGCCGTGCAGTGCACATGGGCGGGGCTTGCGGCAATCATAGTTTTCAAACTGCGATTTGTCGCAAGTGTGACGACGAATCGCAGTCTGACAACTATTATATGTGATATAAATATATATATATATATATATATATATATATATACCCTGGAAGAAATTGCTTGGCTCCTTTTTAAATCATAATGATAACAGAAATCACCCAAATGGGCCTGATCAAAAGTTAACATACCCTTGAATGTTTGGCCTTGTTACAGACCCACAAGATGACACACACAGGTTAAAAAGGCAATTAAAGATTCATTTTCCACACCTGTGGCTTTTTAGATTGCAATTAGTGTCTGTGTATAAATAGTCAATGAGTTTGTTAGCTCTCACGTGGATACACTGAGCAGGCTAGATACTGAGCCATGGGGAGCAGAAAAGACCTGTGTAACAAAGTAATGGAACTTCATACAGATGGAAAAGGATATAAAAATATATATAAAGCCTTGAAAATGCAGTACTGTTCAATCACTTATTAAGAAGTTAAAAATGTGAGGATCTCTTGATACCAAGCGGCAGGGGGGGAAGCAGGAAGCTCCTCCATTCCAGTGGCCCGGTGCCCTGACGGCAGCTCCGCCTCTGGATATACTGCATACCTCAAAAAGGAAACTAAGATAGACTTTATATGCCGTTCGCCATGACCAAAATGTATACACAATCAAGCTCTGAATGTTTATATGGCTCAGTTATTATTAGAATCATGTTGACTGATGTAGGTTGTTGATACAGTTTGGATGAATTTGTAACTATCTTGGCTGTCTATTTTAAGTATTGTTGATTAAACCCGTGACACATCAAAATGTATGTTTAATCAGGGATTGCAAAAGGTTATTCACTATTGTAATGATATTCCTTATTCTGGCTAAATAGTTCCTAATCGCTTAAAGGATTAGGTCATTTTTCCTAAGCTGTTAACTCAATACTATTATTTGTAATTAATCATTTTGTAAGCCTTGCAACATACTCTTTCACTTCCCTTCAAAGACCAATGACTTTCCAAACAAAAACCCCTCCTTGCCAAACATAGAAAAAACATATGACAGAGCACTGTCATGGGACTACCTGACATATGGAAATAAGGAGCTCAAAATAGTGTAATGCATTTCAAATAAAATAACTCCCTAGTATAATGTTTATATTTCTTGGTCTTCTATTTCTTGTATCTGGTAGACTAGCAGAACATGTTTTCTAACAATATGGTCTTTTTGTAAATGCAAAAATGTCCAATGCAGGTAACAATAAATCATTAATTCCCAGTCAGATGTTGTTATTGTACAATATAACACTTAGCTCACTCACGTATATGATAGAGTAGAAATGTACCAGGAAATTGTACCAGTTTGCCATGTCAAAGGTTATAATATCTCTGGATATAGATATATTAATGGAAACAAGGGTGCTCACCTATATGAGAAATAAAGACACATGGCTTAGCATTGTCACTTCTCAAATCTTCCCCAATGTTGACAATAACATCACTCCAAGGCCTCAACGACTCTGTCCGTGTTTTCACTTACGATCAGTAACCAAATAATATTGTCTTCACCTAAAAACCATATCCACATATTTTCACACAAAAAACAAGAAAAAATGTAATGCACTCACTCATGTTATGCCTCATCAAAAACTGGAGCTTGCACTTTCTTGACCTCTCATTTATCTCCTTTACAATCCATGATGAATTCCTCTAATACACTCACCCACCTCTGTCAGTGTCTGTCAGACATCTCATTGACTTCTCATAATCTACAGAATAAAGTTTAAAATCTTTACTTTAACATACAAAGTTCTTAATAATCGAGTATTGTAAGTCTGCGAGTTTCTATCCTAAGTACTTTGGGAATTCACCATGGACATTGGATTCCTAGCGCAAAGACAGGGCCCTCCTTCCTTTGCTAAATGTTAATCTGTATTTATCTTTGTCTGAACTTAATTTATGTACAGCGCTATTGAATATGTCAGAGCGTTATAAATAAACTATAATAATAATAATAATAATATTACCCCTTCCCTCATCTCCATATAATACTCAAAATGCTTCAGTCCGACTTGTCGACTTCCAAGTAATTGTCGAGTTTTGAGCAAATTTTTCCAATGTGAGACAAATCGAATTCTGAACAGGACAAGAACTGGAGCAGATGAAAGCCGAGGTACCACTGTATATATATTTTTTTTTGGGGGGGGGGGGGGAGGGCAGTCCACTGTTTGTGCTTGGTCCGGCTCATTGTGTGGCTGCTCAGTCCAGTTCACTGTGTGTGCTTAGCCCAGTAACTGCATGTGCTTAGTCCAGTTCTCTATGTGTGCCCAGTCCAGTTCACTCAGTGTGCTCAGTTCAGTTTACTGTGCCCAGTGTAATCCATCCTTAGCACTTTCCACTGTGTGTGTGTGTGCTCAGTCCCATCCACGGTGTTTGCTGTGCCCAGTTCACTGTCTGCTGTGTGTGCCTAGCCCATTGTGCGTGCCAAGCCCAGTCCATGCTTAGTCCAGTTCAGTGTGTCTGCCCAGTCCAGTTCACTCTGTGTGCTCAGTCCAGATCACTGTGTGTGTGCCCAGTGTAGTCCACCATGTGTCCTGAGCTGTTTCTACTGTGTGAGTGCTCAGTCCCCTTCACTGTGTTTGCTCTTGGTCCCCTCCACTGTTTTTGTGTGCTTAGTCCAGTCCACTGTGTGTACTCAGCTTTGTAGCCTGCATTTGCTTTATTAAGTCCTATAGAGATAAATTGACATTTGATAAATGAATGGTCAGAACTCAATGACAAATCGATATATCTGATATTAGGGTCTTATATGGGATTAGTAAATCATTACTATTTCATTGTAGAGATATAAAAATACAGTGTAATATAGCACATTTAACTAGATATTCAATATGTATAACATAACATCTGTGTTTAATCAAGTCCATTTGTCGGGTAAAAGATGTTACCAGATTTCATTAGAAGAATCCGGTCAGCTTACTAAAGAAATACACTACTGATATTTGGCATTGCTTTTTTATGAAGAACAACATACATATATGTATGTATACATTTTTGACTAGCATACATTAAAATATACCTATACAAAAGCAATGCAAGCTGTGGTGGAGAATTTTAAGGTATGTCATACTACACTTTGCTCTCCTTTTTCTATCTCTCTATCTCTCTATCTATCTATCTATCTATCTATCTATCTATCTATTATCTATCTATCTATCTATCTATCTTCCTGTTTAACTATCTACATTTGATAAAAATAAAGTAATCAGGCACAATGTAGGAACCAGAATTATTATGGCAGGAGTGATGGGGGTACAGATCATTGAATACACAGGTCATAAAATAGCTAATTTATACCTATATACAAACACAAAAATCTGGGGGGGTTCTAGAAACAAATATGACTCAATACAGCTCACATTAATCCATATTAAATCAAATAATATGGGCTGTGAATTCAAATGTGAGCTCCAAAATAGACAGTACTAGAAATCTATCTTTACATTCCTGGAAGTTTTCAAGTGTGTTTGCAATGCATTGCTCATGTCCCCAATTCCTCCTTGTGTGTTATTCCTGGGTGTGATATTAGCCTGAAACTCAAGTTTCTCCCATTGCAAAATCTTCTGCTAAATGTATCTTTTGCTTCCTCCTTGTCACTTGCAAGACATATTTTACATTTTACAATCTATTGCATAACTACCCATGACTAACACATTCACTCTGCTGTCCAGGAAAGAAAAATAATGGCTTGTAACTTGTATATATAGCTCTGTGTAGAGTGTGGTGCATCACGACACTATCATACAAACCTTGTGCAGCTAATAGACCAAACTACAGAACAATGAGGACGGATCCAAGCCAGATGAAGGCTCTGTATGATACCAATGGCTACCTGACTGAGATACCAGTGTTAGAAGGGAAAGAATTTGATCTGGCTTGTAAGGAGTATGAAAAACTGGAGGAACAGTTTGGTAAGTTTCCACGCATTTGGAAAGCCTAAAAATGTTGTGTGGAATTTACTAGTGAAAATACATTTACTTATATTTAAATACATTGTATGGGTATATCATACATAGTATGATATGCATATGTTATACAATACTATAGAATAATTATGGATAAATCATATTATTTTTAGAGTCAACTTGTTTTTCTTATAGTATACATGTAATATTTGCTTTTATCTATTCTACAGGGAAAGAATATACTCAGTACAGTCTTCACAATGTACACATGCAATATGAGTGGGTCATGAATCTGGCTGTCCATCCCAACTTACTGAACGCAATCACAGCTGTACTGGGACCCAATGTTATTCTTCTGGACTCCAGGTTTATCTGTAAATATCCCTCCACTGATGTCCCACACAAAGACAACACAGTCCCATACGTTGCTTGGCACCAGGACATCAAGTAAGTTATCTGAAGTAAATTCTGAATTTATTTACAGAGGGGCACAATGAATGTGACAGAAATATTACTAACAGCATCTATACAGTCAATAGTAAGAAGCTTGGAACTGGCTAGTGGGAGCTTGCAATCTGGAGAGATGATGGAGGTATTTTGAGATAGGAAGTGAAGAGGCAACTAGATGACACAAGGTCATGTAATCAGGTTGTATAATTAGGGAAGAGTAGTGTCAGTAATTAGATGTAGATCTATTAAATGTACCACAAAGGAAGAATTACTTTAGTTGTTTTAATTCTTTGAATAGATAAATTAAAAATATTATTATTTATTTTCATTAAAAATACTTAACAAATGTATTTTTATTAAATGAATTAACAGATGAATTAAGCTTTTTAATAATGCAAACTTTCTAGTAAGAATTGATAACAGAGGTACATTCTCCCTTTACTAAATGATCTAATAACACTGTGAATGACTCAATTGCCCCATATGTGTATGTAACTGGCCATCCTTTTCCTGATATAGTTTAGGATCCTCCATGTGTTGACAATGTGAACCATTTACAGTATTGTGCAGAAATAACAATGTCCTTATTACTCTACAGATATTGGGGCTTTGAAGGTGGCCCTGTGGCTTCAGTGTGGCTGGCATTTGATGATGTGGACAGAGAAAATGGTGTCCTGCAAGTAATTCCAGGTGAAATATTTAAACATGTTCATTGAAAAATATGTGAAAAATATTTAGATGCCTGTAATAGAGCTGAAATGAAATATTTCAGGTTACTTATCTTTGTCTGCATTGCAAAATAAATATGATGCCTCTGCTGGACTCTGGAGGCTACCATTATACTGTGGTGGAAGATGGGTGTGTGTGAGTGGCATTTATATTGGTTGAGAGTAGTTCATCTATTGATGCAACAGTCTGCTCCTGAGCCTGTAAATAGTTCATATATGTTTATTTACAATGCAATGCATTGACATTCTGATTTTATATTGATTAGCATGATTTCTCTACAGGGAGTCACAAGCAAGGCATCTTGGAGCACCAGACTGCAGATATCCCAGGAAACATGCTCACAGCCAACCAAGAGATACCCAAACACCTGGTGCAAGTGGAAGACGCGGTTGAGTGTCCACTGAAGGCTGGGCAAATGTCTGTAAGTAAAGAAAGACTGAATTACTAGTAGTCTTTATAAAGACAAACAATTTGTTATCATTTATGTGAGGCGCAAATAACTCTAACAGTGTTTGTATCAGATTAACTATTAGTGGCGATGCCTCATAATGGCCCTAGAAAAAAATATCATAGAGCTTTGATGTAAAGAAGAAAGTATGGGGTTTACAAGCTATTTATATCATCTCTGTATTGTTTTGTGTTGATACACTGGAGGAAAGAAAGATTTAACTGATGACACATTTGGTTTTGATACAGAAGAGCCCAACACATTGCAGAGTAGTCATTCTGAGTATTTATGTAGAAGCTCTTATTCAGAGTTAGTATGCAGAGTAGTCACGCACAGTAATGAATCTGGATAATTATGCAGAGTAATTATATTGTGTAATCTCCTCTCCTGTTTGCAGGTACACGATGGACTGACGGTTCATGCCAGTGAGCCCAATCTGTCCAACAGAAGACGATGTGGGTTTGTCATCCGTTATGTTCCCACTTGCGCATATCCTGTTGAGGTGAGAAATTAAAATTGTTCTCATCACATATTTTACAAGAGTCACAGAAAACTGTTACAGATAGGATTCATTCATTCCTACAATGCCAAGTACCCATGTCTTTTATTATAGCCATGTCTGAGTATTTCATTATAAATAGTATTTGTTGTGAGATAATCAAGGAAAAGAGACGTCTGCCTACTCCAAGGCCACTTCATGCAATGTAAGCTGTCATTTTCAGTACAAAAAAATAAATAAATTGAACATTTTGGTACAAACAAGTTCAGTGATATTGTAAAAAAAAAACATTAATGCAATAATTAGCTAAAACATTATTTTTTTTTAAACGCTTAATAAACATTTTCTTTTTGTTTTTAGGACCCTGAACGTCCCAGATATTTTCCTGCAACTGTACTGGTGGCTGGAACCGACACATTTCAGAATTTCCAAAACAATGCACCCAATTTTTTCAATAAAACTTTTTTGTAAAGATAATGAAAATAAAATAAAGTAACATGTTAAATACTTGAAATACATGAAAAATGTTTAGGATATTTGACTCAAAATTGATGAAAGTGACAAAGTACAACATTGTTCATGATATTTTAAAGGTTTTTGTAATATGTATAAAATTTAGTAAATTTATTCTCAACATCTAATTTAATCTCAATATGGTAATTTTATTTCTGTGTTTGTGCAATAATTAATACATTTCCATAGTAAGCAAACTATGTTTCTCACAGAAACCTTTATCTATGATATAACTAAAATATATTTATTTAAACAGTATTTAAAAATGCAATGATTCAGAAATGACTTATGTAAAACTGAAAAAAATGTATGTTTTTGCTTTACTGTTGTAAAATGTTATCATAAAATAAAACATATTTTAATAGAACAATATATTTTTTGTATTTTTGAATGAATACTAATTTTATTTCTTGTGTGTCTGGAAGATATCTGATTATGAACACTCTTTGATTATGAAAATACAATTTAATGATATAAATCTAAAAACCATACTCAGAAGTCAATAAACTACTCAGTTGAAGGTGAAACAATGTTGAGGGCCTTGTATTTTACTTTGGTTGGGGAAACTTTCCTTTATCTGGTGATGGATGAAAGGGTCCCCTAGGAAGCCTGGATGGATTGTAAGCAAGTCTTCAATCTTGCATGCTACTTTAGGGAATACACTATGAACACTAGATTCTAAGCCTAAAGACAGGTACCTTCATTCTTTCCAATGTGTTAAAATTGTTTTTGAACTTATCCCATGTATAATGCTACAGAATATGTGTGCACAATACAAATAAATGATAATAATAATAAAATAAATAATATCTTGGAGACTACTGTATATGGGTGGTGTCTCCCTCCACCTGAGTGAAACATATTTATGCCCAGTATCCCAGTTTATGCCCAGTAGTTTAACACTATCAATTAAACCATCACTGTTTTTGTTTTGGTCAAATATCTTTCCTAGGCCCAACAAGATTGCTCAAGATGGGTTGTATTGCATACTGCCGACCATGAGTCAGATTCAATTGCAAGCCCGCATCTCACAGGATCCAGGCCGTATGTCTGCAGGTGTGCTGCGGGTTCCCATTCGTCTCCGATTCCAGGGCTATTCAATTGATCAAGCCCGTAAGTTACTGGCCCAAAGCTGACTCCGTAAACCATACACTGGTTCGTTGCAGTTCAGGGCGGGAACATGATCAATTAAGCGAGACAGTAACCTCCCATTTCGAATCAGCCAATAGAAAATGGCGATTTTAGCCATCGTAACACTTGCAGAATTGAAAGATCAAAGGCTTCAGGAAGTTATAAGTTCCGGGTTTAACCATCGCAAGGTTTTCAAGGCCGTAACCTGTTTGGAGCACGCAAAAAGACGCCAATTGAATAGCAAATTAACTTGCGGCCTCACTTACAGGCTACAGTATCTTGCGATAGCTCAATTGAATCGGGCAATTTTGTAATTAATATATGCAGCAAGCAATGTGCTGAAGAGCTGACAATCTGTTTTGATGTTCCTGCAGCATCCAATGTAGGTTTGCACTGTTGTGGAGCTGAGGTGTAAGTATCAGCAATGTGTGCAGTCTAAATAGGCGAATGTGTATGTGGTACGCGGGTGTGGATGATTTTGCGTCCCTGCTAATATTGTATTTTGTGCCTCATACTGTTTTTTGTAAAAGTCATATGTGCTTGGCGGTGTTTCGCGTGTTTAGGGGTCATGTAGCCTCGTTTTGTTTTTTTTCGGTGGCCATTTTTTCTCTCGCTTAGAGGATTTTCGAGTGGACTTAAATTTGTGTGCAACCTGACTCCTAGACGTCCTTCCTTTTCTAAATCCCGCGGCTCGTATTTTTTTGTGTAAGTCCGTATTTAGTCATTGCGTGTTATAGTTTTTTTTCCAAAGTAACCACTTGTGAGGCGCCGTAGAGCCTCCACCTCTGCAAATGCGGCCCCTAACTGCTTCCTTCCTTTGCAAGGTACTCAGTTCTTCCGAGATTGCAAAGCGTGACGACATTTCGTACTTTGACAACTATTATATGTGATTTATCTATTCATCTAATTCGATCTAATGGTTGTATTTCCATTCGCAAAACAGGTTGAAAAATGATAATAAATTGGTTAGTCTAGACAAACTGACTTTAGTTTGACGCAAAATTATTTTAGGGTTTTTGCCACAAAGAATCATGTGTGGAGAGAGGATCTGTGCAAAAATCCCCCTGAACATCAACCAAATGGATTTGTGCCAGAATAGGAGCTCCTCAGGAAGGTGACGCATGGAAGACTTTTATGCAAACTAAGGGATACAGGAATTACACTACATATCTGCTCATGGATTGAGAGCTAGCTAAAAGACAGGAAGCTAAGGGTTGTTGTAAATGGAACATACTCAGATTGGACTAATGTGGTAAGTGGGGTTCCTCAGGGTTCAGTATTAGGTCTCTCCCTTTGAAAATATTTAATAATGACTTAGAAGTAGGACTGAAGTATTGTCTCCCTTTTTGCAGATCACACTAAATTGTGTAAGGTAATTAAATCAGAAAATATGTACTTTCCCTCCAAAGGCATTTTCATAAATAAGAGAAATGGGCTAATAAATAGCATATGAAATGTAATACAAATAAATGTAAAGTTTTTCCTTTAGGAAGGAAAAATAGCCAAACAATTTATCAACCTAATGGAGCAAATCTAGGGGTATCAGATATTGAAACTGATTTTAGACTGCTTGTGGACAACCACCCACATAACAGTGCTCAATGCCAAGCAGCATCTGCAAGGGCAAGTAAAATATTAGCATGTATTAAGAAGGGAATAGAAGCAAGGGAAGCAAATATAATTCTGCCACTATACAAATCTCTAGTATGCCCTCATTTGAAATATGGAGTACAGTTTTGGGCACCGCTTCATAAAAAGGAAATTTAAGTGCTGGGAAAAATACAGAGAAGGGCAAACAAAACTAATAAGGGGAATAGAGGGGATAAGTTATGAAGAAAGACTAACCAAATAAAAACTTTTTTCCTGTAGAAAAAAAGTGTCTAAATACATCCAGGGTCAATATAAGGCTATCAGCCCTATTAAATGCCCCCAAAGTGTAAAACTGTAGCCTGTAACGGAGCCCACAAGACTTACGGCTATTACATTGGCCTCTTAAAGCTACCCGCAAACGACCCGCGGGTTACATTTGGAAAAACCCTACGGGCTATCCAAATCTGAACTCTGTTATTGCAAAGCCTTTGATCTGTCAAGCCCGTAACTGTTAAGTTCGAAAATAGCTATTTAATTGCTATGAATACACTACCATTCAAACTCGTAACCCATAACAGGCAAATGGAGCTAAAAAGCCAACGGGTACTAGAGAGGACCCACAAGGGGGTTAAAGTCCTATCCGTAGCACTGTAAATGCAAATATAAACACACTACTGTACTTATAATTAAAGGGAAAATTATGTTAGATATTAAAGATAATAGCACAACATTCTCGAGCTCGCAAATCTGCAATATAAAATACTTATTTTCCTGTTTAATTTCCATGTTATATCGATCCCAGCAATTAATGTATTAGTACATATAATGGAATTCGCATTGACTAACATATCATATTTACTGATTTATTAATATTGCATTATTTCTGTAATGCAAGTCCGATCATAACTCGTAATTGAAATCCGTAAGGCTTGAAAATCTAACCTCCATTTTTCAGAGACGCAGTGATGAATATCTCTTTTACCATTGGCTCCGTCTAAACCCGTAAATACGGTTTTGACTAATTGATCATGTTCACGGCTGCACATGCAACATGCGCAAGAATGGTTTATGGGCTTGCGTCTCCGGCCTCTTGGTCCCGGCATGGTGGAATGTAATAGCTCTTTAACTCTGGCGAATTTCAAGCCCGAAGGCTTTGCGAGTGGACCGGTGAAGCTACAGGCTTGGGATTTAATGGGGCTGTTTGTCATGTGAACTTTTTTTGCCAAGAGGGTTTCAGCTGGCAAGAGGACATCCTTTGAGGTTAGAATGAAAAATATTCCACCTTAAAGAAAAGGGTTATTTACAGTAAGCATGCTTGAACTGTGGAATTCTCTATCAAAGGAGGTGGTGACAGTGGATTCAATAGATAACTTTAAAAAAGGTTTTTACATATTTTGAATAAAAAGGGCATCCAGGATTATCCTGGATAACTAGAGTAGTATTGATCCAGGGAGGAATTTGACTGCCAGCATTGGGATCAGGAACAAATTGTATGTTTTCCCCATTTTGAGACAAAAGGCAATGCTACAATTCTTTTATTTTTCCTGTTTGCCTTCCTCTGGGTCAATTAACAATTAATCTGCATATTGCAAAGATCAGAGAAGATATAAAAAGGTTAAACTTCATGTACTAAAAGTATTTTCAACCTCAGTTACTATGTAATTATGTAACTACTGTATGTGAGTTAAAGTCTCAAGTTAAGTCAAGAGAAAAGTCATTTAGTTGTGTCAGTTTCCCTTTAAATAAAAAATATTGTGTTGAACATGTAACAGTAATTTGATATAAAAGATAAAGCCATGTCCTCAGTTTTCCTTTAATTTACAACAATATAAGAGGCAAATAAGTAAATAATAGAGTCCTGAAGACTGCGTGTTTACTTAAGAAACTTTGAGATGTGATGTCAGTCTCATTCAGTCATTAAGAGTAGCTGAGCTTGATCAAAGTCTCAAGTACATAAAGTCTAATCATCTACTATTTTCTATGATGTGTTTGTATAGCTACAGGAAGTTGGAAATACGTCTTATCTTTAATATGATAAAGGGGATATTTTTTTATCTTTTAAAACAAAAAATTAAGCAACATTGAAATATTTAAAGATATATTTAGAAGAAGCAAAGAGGTCAGGATGAACTGTTTCAGCTAATCCGCTTCCTTCAAATCTTGGGCCTGGCCCAACTCCGCTGTTGGCTAGCACATGCATAGAAAAATGAAAGTAGTGGAGCTAGCTTTAAGTAAATGCTAAAGAATTACCTTTTTTTATAAATTAGAGTTCCCCTTCCAGATCGCGACCTTGTCATGGTGAAAGGGCTTATGTATTACAGTGCAGCTATACCATGAGGGTCACCCAAGATGGGCTGGTCCTAGCAGAGAGGTCAGACAAATCACGGTCCCTGGAGATAGAACTGCAACCCACTCCAGTATCTTTACTGTGTATTTGTGGTCACAGAGAGTCAAACATCACTGAAAGACTGAGCAACAACAAAATTAAAGTTAAATATTAAAGAACATTCTTAAAACTAAAAAAATATATTCTAGAATACATATTTTTCTTTTTTTAACTCCCATGTTTCAAATTAATGCTAAAACAAATTTAAAATATTAACAAACCCTTCTAATTCTTGAAAGAAACCTACATTCAGTGTCAATGGGTGACCTCTTATCAAGTGTACATTTCTTGTAATGAAAATCAGTTTCCATACAAAAGCAAAATTAATTGCCCCCTGCAACTTCTCTATCCACTGATAAGGGTCAATAGAAAAGTCACAAATATATGTAGCTGTTTAGGTTATGTTTATGGTGAGCAGAACACTTTTCTATAAAGTAATTATTTGACAACTTTATCAAACAAAATTAGGGTTTCAACTTTACTGCCAGTAACATAATTCCCCTATCCTGTTGTGGACCCTGGTGCTTTGCACCTGCTGCACCATCAGTTGCCCGCCACTGCTTGTTGGGCACATAGATGATACAAGGCCCCATTAGCGCCAATGCCTGTACATTAGCAGGTTTGGGTGGGTCGCTCTCTTTATTTATGTGAGCAGGTTGCTATATAACACTATATAAAACATATAAAACATTTCACTGAACATAAGCTATGGAGATGTCTGAATATTGAGTCTGAGGATGTGAATTCTTTCATCCCACTAAAGCATGATTAAAATCAAAGATTTGAAATTAAAAGCTATTAGGAACATAGGTCATTGTATCTTGGTGGATAAAAAAAGGTCCACTGAAAAACACTCATTATGTTACAGAAGTTTTCTAATCATTTGTTGTTTTTTTTTAAATAACAATATCAGTTCACAATTGAACAGCTGAAATAATGCAAGTATTATTTGTTTATTTGTTTAAAGTATGAATTAATTATATTCATTTTTTAATTCAGTGTATTATTATTGTTCTAGTGTGCAAAATCATAAGCATAATAGATATAAATACACAGTCAAAAGTAGTTTGTGATCTTAATATTCTAATTATATTCAATTTCAGTTTGAAGGACTTTGACCCCCATTCAATTGCTGCGATTTTGACATCCGGGCTCGCAAGTGGAGGTCGCAAGTTACTTTGCTATTAAATTGCCTTCCTTTTGCGGGCTACGATCGAGTTACGTGCTACGAGGTGCGATCCATTGCGATTTGTAAATTCGCAAGTTAATGCCCTTCAAGCCTTTGATCCTTCACAGTGAAAGAGTCCCTGAACGCTAAAATCGTTAATTGCTATTCATTTCTCTGATTCCCCCTCGCTAACCACTCCATCAAGCCCGTAAATGGCAAATATCTAACTACAAGTTACTGGTACCAAGGAGGTCTCGCAAAGGGCTTATTGACAAATCAGAGCACTTTAAAAGCAAATAAAAAGCAAAACTGTACTTTTATGAAGAGTGAAAGTGATGTTAGGTTTTAGAATTAATAGCACGACATTCTCTAATACTTTATTTCATGCTTAATTTTTGTGTTATTTTGAGCACGGCAATCAAGGTTAAGTCCTACGGGCTTCAACATCCAAGCCCGTAGGACTTAAAAAATGGAGGTTAGATGTCAAAGTCCGACGGCTTTCACTTACGAGCTACGGGTTTGGAGGTTGGTCATGATGATGATCTCTGTTTCCATTGGCTGTTTCTGCATCGGGAGTTATGGGCTTGCTCCCGTCACATGTTCAAGCCCGCAAATGCTACGTCTGATGGCAATGGTTTCCGATTTTCGCAATCGGCCCCTGACTTGCGGGCCCGGCCAATTGAATTGCCAACATTAAGTAACTTATGATGCCTCAATTGAATGAGGCTCTTTATCTCCTAATCATACTCATTGGTATAACCATAAATCCCACTGAGTGTTCTTTCCCAGAAAGAAAGTTTGAGATCTCTAAACCCTACATTATTTAGATCTTTCCTGATCATATCTTTTGAAATATTTAACTTCTAACCATAATAAATTAGAGACTTGTATTTCCTAGCAGTTGAGCATGAGAAATTAGTAAAGCATGTTATGTCTCTATGGCTTTTTCCTCCATCCAAGTATCTTTCATCTATGCCTTTGGTTGTCTTCTTCCTCCCCATGTCTATCCCTCCCTTGCCATAGCTAATTCTCACCTCAGTCCCAATAGCTGTTCCTCTCCTCCATCCCAATGTGTATCTCTACCCCTTTTTACTGGCATCTTTTTTATTTCTTGCCATGTCCCTCTCTTCATGCCAAATCTCCTCTGATACTTAACTCTCTAATGCTATGATCCGCCTTCTCTGCTACAATGTTTCAGTTTCATATTTTGTCATAGACCTCAGAATTTTACTGTTATAGCCGGTTTCACTCAGAGGTTTCCAAAAATGGTCCACCAAATAATAAGATGAATATGATATACATACAAATAACCAGGTTACCATGATTTTGTGTATATATATATATATATATATATATATATATATACACACACACACAGATGTGTGTGTAAAGGGAATTTTTTATGTGATTTTTTGACAATCTTCAAGAAAACGTCATTCAATCGATATTTAGTTACGTTGAATTTAAGGGTATGATATGTCTTTTCTTCATAGGGAAAAATTACTTACTTTTTAAAAAAAGATGGACAAATTGCCTGAACAGATTTGCATGAAATAAGGCAGGTTGATGTCCTAGTGTTGGTACTGTTGATTCACACATTTTAAGAAATGTAAATAACATATAATATTTTACATATACTGTATATATATATATATATATATATATATATATATATATATATATATTAGTTGCTGCTCAGAAATAGTCATAGCATCTAATAGAAGAGAGATCTATCTGGTTAAACCTGAAGTAGCAGACACCCTGATGTCAGGTTTCGTCACCCTCCCCATGTGGGTGTTAGCTACATAAATAGAGGAACACGCTGTTGGTTGTTTCATTCTGTAGCTATGACTGAGTCCAGGCTCAGAGGCGAGTCCCTGCATTTCAGTGTTGGGATCCTTGCAGTGAGTGCAGGTAAGAGGAAACACTAACACTTCCAGAGAGCTGCTAAATACATTATACTACAGGGAATATAATATTGTTATTTATTGTTATTTACTGTAATGTGAAAGTTTCTAATCATCTGTATTGTCTTTGGGTGATGTGTCTGTAGGTTCCCTCTTGTTGGCTGTACATCACTACAGCGCATCCACAGCAGCCTCAGCTATCCCTAACACTGCTCTGGGAGTCCTGCTGCTTATTCTAGGGGCTTTACTGGCTTATACAGGTATGTACTGGGCAATCTATTTATGTTGTGAAATATAAAGTACGTAATCAGGTTTCCCCTAAAATGTGCCAAGATTTTATTTACAATCTAATTCCTCCATTTGCGTTCTCCAAATACATTCCCATGCATTTTTATTTTCCTAATGGAGGGATACATGATAACAACTGAACTAAAAGTATGTTCTATAACCTCACAATATCCACTATACAAGCAGCACTAAGTCTTAAGGACTTTTCTCAAACTCCCAATATCCATTATCTTCGATATATAAATATTCATGAATAATTCCCACATTATTGCCAAAATTCACTCTAATACTCCAACATAGGGGAAGCATGGGGATGGAGGAAAACGCGATGAATATGTTTGGATGAGAAACAAGTGTTAAGAGAAAATATTAGAAGATTTTTTTTTTAATTATATGTTTTAATCTTTATTGGCAAATAGATCAAGCAAAGAATAATTTTTTTATAATGTATAACTTTATGTACTAATCTCTCCATGACTATCTATACGTGTAATGACAAATATTACAACTGCATGTTTTTGTAAATATTTTCTTCTAACAAAAAATGGAATTTAAAAAAAATAAGGCAATTTTTTTTATGCAGAACTGGTGATAAGCATTCCCATTGTAATGGGTTATAGCTCACTGTTAGGAAGCTAATTATATATAAAACTCACAGTGAGATACATGCCATACGTGGGAAACTTCCATATAAACCCAGGCCAAGACTGGAAAACTTGTTATATATATATTGTGAATACATAAATCACTCTTATATGATTATGGGATTTGAGATGAGTGAGTGCTAAACCTATCAAGCTCTGTAGAGATAGCAGCCTGACCGAACTCCTGGACATGGCAGATGAATCCCTGAGTCTCCAAGCTCCTATAACAATAAATTCCCACTGCGGTTTCCTATGTGTTTGAAGGAATACAATTTACAGATATTGTAATTGATCTCTATATCATAAAATTATACAGAATATTTATTTAATAGTTAACTGTATAGAAATGGAGTGATCTGGTTGTGGTAATTGGTGTTGTTTTGAAACAAATATAAAAACTCTTTAGTCATAAGCCATAAATAGCTTCCTCAAACTGTAGCACATGGTCAATAAACCAAATGTCCATTATTGCTTAATCTTGTGCTTGCTATAGAATATTGTCATATATATTTAATATTGCTTCATTATCATGATTAGAGTGTCTGCTTCCAGATGATTGTTTGCCTCCACCCTGATAAGATACTTAAGGTGAAGGTGGGAGATTATGACTGAGAGACAGTCTAAAGGGCTTTAAGAACAATCACATATGGTAATAGAATATACAACCATTGATAGGTTACCCCGCCAGCAAAAGCTTGTTAGTAAGGGAAACCTCTAATACAACAAGTCTCCAACCAGTAGTTTGGTGGTAACTATTATGTTTTAAAATGTAGCATCTATTTGGTAGACAAACTGCCTCAACCCATTGACTATACAGCTGGTGGATACAAGAAGCTGAGCCTAAACTTTGACAGTAACTTTCATTTTTCATTTCCAGGATATGTTGCTAGGGCACTGAGGTGATAATTGAAATGTCCACTAGTGAAAAGTTTCCCATAAAGGAATCAAAATAATGGAAGCCAGTAAGCGGTTAATGTGTAACCAATCATTATCTGCTAATGATTACTGAAGATACACACAGTAGCAGAATGAGGATAAATAAAACAATAAAATAACATCTACCACATGAAGGGAGTGAATGAGAAAAGTTTATGAAACAATACTCCTAGAATACATTGGGGTGTATTTACATAACTAGATAAAATGGTTTTAAGCAGGGGAAAGTGTTGCTGAAGAATCCTCACTTCATTGAGAGGGCATTTTACATATGTGACTCCTTTGGTCTTTTAACTGTGACTTATACATACGCCAGACTGATAAACCAACTACTCTCATTGTTTGTAAAAAAAAAATACCCCATTTTCTATGGGGCTTACTCTAACATTGAATACTAATGTCAAGTGTGCTATTTAGAGAGACAGTTTTCAAAAGAAGTGAACTAAGATCTAATCCGGAGCTAAAGTTCCTCACATTTCTCCCTGGTCTCTAATCTTGTCGCAACAAAGACAAAATGTCTGTCATAATTAAAGCAAAATTAAATACAGTAGTTAAAAATGAAATGCTGTAAGACTTTTTTAAACAGTTTAATACATTTTGAACATTATCAAGTCAAGTTCTTCAAAAGAGCAGACTATAAATATGACACTTCAGTAAATAATAATAGAAAATAAATAAAATTGGATATTTGCTTCACCTTCTTTTAACTCCCACTTATCTCTACTTTTTACTCGGTGTGATAAATCTATACTTTTAAATAGCATGCCATGTTTCTTGTGTTGATCTGGCTGGTGTATTTTAGCTATAAAGAGATACCACTAGTTTGATAACATTTTCTTGCATATACTGTAATGTGTAGACAATCATGTACTGTCACCAGTTGTGTACATCTCCCACCATTGAATTTCTACTTCTCCTATTTAGGAGTCCGGAAGAGTCGAGGAAATGTATCATTACGCGTCTCCTTTTGTTGGACGGTCTCAGCTCTGTGGTGTAGTTCTGGAGTAATCTTAATTCTAACAGGAAGTGATGTCATTACCATGGTTGACCTGAAGAATGCTATGGTCCCTGGCCTAGCAGCTTTAGCTCTAGGACTGCTTATTACAGGAATTGTGGGGGTTATTCAAAATGAAGCTCTTCTTGCTTTGATGGCAATTGCTCTTTCTCTTTCAGCTATTCATGAAATTGCAATGTTCTATAATAACAGCTTTGGCTCTTCTTCTATTGCATGCAATTATCTCATAGTTACTTTAATTGGGACATACTTTGTCATAGGCCGAGTGCTCCACATTCTCAGTAAGATACAAATTACCCTGCCTGGTACAGGCTTGCCAAAGATGAAGGGTTCGATGGGTCGAACAAAAATGAATGTGCTATCACTTGCCTGATCCTAAATATGGTGGCCGCCAGTGTCTTTGGCTGCAAACTGTTAGGCATAACCAATAAACTGTTTGTTGGGCAAGTGGCTTGGCTTTGGACAGCTGCTGTGTACCAGACAGAGTTATGCGTTTTGTCTTACCGTTCTTACAACATGCTAGATGCTACAATATTTGCCTTTTTTTCTATCCTGAGATATGCTGAAGGTTATTCATTACTTTATAGAAATTTTCAAATAGATGAACCAGTTTTCCAAGTGCCATTTTTCATAGTTTTTGCTATTCTTTTTTTCATCCTATCAATTTTTGCAAGTATAAACAGTTTGATGGATTCAGTGTATTTGCTTTTTTCTGTAGCATATTGCATTGCTTTAGCATGTAATTTTCAGGGATTTTTTCATGGAGGATCCCAAGGAGTTAATATTGCCATTTTTGTGATTTCTGCTTTTGTAATATTTATTAAATTATACAACATAAAAGCACCTGTGAATATTCCCACTGGGAAGGAAATAATCAGAAAACTGTTTATGAACAATAACCTTTTTAAGCTCCGTCAAGAAAAAGATCTCCAAGATCCTTTCCTTGGCTATTCCAAATATGTTGATGCTGAAGTGCTTGCCCATGCATGTAGTGTCCTGGCAGCCTTTGCCATTACCATGCCAGGTAACCCTGGAGCACCTCTGATGACAGTTGTTTTACCTTGGGTTGTAGTAGCTGGAGGGATTTATAACCTTATATGTGGCTCTGTAGCTTTCTCACGTGGCAAGACTCTGGAGAGTTGTGCATTTACACTTTATGGGATGATGTGGGTTATTTGGGGTATAACTAGGTATGGAGGTCCTTATGGGACCAACAGAGATTTCAATACTGCTGTTGGAATCATCTGTTTTATGCTCTTCAATAGTTTCATTATCTTTAGCACACTTTTTTTAACTAAAGCCTGGTTTATCTATTCTCTCACTTTCCAGCTAATTCTCATCAGTTTTCTATTGGATGCTATAAACTCCCTTCCTTTTGGCTATGACATTGGCGTCACTATCATCTTTGGCATGGCTAGCTTCTATTGCTTTCTGGCAACCTTATTTAACAGCTTTTTTGAAGGTCCCCAAATTCCTCTTGGTAGTCCTTTTATAAAAATCAGTGGTTTCTCCAATGACAAATCCAAGTGTCCCCATCTGATTTCCTCAAGAACCAGTTCAGTGCGACAGATTGCAGGTAAGATACCATCCATTCGTAAACAGTCTGTTGCTCATATTAATATTACTTGCAAATTCTTTAGAAGTAAATTGTATATATGTTATAATAAAATAAACTATAAATAAGTTGTATAAATATATAATATACCAGATTTGATTACAAGATCAATGTAATAAACCATGACACATAACAATGCAATAAATCTAGAAATTATAATAGTAATAATACAAATATACAAGTAGTATAGAGATTTAACCACATGCATAATGTATATTCTAGACAACATAATACATAATTAGAATCTTTTTTGTGTGTATTTTTCTTTATTCAAGCTTTGAATAAGAATTGTAATGGAAATCCGAGTAAACACTCAAGTGAGAGAAGACTAGCCACTGGATAATAAAGAGTAAACATATAGGATTGTCATAATTGAAACATAATAATAATATCATGAATTGTATTTGCTTTATGCTGCAAAAATGTCACATAAGAGCAGCACATTATCTTTTTCTTTACATATGTGATATGTAAACTTTGAATCATATATCTAAATATTAAGATAATAATTTATGTATACGTTCTAACATCTCTAGCTAGCGTACATTTCAATCTTAGCAGGAAATGTAAACTCAGCCTTCTACATAATCAGTGCATTTACGGTTCTTGTGATTTATTCCAGAAATCATGAAGAATGGAGGTATTTGTGGTATTCCCACTGACACTGTATATGTTCTGGTGGCAGCCTGTAATCAACCAGTGGCCGTGGAGAAAGCCTATAAGTAAGTGGGATTATTATGGAAATATTAATTGGATTAGTTTAATGAAGAATGGAAAACATGTGTTAAATAAATTATTGTCCTCAAAGGCAAATAATGCATAAAGGAAACATGATGCATAAGGACAGTATTGTAAAATGGTGAAAGATATTATAGTTTTGAATGTAAACAGAAAAGTCAGTGTTTCTCAAATTATTTGGCAACTTTTGCTTCTAGCAGTTGAACCGTTAAAGACTTGTGTCCCTTGGGTAAAAAAAAAAACAGATTTGAAGGAAACATGTAGTGTGTCCCACTATAATGCATTATTTTTTTTCTTCACCAAGAACAAAACGTCAAGCCCAGGATCGCCCAATGTCTCTGTGGATTTCCAGTCTTCAGCAGTTGGAGCCAGCTAAACATTTATTTAGTCCTGTTTTGTGGGACTTCATGCAGGCAGCATGGCCATCTTCAATTAGCCTAGTTATCCCAAGAGGTGAGCAGTTATTATTCTAATAAATTAATATAATCCTTCATTTATAAAACACTCACTGTGTCCACTGTACTATTTGAGATAGAAAAGTAAAAACAAATCAAAACTTTTTTCATATTTTTCTGTCTCATTTGCTTTTACCTTGTGTTCATTCCTGTTTGCTTCCTTCCTTGTGAATGCTACTCCATGTTTGCTCCACATCTGTCTGCATGTTCCTCTTTGCTTCATAACTTGTGTCTGTTCTCTTCCCATTTACCCATTTTTATGTGTCTGCTCAGCTCCCTGTGTCTTTTCCCTTCAAACCTATTACTTCTCTTTTCCATCATCTTCCCCTTTCAATTGACTCTTTGTCCTGTCTTTTAACCTTCCTGGTTGCTTTCTGGTCTATGTCTGTTGTCTTGTGTTTGCATTTTGCCTTACATCTCATCCATATTATTTTTTACATACCTTTTGTCTTCCAGTTTTTCCATTTCACTGGCATCTGCTCTTTTCATTGTTTGTGTACAAGCATGTCTGTAACACTGTCTCTTTCTTGTGTCTAATCTTTTCCCTTTTTGCTCTATTCCATCCATTTACATTGTGTGTGTCCTCCCCGTACATGCATTTTGCTTTGTCTACCTCCTCTCCTCGTATAAGCTTTCATACCTCTTGATCCTTTAATTCCCCATCACAGTTGACCGTTATCGATAGATAATGATTAAAGACTGATTATCTACAATAATGGAAATACCTTATGATAACTCTCATAAACACATTACATTTACAGGAGAATGGTTAGAATTCTTGGGTGCAAAGGATTCTTCAAAATATATAGGCACGTCTCAAAGTATTGCTATTCGGATCCCAGACTGTTCAGTGACCACACATTTAATTGACATGGTGAGTTGAATGTTGTTATATTTTCTGTAATAGTTAAGTTGTTACATATCATAAGATCTGTAAATAGTGATATAAACAAATAATTGTTTTTTTACAGGTGGGTCCAATAGCAGTCACATCAGCTAACCCGTCTGGAGAGGCTGATACAACGCACCACAACCAAGTATATGCCAAGTTAGGAGATAAGGTAAAATGCTATTTTATATTCACTTTGTTTATGAAACATACATAGGCAGTATAAGTAAATAAATAATCACAACTAATGTATGTCTAATTTCAGGTTGATAGAGTACTCTGTGATGGTGCCTCTCCAGAAAACATTGCTTCCACAGTGGTGGACTGCACAAAAATCGAGAGTGGGAATGTTGGATTTTTCAGGGTTGGAATTGTCCCAAAGTCACAGGTAAAACTAATCTATTAATCTATTCAAGATACAGCCTATTGCTTTACTAAAAGAAGGATACAAACAAGGGAAAACAATGTCAATCTGCCATCAAATAAATCCTTGGTAAAATGTCACCAGGAATATGCAGCACAGTTTTAATCACTTGATTAGGAATCAGTGCACAATGATGACACGTCTGTTGGTTTCAGTATGACTAGTGTGTCAGTCATTATCACATATATAGTTGTCGAAATTGCGAGGTTGCCCAAGGTTGTTGGTAAAGCAATGTTAAAATTGTGGGATCGCAAAGAGAGGCCCTCAGTTTAAACAGCGTTACCAACAACCCCGACGGGGGCTGCAATGAGCTCCAAAGGCCTTCAGGGCTTGTATCACCACCAGCTGCAATGAGCACATCACCCCCTCCGAGGCCGCATCACCCCCGCCAAGCCCAGAGGGCTCGCATCAACGCCACCACCGAACCTGGCTCCTGCCAGTAGCCCCCCCCCCCTCCAGATACCCTCAGCCTTCCCTCTGGATCCCTGCAGGCTTAACGGTATATCCGCTTCCGGTCTGACTCCTTGTGCCTCCTTCTGCACACACGGGGAAGCCTGCGTGGTGACGTCACCACTCTGACTTATCTGCCTCTGCAGAAGGACCGGCGCAGGCTTAGGGAGACAGAAGACCAGAAGAGCATATACCTGGAAGTCTGCGGGGATCAGGGGGTGGGAGGAAGTCTGAGAGGATCCAGAGGGAGGGGGCCTGAGGAGATCCGGAGGGCGGGATGGAGCCTGAGGGGTTCCGGAGGGAGGGGTCGGCCTGAGGGGATCTGGAGGGAGCCTGAGGGGATCGGGAGGGGGCTGAGGGGGTCCTGAAAAGGCTGACGGGGCAGGAGAGACTGTTGAGGGAGAGAGGGGCAAAAGAGACAGGGGGCAAAGAGAGACAGGGGAGGGAGAGAGGGGGAAGAGACATAGGAGGAGGAAGAAGAGGGGAAGAGACACAGGGGCGGGAGGAGGGCGGAAGAGACATAGTGGGGTAAAGAGACACAGGGGAGGGAGATGGGGAAAGAGACACAGGGGAGGGAGAGGAAGTAGGTGGGTGGGGGAGGGTCTCAATGAGCCGGGCAAGTTGCTAGTATTTATAATAATGAATATACCTTGTTATCCCCACTGTACCTCTTCATACAAGTGGTGTCCTCAAGTGCTCTTTCATAGACTATCTCAAGCATATATATTGGCATTATAGTGCAGTGTTTTGCTTGGTTGTGATTATTTTCTATAGATATTTGTGGAATATTACAGTATTGTGACTGGTTCTGATTTTTTGCTACAGCTAGTCTATACATATAGGGCCTCATTCAATTGCGATTCAGCCAATTGAATAGGGCTCTAAATAAGCACATATCATATATTTTTTAAATAAGTTTTTAGTTAGTGAAGACTTTGCTTTTGGATAGATGTTTACTAACTAAAAATGTCTTTAAAAAATATATGTTATGTGCTTATTTTGAGCCCTATTCAATTGGCCAAATTGCAATTGAATGAGGGCCATAGTGTTCTTTAGATGAGAAGGTTAAGTAAAATACCACTTACACATTAACAGCCTTATTAAATTGTGATTCGGCCAATTCAGTAGGGCTCTATATAAGCACAGAGCATAATTTTTTGCAGAAGTTTTTAGTTAGTGAAGACCTTGTTTTTGAATAGAAGTTCACTAACTAAAAACTTCTGTAAAAAGAATATGCCGTGTGCTTATATAGAGCCCTATTCAACTGGCTGAATCGCAATCTAATAAGGCTGTTAATCTGTAATATAGATAGATATATAAGGGTACATGGATGTCACATAACTTTATATTATGCAAGACTAAAAGTGATAATTATTTAAATGTATCTGTATTGTTCACCCACTTACAACATAATATTTATTTTAGGTTCTAAAGATATTACAGCAAGTTCAACAGAAACACAAGGTGGGCTGTGATAATGCCGCATTTACTGATACAGCAGACGAGGTCCCTGAACAATCCAGTATTACCCATGATACACCTGCCCAGGGCTTAAACACAGACTTTCAAGAATGTGGACCCAAAACATATGATAATGGTGCATTCACCATGCAAGATGAAGAACAGTGAATGTTTTGTACTGTGGAAAAACGAAATATCCCAATTTGTGAAAACGTATTCAGGTTTAATTTATTAAGGCTCGTCAGCCTGTTATGTGTTTGTTGATTTATTTTATATATTTATTTTTTTTAAAGAAAATTTAATACATAATAAAATATATTTATCATATGTGGTTCTTAAAATAAATGTTATTTTGAAGCATAATAGTAAAGATTTATTAAAGAGCAATGTGGTTGTTTTATGATAAGATGACTTTGAATTCGTCAGAATCTCTTAACTGTACTAAATAGTAAAATAACAGTAAGGGGGAGAAGAAAGTGAGAGAAAGGGGGTGGGGAAATATGGGTGGGGGGAGAGACGGAGAGAGAAGGAGATAGAGGGTCAAGCAAGGGAAATAGAGAAGGGGGAGAGATAGGGAGAAAGGAGAGGTACAAGGAGAGGGAAGGGGGATACAGAAGAGGTAAAGAGTGAAGGAGAGGGAGAAAGAAGAGGTAAAGGGAGACAGGAGAGAGAGAATGGTGAGAGAGGGAGAAGGGAGAGAGAGGAAAAGGGAGAGAAATAGAAGTGAGGAAGACAGAGAAGAGAGTGAGAAAATGGCAAATTTAAGAAGGAGGGGAGGAAAACAAAACAAGTATAGAGAGAGAAAATAAGGGGAAAACATAGAAAAAAAGAGAGAGAAGGTGGCTGTCACTATTCTCTGCTCCCTCCTCATGTTTACCCCATGAAATGTAACAGGCTTTTTAATGGCTAGAATTTATTCCTATATAAGATGTTTCAATATAATTCCCTATTTTTTAGTGTACTGTGGGATTACTAGGTAGGAAGCTGCATATTTACACAGGGTAACCCGACCCAAGGTACAACTAGCAAGCCATTATCAGCTACCCAGTAAGATGGAAAATAGAACTGGGTCGTAGCGGAAGAGTTCAGGGAAGAAACTTGTTGGTTCTTTTTAAAGCTAGCACCCTGCTACCTTCCAAGCCTTCTTCCCATTAATATATTTAAAAAATATTTTAGGGTTAGTCTTACTCTCCTTTTCAACTAACTTTTCATTTTCAATTTTAGTTTTTTTTAGACAAAACAAAAATCAACAATACATAAATACATAGATCACATAAAACACTTGGTTAGAGAAACCAATTCTGGTAGATATCTGATATAAATTAACCAAACACTCATGATTCCAATGACCAATGCAATTATTAAGAATTATATACTGTAAACTAATACGGGAAGTTTATTTCTCTGCCAACTCATGGGTACAAATGTAGACCTTATTATTCATTATTCCTTACTAGACTTTGCATTTAGATATTTTACCCATTTGGACCATTTAAGGGTCCTATTACTGTTATAGATCGACCCAGTCTTTGAGCTATTCATTAACTCTCTATTGTGCTCTATCCCATTTTCAAGCTCAAACCATGAGGGAACTCTTTGTTTATTCCAATACTTACCCAACAGAGATTTAGCTACCAATAGGATATGAATAAACATAAATTTGTCATCAATAGGTAAATAATCAAGATTCATATGAAGCAATACCACTGATGGAGTACACAAAATCGGTGACCCAAATACGTTGGACAGTTCAGAACAAACTTTATGCCAGTAATCTTTCACTTTAAGACAGTCCCACCAAAGATGAATATCCGAGCCTTCCTGACCACAACCTTTCCAACAAAAAATATCTACATTAGAATTAAACGTTCTGGGGCGGAGCTTGTACCTGCAAGGAGCTGGACGCGTTTGTCTGGAGCTCCAGCACTAAAAGTTGTAATTGGGCTTATAAACGCCCTAAAAGTCCCATAATTTGCCCCAAAGTGACTGGGGAGGCAGAGGGGACGACCCGGATCCCCTGGAACCTAATTTCGGGTCCATACAGTGAGCCACAGCGGCTCCACGGCGGAGACAGACGGGGAGAAGCGTCCCCATTGCAGTGAGCCGCCCCCCCCATGCTGTGAGGCACTTGAGGAGACTGCTGGGGAGAGGATCGGAGCATCGGAGCTCCTAAGAAGTGTGGTGAGGTCTGACCAGGGGGCCCTTACTAGCTGGTGGCCGGCATTGACCCAGGGAGACCGGGTGGCGGCCAATTTTGATTCTCCACACGGGAGAGAGCTGTGGTTTGCAGCCAGGGAGCTGCAAACACCCAAAAAGCCTGGTAGTGCCCCCCTAACAGGGTCCGGTGACGGCTGGTTCCGGCCGGAGGGGTGCTGGGGGGGTCTGTACCCAGAATTGGAGCCCACAGGGCGGCAAGCCCACACAAAAAAAAGCCCGCGAAAACGGGAGGCGGCCATCTTAGGCTGCTGGCCAAGAGGAGAAGCTAAGGCCTTCTTACCACTACATCTGGGACTCTGTGGTGATTAAAGAGCAACTACAACCTGACCCTAAAACTGTGAGTAAACAGCTGATTTGCAGGCTCAGAGATATCTACATATGCCACATTTACATTTAAACTACTTCTGCCAGCACTACTGACTGCTCTAAACCTACAAGTGGCAGTGTATAAGTAATACCCAGGAAGCAAAGACTGACACAAATGACAAGTGTGATAATTGGCAAGGCAGTTTGGCACTACTTCTCAGGGCTGCAACTTTCAGGCTTCACTTGCAAACCAACAAGGTCTCTGACTGCTAAGATCAACTCAACTACTTTACCTGCTTGTTGAACATTGCTTACATGTGGACAGAGAGTAATGCAGGTCTAATATGATCCACGGGGGGAGACCTTGACAGAACATGGCATAGCAGCACAGCACGCCACAACTTGTTAAATCACAAGCCGGAATCCCAGTCCAACAAAAACATTTCCCTGAAAGGGGCATACACCTAAGCGGCAAACTTCAGCACTTCATATTCTGTGGCGGGTCCACTGCAGCCCAAGATGGAAAGAGCAAAAAATCCCTTCCACTTAAGAGAATTACGGATTACTGCAAACCCCCTGAAACTCCTGCGAGGTGAGATCTGACCCCTCTGAGGAATCGGAGGGGGAGGACACACGAAACGCAGCCCAGGCTGATGTAAATCTATCCAAGAGTGCGATGGCACAAATTGAAAAACTGTTTCAAGCTTACACGACTAAAACGGTGGATGCAATCAGGAAAGACATCCAGGACCTAGGTCAAAGAACCCACCAACTAGAAGAAACAGTTGACCAACTGTTGGAAGCACAGGATAGAGACAGGAGGGAGACGCATCACCACGCGTCACGCATAGCGGCTCTAGAGGACAAGTATGAAGATCTAGAGAATCGGTCTAGAAGACATAACATACGAATAAGGGGGATTCCTAAAGCGATAATGAATCTGAAAAGATATGTTATGGACTTGCTTATTGTGATCTTACCAGAAGGGGCAGAAGCGGACATTGATATAGAAAGAGCGCATAGGCGCTAGGAGCTTCTCGTAATATGGATACCCCTAAAGATGTGATTGTCCGATTCTCCCGACAACAGTCAAGGGACTTAATTCTAGCTGCTACCCGAAAGATCTTGGATCTTAGAGGGCCAGATGATGCTCAGCTCATGGTGTTATGCAGACCTTTCTCCTATTCACGTTGACCAGAAGAGAGAAATGAAACCGGCATTGGGAGTACTCATCCAGCATTGGTATCCAATACCGATGGGGCTTCCCTTTTGCCCTGATTTTTCAATATAAGGGAAAAACCCACACGGTCCACAATTTGGAAGACTGCCAGTCGTTGCTACAAATGCTGCATATAACATCGGATGGTGGCCATAGAGACCCTGAAAGTCAGCGTGTGACCCTGAATTCTCTCCCTAATAGACAGTGGACCCCGGTCCCGCTCAGGAGTAAAAACAGACTTGGAGAGGCTGACATGATAGAGGCCTTGACTATCCCTCCAGAAAGACATTCCAAGACTCGGGGAGAGGAATTGAGGAGCTGCACAGAGTTGGAAGGAACTCAATGATCAATAATTACACAGACTCTGAAATACAGGGCAAAAATAACAGACAAAGACAAAAAGATAACAGGAAAATCAGCTGAGCCCCAAGTTTTTCTTACTGATGCATGGGACTTATTTATCTGGATTTCGGTGTCTGGAGAACCGGTTATTCTTCAATAATGTTGTTTTATTTTTACAGTTGTGATTCTTCTTTTTCAGCTAGTTACTAGGCTGCTAGTTCTAATGTTAGTTAAACAATTTGTATTGTCGAGGGTATCCCCCCCTCTCCTCTCCTTAGTTGGAATTTTTTGTACCTCAAAGAATTCTATTACCCCTTCCTAACGGGGCTATATCTGAGAATGGCAGGTCCATTACTCTCTCCCCTAGAAGCCAGGATTTACGACTGGCGTAGGAAGTTATGTGTATTAAAGATAATTTGTATGATAGTACTCCTCGATAACTGCAAAGATATTGATCTTATTGCGAACTGTTCAACTGTTAACTTGTTTTCTTGCTATTTCTTTCATTTCCAGAATTGCGTGGCTCGACTCTCATCACTCCAACCGCTTCAAGGAGCCTTCTGTTTTGGCTCAAGCGCCTCTCTGGTCGCCCCATTCCAGTCTGGCTACCACTAAATCAAGGTAAGAGGTTTAGACCAAACTATCTCGGGAAGCAGGAAAAAAATGGCTAGAGTTTTGAAGGAGAAGTATAGTTTTCTAACGCACAATGTCAAGGGCTTTAATTCCCAGTTTAAAAGAAGGAAGGCTTTCCTGTATTATCAAACTAAGAAACCATCTATAATTTTTATGCAAGAAACGCATTTTGCAAAGAATCATATTCCCTCATATTTAAACAAGGAATATCCCACTTTTCACTCTTCAACCCTAAGGTCCAAAAAAGCGGGAGCCACCATTCTTATTCACCGTCACTTCCCCTTTCAGATAGACTCCAAATTGATAGACAAGGATGGGCATTATGTCATTTTGCGGGGCACAATTCAGGAAGTTAAACTTACACTCGTATCCTTTTACGCGGACACGGTGGCACCCCATAAAAGCTTACTACACATGCTGAAAAAAGTAGAACCCTGGTCAGATGGTCTGGTGGTGATAGGGGGGGACTTCAATCTTGTATTAGAGCATGGACTAGATCGCTCGAGCTCCCAGGCAACTAATAGATACTCGCGGAAACTACAACAGATTAAAGGGGTGTTAGACAGAATGGGCTTAGTAGATGCCTGGAGAGGACATCATCCTAATAGTCGCGAATACACGTACTATTCACACACGCATGGGACCTACTCACGGATAGACACGATTTTGGTAACCTCTAAGTTTTTTGACCAAACCAGGGGCTCGGAAATTTTGGTATGCCCGTGGTCAGACCACTCGCAGTTTCCTTGGATATGGATCTTGGAGGAGACTCAAGGACTCCATATTCCTGGAAAATTAATGAACGTATGTTAACGGATACGGCGCTACTGGGCCAGATACAGAAAGATTTGCAACAATATTTTGAGCTAAATAATACCCCGGGATCTAATATAGGATGGGTGTGGATGGCCCACAAGGCCTATATAAGGGGGATGTGTATCAAGATGGCATCTATCATAAAAAAAAATAGTATACGTCAGAGAACAGGAACTTACTGCTAAGTTACGAGATTTAGAATTACAGAATCAAACGCTCCCCTCCAATAGTCTTCGCCATAGAATAGATGACACTAGATTAGAACTTGACGCCTTGCTTTCGCACAAGACAGAGAGTGCCCTGAGACGGACGAATCAGCTGTTTTATTCCAAAGCTAATAAACCTGATTCCTTTCTGGCACGGAAGCTTCGGTGTAGAGCAGCATTGTCCAGAATTCTAGGATTAGAACCAGGGCTGGGAAGATAACAGTGAGTCAGAGCGAAATTAAGCACACATTTAGGGATTTTTATAATTCGATCTATTCGACAAAAATAAATCCGAGCCCGGAAGCTCTTAGATCTTATCTGGACTCCTGTGATCTTCCTAAAGCTTCAGAGCAGCATATAGAGGTTTTGAATGCGGACGTGGGGGTAGAGGAGATACTAGAAACCATTAAAAGTCTCAAATCAGGGGAAAGCCCCAGGGCCGGATGGCTTTACTAACTCCTATTATAAAGTATGTGGGAACATTCTAGCCCCTTATCTTAGCTGTCTGTTTAATGCTGTACTTAGGGGGGAATCTATGCCCCCGGAACTCAGCACGGCGAACTTAGTAATCTTCCCTAAAGAAGGGAGGGATCCCCTGGAGCCGAAAAATTATCATCCCATTTCCCTCATGAATGGGGATATTAAATTATTGACTAAAATTATGGCAAATAGGATGGCAAGGTTTCTCCCAACTCTAATACACAAGGACCAGACCGGGTTCATACAACATAGGCAAACGGTAGACAATATCCGTAGGACCATGAATGTTATACACCTGGCCTCCCAAAGAAAAACACCTCTTTGTGTGTTGGCACTGGATATGGAAAAGGCATTTGACACAGTAGAGTGGCCTTACCTTTATGCAGTGTTAGATAAATTCGGTATTAAAGGAAACTTTATACGCCTAATCAAGACACTATATAAAAACCCTGAAGCTCATTTAAGAATGCCCGGGACAGGAGAGGCTTTGGTAAACATCCAGCGGGGTACCAGGCAAGGGTGTCCCCTGTCTCCACTGCTTTTTGCTCTGGCTATTGAGCCTCTGGCTCAAAAGATAAGAGGAGAAGGGGAGATTAGGGGTCTGCAGATAGGTCACCACCACCTGAAATGCTCTCTATTCGCAGATGATCTTTTATGCACTCTAACAGACCCTGTAAACTCTATTCCTAAATTGTTGTCTACTTTAAGGGAGTTCGGGGCCATGTCAGGGCTGCAAAATTAATGAGGAAAAAACTGAGGCCTTGGGGGTAGGGGTTCCAGGACCTATAATAGAAACTTTGAAGGCGGCATTCAATTTTCATGGCCTAAAAATTCCATCAAGTATTTGGGAGTTAAGCTTACCAAAAACTTGGCGGGTCTCTATAAAGCTAATTTCCCACCATTACTTAGGCGGCTGACTGAGGACTTGAGGACCTGGTCTAAATATCAAATATCATGGACGGGACGCATAACATCAATAAAAATGACAGTGCTCCCAAAAATTCTCTATCTCTTCCGAACTCTACCAATTAACCTATGTATGAAGGATATTGATCAATTCCAGAATACAATGTTTAGATTTATCTGGCGTAATAAACCACCACGTATAGCGAGGAAAACAATGTACAGGAATAGGTAAAAAGGGGGTCTTTCTTGTACCAATCTGAGGCTTTATTTACAAGCAGCACGGCTGGCGTGCATCCCGGTAACACACTCTAGTAAACTACAGCCGCTGTGGACTTTTATTGAAAATTGGCAGATGAAACCCCACTCATGGGATACGGTGATCTGGGGGATAGAAAAGATAGACATGAGATACAGACATACTAATCCAATAATTTCTACGACCCTTAAGGCCTGGGATAGGCTTAAAAAATTGAGCAACTTGATTCCAACCCTGTCACCACTGATGTCCTTAACGTCCTTCCCCGAGTTTGAGGCCACTATTAGCTCAAATTCTAAAACATGGTGGTTGACTAGCCCTTTAAAGAGAATAGGGGAATGGTTCTCCACGGAGGCTTTGTTACCACACGCTTCTATCATACCCCGGTTCCAAATTCCGGAGAGGGAGCTGTGGAACTATCGGAAGTTTAGACACTGGATCTCCTCGGTAATACATACTTATGGGAATCCTACACATACAGTATGGTCCTCTATCTGCAAAAAGATACCCTCGATGACAGGTACCCTAGGATACATATACTCACACTTAATAGAGTTTCAGAACACCCAAAAAAACTAAATTTATGGTGAAGTGGGAGCAGGACCTGGAAAGGAGTTAGATGCCACGGCTTGGAAAAGAATCTGCACTAATCTGACAAGGGGATCATATACATATAGTTTACTTGAGACCTCTATTAAGGTATTACACAGAACCTATTACACTCCCCAAAGGATGGCAAAATTTAATAAAGATATAAATGGAGAATGTTTTAGGGGATGCAGAACAGAGGGGAGTTTCCTGCATATCTGGTGGACTTGTCCCGTTGCGCAGAAGCTATGGGGAGAACTCATAGACTTATTTGCACAAATTACAAACAGTAGTTTGAGACCCGAAATGGAAACATGTCTTTTGGGAATGAAACATTCTGATTTATCTAGGGAACAGAATGAACTCTGGCAATTTTGGACCTTAGCTACTAAAAATTGCATTGCCAAAAATTGGAAAACTTCTGTACTGTCAATCAAAGAAGTTGTAAAAAAGATAAATTATATAATGATAAATGAGAGAATAGCTAATTCATTGCAGAATACAATGCCCAGGTTCACTAACACGTGGACTCCTTGGTTGGTGTCCAAATATAGTATACAGATCTAGATAGAGATTGGATAGAAGAGTTTGGGAAGTTGGAGGATGGTGGCGGCTGGAGAGGATGGCTAGTTCGCATCTGGATGGAGGCTTTTGGAGTGATGACGAAGGAGCTCGCAGGTACTGATTATTTTATGTTTAGTAACACAAGTAAACATAAGCTGAGGAGGTTTAATGATAACTAAATATTTTGTAAAATAGTTAAAAGCAAGCATACTTAAGAATGCAGGTTGATAATCAAAAAGAGAAAAAAATGTTAGGACGTCTTGTTACATCATTGAATAGAGGGTCATATGGATTCCGGATCTCAGTTGGCCCAAATCAATATGGTTGGGGAGCTGAGAGCCGGTGTCTCATGTTTATTTTTATATGCTTCATCCACACCATTCTATTAAAAGCTCTGGACATTTATTAGATTATGAAGATTTAATAGACTGAGAAGGATAGAATGCTTAGATTTTTTGCATATCTCAGATCTGTTCTTCACTTTTTTTTGTGCTTCTGTTTTGCTATTTGCATGATTGACTTTTCTATTCTTTGTTATATTATATTGTTGTAAAACATTGACTCGTCCTAAATAAAAAACTATTTATTAAAAAAAAAAAAAAGAATTAAACGTTCTCATTTTTTAACGGGGTCATAAACCATCTATGAATTGTCTTAAAAAACTGCTCAATATATGAGGAGTTGATGACTGACCACTTCACCTCCTTGAATACCTTGACCCAAACTTGGTCCGAGTGAATCCCCTTAAAGATCTCTCTCCCAGCCCTCAATGCCTATACTTTTGGATAGGGGTAAACTTTCCTCTAAGATTCTATTGCAATAAGACAAGGTATGACCTCTCTCCCTTTTTATACACAATACCTCCATTTTTGTTAGTTTCGGCGTATTTAGAGTTATATATCTAAAACTATGTAAGGTGTTTTTTAATGCTTCATAGTGCAGCCATAAATAAATGCTTGTTTTTTACTCCTCAACTTCATCTTTAATTCATTGTTAAGCCGCATGGGTTGTTATTTACTCCTTCTACTTTTATTTCCACATGGTATATGATGATAAGTATGTTTATTTAGTAAGGAATTAAACATTGTCCATTTATGTTTAGTATTTTCACCTGTCAGTTCTCTGTCCCAGTCTATACTTTGTGTTGCTGCCCTTAGACAGTTAAAATCTGCCCTTTTAAAATTAAGAGTTTTCTTTAGCCCCTTACAGTTATCTTTTTTTAATTCAATCTCAAATGAGACTGTGTTGTGATCACTGTTTCCCAAAGCTTGCCCTATTTCAACATTTGATACTAGATCAATATTATTTGTGATAACTAAATCCAAGATAGTCTAATTTCTAGTAGGTTCTTGTATAACCTGGGCCAGATAATGATCACTGAGTGTACTCAAGAACCTGCTCACCGTAGCTGAACTTCTGGTCTCATTTATCCAGTTTATTTCAGAGTAATTAAAGTCTCCCATTATTAGAACTGGCCCATGCTTAGCTGCATTTCCAATCTGTAACAATAATTGTATTTCCTCACTTTCAGCTATATTTGGGGGTATATAGCATACTCCTACTAATATTCTTTTGGAATCTGCTGCTCCGCTATTTAACTCTACCCACAAACATTCAACATTACCGCTAGTTCCACCATAAATACCTTCTCTGACTATAGGTTTAAATTCAGGCTTAACATACAGACAAATCCCTCCTGAATTATGTAGAGGACTACGATGTTCCTTTATTGGCCCTGTCTTTGGATGCAGAAAAGGCCTTCGACAGGGTCAGCTGGGAATTTCTACAGGCCGTCCTGGTGAAATATGGACTGGAAGAGTTTGCCTCAAAGTCAGTAAAAGCTCTATATTCAAATTCCACTGCCTTTATTGTGAGCCCTTACTTTGAGTCAAATAAGTTCAAAATAGGAAACGATACCCACCAGGGATGCCCGTTATCTCCTTTATTATTTAGTCTCTTTATGGAGCCATTGGCAACATGTATAAGAAATTGTAGGGAAATCAAGGGTGTAATTATAGATCAGGAGGAATTTAAATTTATGGGATTTGCGGACGATATAGTCATAACTATGACCAACCCCGAGGTGGTATGTCCTAAACTACAGGAAATATTAGGAGTTTGGTAGACTATTCTATTTTAAGATTAATAAATCAAAATCTGACACCCTAATAAGAGGCATAAAGCCTGAAGTAAAAAAAAATGGAGAAACGATTTACCTTTAATTGGAAGTCGGGACATATTGTTCATTTGGGTATAAAGCTTTCATTTAAAGTAAAGGACATCTTTAAAGTTAACTTAAATGAGGTCATGAAGCAAGTTAGACCCATCTTCTGTAATTGGACATCTTTCAATCTATCCTGGTCAGCTAGAATTGCTGCTACTAACATGAGTTTAATCTGGAAAATTACCTAGGGCCTCATTCTATTAGCGGCCGCAGCCGTTGCGGGGCCGCAAGGACTGGCCGCAAGCTATTCGGCTATTCTATTCCTTCTGGCCGGGGGTTCCGACAGGCTTGCGGCCGGCGCCTTGTTATCCCTTGCGGCCGGCTCGCAGCCGGAGGAAAGCCTTTGATCTAAAACGGCCGCAAGCAAATCGGCCGCAAAAAAGCCCCGGTTGCTATTCAATTGCTACGGGAAACCTCTCTGCAAGGCTAAAAGCGAGCCGCAGCTTACTTGCAGCAAACAGGTCCCGCTAGCACCAATTAAGCACATAATAAAGCCCAAATAAAGCCATCCTGCACTCTGATGAGACAATAAAGTGATTGTAGGTGTTAGCAAAAATAGCACAACATTCCCCTATACTCAAATCCGCAATTTTTGTATTTTAAAATTCTGTCAAATATCCGTGGACAAAGTCCCGAGGGCTTGGAGCACCTCAGACCACCTCAGACCCGCAAAGGCTGCGGGATTAGCCTCCGTCAAGTCCGGAAATGGGTAAAATAGACCTACGGGTCGTAAAGGGCTAACTTACAAGTCGTAGCATAGAAAAGCCATCCTGTACTTTTATTAAAAGTGAAAGTGATGTTTTGGTTTCAGAATTAATAGCTCAACATTCCCCTACTCTCAAATGCGCAAATAAAGATATTTAACTTCATCTATCATGCAAGCCCGCACGGGTTTGAATAACGAGCTACGGGCTTGGAGGGCAATCATCCGCTAAACCCGTACGTGCTTCACTAAGCCCGTAATCCTGAAATCAAACCTGAAATCAATTAACCAATAGGAAGATGACAATCAAGGGCACAAATATTTTAAAAGGGAGCGAAATTCGTAAATCTGTGACTGTGTTGTATGCTGTGCAAGTGGACACACAGGTCTTGGAGTTGGAGGTTTTGTGAGAGCAAGAGAGAGAGAGGAGGAGAGATGGAGGGAGAAGGCAGCGAAGGGAGAGGTCAGGGAGAGCAGGGCCCCCAGCCACAGGCTGGCCAGCAAGCTGCTGCTGCACGCAAAAGGGCAGCAAACTTTACCAGCCAGGAGATCGAAACACTGGTTAGAGGAGTGCTAGCCCGACACTCCATCCTAACCGGTGGGAGTGAGTGAGGCCCAGGCAGAGGACAGATGCCTGGAAGGAGATCGCGCTGAGGTCTCCTCGCTGGGGTTATGCCAATCGTCACTGGCAGTCTGTCCAGCACCGGTTCCAAGACTGCCGTATTGCTGTAAAAATGAAGATGGCTGATGAGGCCAAAGCAGCACGTGGAACTGGTGGTGGGCCGCCACAAACGTTCACATACCCCGGTTGGGAGGCCACAGTCCGCGACATGATCCGGCCAGCGTCAGTCGTGGGCCTCCCTAGCCTGGTGGACTCCGGTCAGTCTGAAAGCCTGCAATGTGAGTACCATGTACACCTTAACACCCTCATATGTACACACATGTACCCCACACAGATAGATAACTGACGTTGATTGCACTGTAAGATAACTGGTTGTGACTACAGATATATGAGGCTGCAAACATCATGTAAATCCAGTGTAAAGAAATATACTTGTCAGAATTGTTAGCAATGAAATATATGTCCAATACCTCCTCCCACAACTGATTATGATACCGTTTTGCAAATCTATTGATGTTACTGTTATGTTTGCTGTTGGTTCCCAGTGCATATAAAGCATACATGACAACTCTATTGCAATTGATTTTTTATTGTCATGAGTTCCCCTGTCACACTCTACTCCATGTTAAACTGGCCCATCCATAGCTGTTTGGCTTAACCCTCCTACTGCTTAGAATTCATGTACATTTTGATTATAGGTATAGCGGATGTATCCTGTTTTATGTGGGCATTTCAGTATGTGCTGGAAGAGTGCCGCCGCCGACTCTAGGGATGCGGCTGCGCTTGCGTCCCCATGTAGCCGTCAAAAATAGTTGGTACACCCAAAGCCCGTAACGCTCTAACCCTAACCCCCTAAACCACACTTTCTAACTCTAACCCATCCCCCCTAACTGTAGCCAGAACCTGAAACCCATAACCACTTACCTGGCCTGCTGGGCTGGCGTAGCTAGAGTCGTTGGTGGGGCACTTCCAGAGATGCGCACATATGCGCACATACAACAGGATAGGTCCGGTCTAGCTGGTACATCCCCATGAGAGTACATGTATGGATGTGCACACTGCAGCATATGCGGATACAGACTCTGATGGACTGCAAGTTTGTGTCGTGTAACAGCATAATCTGGACCATGTTACATTAACATGTTAACTCACATTGCTGAGGATTGGTCACAGATTGGTCTGTCTCACACACTGGCCAACAGATTCAGATGAGCACGTGTCCTAATTAACTGCAGTTGGCACACCGCACCAGCATTACACATAGTCATATGAGCCATGGGCCCTTTCCTGTTATCTGACCATGACTGCTGGTATCAGCAGTGAGCAGCCTCTACATGTCCCAGCATTTTCCTGGAGATTATATAATCATGCATATTTAGTGGGTTATGGTGTTGTTAAGGTAAGGGGTTCGGATAAGTGTGAGGGCTAGTGCTCTTGGGCTTCTGTGTAAGCTGAAAATGATGTATATAACAGCGGCAGCGCCATCTATCAGCCCCTTGGTCCAACTGCTGCTGCCAGCAGTCGCTGTCACATAACAGGAAAGATCACAGCCAGGATCCACAATACTAATGATGCAGATCAATTTGGATTAGCGTCAAACATTCACAGCCAATTACAAGTCACTCTGATCTCAGAGATATGGAAACAACAATACTCAAATCAAAATCTTGTCTCATTTCAGTACCATCCAGGCGTCCCCTGCCTCCTCAGGGACCTGCAACATGTGAAGATGCCGGACCACCTGCAGCCACATCCCCTGCAGCAGGCCCATCGTACCAAAGCCCACCTGGGCCATCCACGAGGTGCCATCAATTGCCTCCAGCCAGGATAATGGCACCGCCTGGCTCCCAGCCAATGTGGGCTGGACAAATGTGGGGCCACCCAATGTGGTCACATCCCAGTTGGGCTCAAGGTATGGATCCAGCATCAATGGTGCCCTGGAGCATGGGCCCCCGGCAGGGCATGTGGCCCCCCCAGCACCAGCAGGCCACTCTGGCCACTCCGGCCCCACAGGCCCTTGCAGGACCAGCAGGCCCATACAGCCACTCTGGCCCCACAGGCCCCGCAGGACCAGCAGGCCCATACAGCCACTCTGGCCCCACAGGCCCCGCAGGACCAGCAGGCCCATACAGCCACTCTGGCCCCACAGGCCCCGCAGGACCAGCAGGCCCATACAGCCACTCTGGCCCCACAGGCCCCGCAGGACCAGCAGGCCCAGCCATCACTCCGGCCCCACAGGCCCCGCAGGACCAGCAGGCCCAGCCATCCACTCCGGCCCCACAGGCCCCGCAGGACCAGCAGGCGACTCCGGTGAGGCAGGAGACACCAGTCAGCAGTGCCTCCACTCAGAGGACACAGTGGTCTGGGTCGCTGCCAGTTAGTCCTGCGCTGTCAGCGGCCCAGTGCCAGGATTTCCTGGCTCATCTCCAGCATGAGCGTGATCAAAATCACCAGTTCATGCTGGAGATGAGACGCCACGAAGACAGGAAGCTGGAGGACCAGAGACGCCATAATGACCGTGTATTTGAGGAAATTACCTGTCAAAACGAACGGATGTTCCAGGAGGCGAGGCGTCATAATCTCCTAATGGAGGAGTACGCCCGAAGGCCTGAAATGGGCCGAGAAGGCCAGCACCAAGACCGGGCTACCCCTGCCAACTCGCCTCCGTCAACATCCCTCACCCTGTCCCCAGCATCCAGGCCGGAAGAGCCTCAAAACACCCGAAGAGGTCGGGGCCGGCCTAGAGGACCATCTTCCAAAGGCCAGGAGAGCCAGGAAACACACAAGCGGAAGCGGAAATAGGTGAGAACATGTTCATGTTGCATATAGAAGCAATTGATGTCCCAGATCTATTGACGTTGAGGTGTTGCAGTCAATGCGTATATTGTTCTAATTGATGTCTTGTTCTTATCTCTTTAGGTTCCATTTTATTGATGTTCATGGATTTCTGACTCCCGTTTTTTTTTTTTTTTTGTAAATATTTGGGAAAGCAACATAAGATTAAACATTATGTATTGCTCACATTATCATTGTTTGTTTTCGTTTGTACTGTACCATGATTGGTAAACACCACATGAATGCTACACACCAACGTTATTGGATTAGTACATACATCTTCCTTCAATATACCAGCCCTGTGTTAATGTAGGGTTGGGGTAACAGCCACTAGTGCAGCTGAGGGTGGAGGTAATATTCATGAGTTTGATTCCAGTAACGGTGATGCATGATATTCGTGTTCATGACACATGGATAGATTAATTCAGGGGAAATATCAAAAGTGAGTCCACCCCTAAGTGAAATTGGCGATTATTTTGTGTGGCCACCATTATTTTCCTGCACTGACTTAACCCTCATGGGGATGGAGTTCCCAGAGTTTCACAGGTTGCCACTGGAGTCCTCTTCCACTCCTTCATGATGATATCATGGAGCTGGTGGATGTTAGAGACCTTGCACTCCCTGTAACGGAGTTGGAACACGCAGTCCAATATCTCCGCTGGTATACGGTACAATATCCAAGAAGCACTACAGTCTCACCATTCCCAACCTCCAATATTTGCCCACACTCAATTGGGAGTCAAATGAATACTGACTTTATTTTGTTGCCCAGAAATATATATACACACATCTCTTCCCACAGGCAATACACACATCCCCCATAGTTGGCCACACAATACACATTGAGGGACAACAGGTGGGTCACACCTCCCGGAGACTACCTGGCTACTTTGATACAATCAGACATTGCTTAGATCATCCTTCTTTGTTATGTCTGATAATGCAAACACTTTATACAATAGACTTCCTTATCCTATGCTGAGTCTCTGTACTAGGATTATCTATTATGCCAAGGTCTGCAATAGTCTGGGCTAAGATTTTGCAGAGCAGAAACCAACATACATACAGTATAACAGTATGATCATATTTTAACCATAAAACAGGGTAAAACAGTGATGGGTTCCGTTACACTCCACACCTTCCATTTGAGGAGTACCCCACAGATGCTCAATAGGGTTTAGGTCTGGTGACCTACTTGCCAGTTCATCACCTTGACCTTCAGCTTCTTTAACCAGGCAGTGGTCGGCTTGGAGGTGTGTTTGTGGTCGTTATCATTTTGGAATACTGCCCTGCGGCCCGTTCTCCTATGGGAGGGATCCTGCTCTTTCTCAGTTTGTCACAGTCCATGTTGGCATTCATGGGTTCCCTCAAAGAACTGTAGCTCCTCAGTGCTGGCAGCATGCATGCAGGCCCAGACAAAACATATATGCATGTGTATATATGTTTTCGCTAATATGTAGTGTGGATTCCCCCTATATGCATTTACCTAATGATGTCAGATGGTGCCTCCCCTCTCTCTGCATCACTGTTTCGGTTCAAAATGATGGGTTCATCTCATATCAATGTTTTTGTGTTCGTTGTGACTTATCCATTTATCTCTGGCACTGGGGAGCTACAGTTCATTGAGGGAACCATGAATGCAAACATGTACTGTGACATACTGAAGCAGAACATGATCCCCTCCCTTGGGAGACTGGGCCGCAGGGCAACATAACATAACGACCCTAAACACACCGCCAAGACGACACTGCCTTGCTAAAGAAGGTAAAGGTGATGGACTGGCCAAGCTTGTCGACAGACCGAAACCATATTGAGCATCTGTGGGGCATCCTCAAACTGACGGTGGGGGAGTGCAAGTTCTCTAGCATCAACCAGCTCTGATGTATCATTAAGGAGTGGAAGAGGACTCCAGTGGCAACCTGGGAAGCTCAGGTGAACTCCCTGGCCATGAGGGTTAAGGCAGTTCTGGCAAATAATGGTGGCCACACATAATTGACATTTTGTGTCAATTTGGACATAGAAAATTAGGGGTGTACTCACTTATGTTAGATACTGTGGCCATCATTTAATTGCAATTTGGCCAATTGAATAGGGCTCGAAATAAGCACATAACATATATTCTATGAAAAATGTTTTAGTTAGTGAAAACCTTGATTTTGGATAGATGTTTACTAACTAAAATCTGTTTGACACAATATATGTTCTGTGCTTATTTTGAGCCCCATTCAATTTGCAAAATCGCAATTGAATGAGGCCCTGTATGTTCACTATTAGGATGTGAGCCACTTACGGACACCTGTCTCATTTGTCTGTTTCTGCGTCATGTAGATTGTTAATACCAACCTTACCTCATGGTTGAAATCAGTAATGCAAACACACTGTGAGAATTCTATTGACCCCCCTAACTGATGGTGCAGAGCACAGATGTGGAGTCTGAAGGTCCTTTTATTGATGTTCCGGAAATGCTATGGTATCAACATTGACGAGGCAGACACAAACAACATCTCGGATAAATCATATTTAATATTTACAGAAATTAACAAGGCAAGCTTTCCACAAAGCCACAGGTTGACTAATCAACACAGGATATGCAAAGGATCAAGGTGGAGGGGGGTAGGATACAAAATCAAAGTAACACAGGGAAATAGGGATATGAGAGCAGAATGCAGGCAGGGAAAATTACATAGATATAGATGATCAGGTAATGTACAGTGTATCAACCAACATTAGGCAATATAATAGATCTCATTATTGTTACGACATATATATAACAGTCAATAAGGAAACACCATAATAATCCAGAATAAGGTGATATACATATGGGGAGAGGCAAAATGTATGCTTGTGTGTTAAACGGACACTCTGATGCCACATCAGAAGTATAAGTGCTCAATCAGTGAATGCTATGAGCCCATAACGTCAGTTCTCACGCAACAATAAGCAGCACATAGATAACCTTGGTCAAAAAGATGGTGACCTGACCAGGACCATATCAGTCAGATGTTACTTATTGCAGAGAACTCACAACAAACCAGGCAATATCAAGGATAGTTTGTTCTCTGATTGAGCATCTATACTCACTGTTGTTGCATATGCATAACTGAAGATTAACGTAACCTCCTTAACTGTTAAGTCCCAAGCCTGGATTTACTCTTCCCCATATGCACAGGGTGGGTCACATCAGCACTGAAGAAAAGATCTTGAAGGGTTGGTGCTGCAGGCTTCACAACAGTCCAAGTAGAGGAGAGGATAGAATGTCTAAACCAATAGGTACCTATGAATCGAGATAGACTATATGAGCATACACATGCTGTGGAATATACCAGGAACATCAGCTGACAGATGTCACATCACATCTGCATTGTATATTGAAATTGTCTCGTGACACATATCGGCTATTCAGTCAAGGTCATCAGATATCAAACTGGATCCAACAAAGCAATGAAACGGACACATGCACATACATGAGGACATTGACATGGCCACGGAATGTCAGGATGTTCATCGTCATGCCTTGTTCTGACCGTGATCTGAATACAAACACACAAATAATATATTAGTGGAAACCTTACATATGCCATTATGAGCAGCCACCAACAGATGTAGGTATGTCGGCACACATGTTAGGCATTGGGATCTCGTACAAAGCTAACCATCTGTACGATGATAATGATGGCCCAGCCTAATTTGTCCTGATGTGGGAATATTAGGATTAGTCTAATTCTCATTTATTTGTATTGTGCAAACATATTCCGTGACGCTGTACAGGGAGAAGAACCCAAAAATATACAATATGTAATATTGCCAACGCAAGAAAATGGAGGGCCCTGTTTGAGCGTAAAGTCTGTTGATGAATGATTTATTCCCAAAGGCCCACACAGATTCGAAATCACCACTTCCAAGTTAAAGGTAATGGACATGGGGAAGAGTAGATAAGGAATAGCAAGGTAATAAGTAAGTGAGAGATACATAGGAAGGAGGTTGTGTCAAGTAGAAAGATACATTAGTCGGAGAGGAAAGGGATCAGATGTAAAGTGCGATGCACTATTATGTAATAAGGTATCTGCCACATGTGGACAGATAATGTAAGTCTGCAGATGGGACAGTCAGGAGACACATAGTTTAACCACAGCTTGAGTAAGATTAGCTGATGGGCGAAGAAAGGAGAGAGGTGGGCATGAGAGTTGAAATGAAAATGATGCAGACAAAAAGGGGAGAAGGTAAAGAAGAGTCTGAGGAAAAGGCAGGGGATGTGAGGAAGAAGACAAGAGAAAAACATAGTGTAATGGGTTAATTGGGATAGTTAGCAGAAGACTTGTGTGACTCAATAAATTAAGGTAAACAGGGTGGGTGGGATGAGGAGAGAGACAGACAGACAGACAGACAGAGAGAGAGAGAGAGAGAGAGAGAGAGACACCAGTGCAGCCTGTAATAGAAAGGGAAGATCACAACTATCACACATTGATACATGTTCGGACATCCACATGTGGTTCTCTACCTTGGATAGATCAAGTGGAGTATTCAACGAAGAGATCTGTTCCCCCAGGACACGTCTGCATGGTCCGATAAACGTTTCGGACCGCTTCAGCAATACATAGGGGATGTCTTGGGGAAAAAGAAAGTTAGGCCTACATTAATGTAGTTATTAGTCATTTCCTCTCTTGCATACATGCACATGTTTCCCGCAAATACTCACTTACAATGCAGACGCCATTGATGTAGCTGATGTTCTGTTGCTGGCCAGGTCGTTTCCCATGTCTGTGTGGGTAAACAATGTGTTGACACACGGCAAACAGTTCTGTAATGGCAATATGATGAGATGAGTCACACAATCCATATGATATATTGCACAATGATTCCTAGTTAACACATCCTTGAGACTATTCATGTTATCTGACTGAGAATGCTTTTACCAGCATTCGCTGACAAAGAACAGGGGACATCCCCTCTTTGCCTCACATGAGGTACATTTCTTATGGTTTACAGTATGCTGTTATGTTCATATATCCAGATTGCTAGCAATTGCATTGACCTCCATGGGATGTGGAATAGCATGATCAGACAATGTGAACATTACTGTTCTGGGCAGATGTTTTCAAATACGATTGTGAGGCCTATATACATTGACATTGTGGAATACATCAGACCATCCTTTAGCTTAGCTTCTTGAGGTTGGCAGATATCAATATATATGATGTGTATGGGAATGTGCGCATACTTACCATTAACGGATATCAGAGCAGGCTGTATTTGATCCAGTATGAAGAATGTGTCACGAGACATATGTTACATCACAAAGCTATCCTCTACTGTGGACTGTTGGATATTCTGGAAGACAATGGGGAAGGAGAAAAGAGATGTATTAGTAACCATAAGCCATGTACATTTGAGTTGGTTGTAATTAGTTTCAGACTTACATGGGAAGTACTCACGAATGACGTGGGCACGTAGTTGTGACCCCTGAACGTTATCCCCACCATCGGGAGGTACTGGACGCTCCGCCGGTTCAAGCGGGGCATCATCAATGTTCCCCAGACAGTTTGCCTGTACTGCTATATTGTGCAGAATACAGCAGGCCATGATGATGTGACAAACCTTCCCTGGTGTATACTGTAGCGCCCCGCCAGTGGAATGTAAACATCTGAAGCGCATCTTCAGGAGTCCAAAGGTGCGCTCTATTACATTCCGGGTTCTGGCATGGGCCGCATTGTACCTCTCCTCCCCCTCTGTGCGTGGATTGTTCACAGGGGTCAACAACCACGGCAAACACCTATATCCTGCATCACCTGAAGGAAACAAAAATGGGAGATGTAGATATGAATGGGAGTTTGTGCTGCTCGTTAAAGCATCTGTAAATATACGCAATGATTAATGTGACGTTAGTTTAGGGATCTCTGGCTTGGAACTTCATACTCCTATGACCACGTCACATCGGGTTAGGCACAGCAACAAGCTACGATGCAATGGCTCAGTCGGCACACCTTCTTTATGGCGCAACAATGGAATAACATTACAGTGGAACATTATGTATATTTTAGGGGATCCTTTATGGGTACTCACCCAGTAGCCACCCAGGTGGAGCTTCTCCAGACTCAAAATAACGATGGGTGGATGACTGACGCAGGATATGGGCATCATGAGTACTTCCCGGGAAGCCTGCAACCACATTTTGTATGCGCATGTCTGCATCACAAACAGCCTGTACATTGATGGAATGATAGTGTTCGCGATTTCGGAACATGGCTTCTTGCTCTCTAGGAGGTATCAATGCTACATGTGTACAATCTATAGCACCGAGCACATTGGGGATACCTCCCATTCTAAAGAAATCTGCTTTCACCTTCAAGATCTCTTCCCCAGTGTGGGGAAAACTGATGTATCTGGCAGCTTTCGGAACGATAGCATGGAGGAATGTGCTCAGGCACCTTGAAAGGCTTGCTTGAGACATTCCTCCTACTATGCTAGCATTGTTCTGAAAACTACCAGATGACAGGATGTGTATGGAGGCTAACATCCGTGTCATGCCTGGGATGGCTCTATTGGTCCGTGAGGAAGGCTCCATGTCCTCCCTCAGGACCGCATAGAGCTCCTCCAGGCTGGCACGGGTTAGCCTAAAACGCTCATACACTTCCACATCAGTTAACCCCTCTAATGTGACTCTCTCCCTGTACACCCTGGGTGCACGAATCCTCCTGGCAGGCTCCTGGGCCTGCTCACCCCCCTGTGAGTCTGGCTGTGCAGGAGCCCCTACTTCATGTGCCACACCCTCTAGGGGTCTCTCATCTGGCCCCCCCATCAGCTGATCACCCACATCAAGGTCCTCCTCCCTGTCTGCAGGTGCCCTCATATCCCCCTGTCCCTGTGCCACTGGAGCTCTCTCCCCTAACTGACCCCCCCCACCATGACCCTAGGCATGTCCTGTGATGAGCCACTTGCCTGGCTTGGTTCCAGACCACCATGGATTGCATCAGCACGCTCACACCACATTCACTCCCAGCCGCCCCTCTCTGTCACGCCTCAGCCACTCCACAGTCGCACGCCTGACATCCCGGTTTCCACTCTGCAACATTCGAAACAAATATCCATTCCTACGACGCTGCGCTCTCCTCACATACCTATACGCTGTACTCAGGTTGCTGCTATCCATGATGGTTCAGACTTGCTAATTCATGGATGATGGTGTGGTTATATAGCTTGCTAATTACCCCAGCTGTGATTATCGGGTGGATTTCACAAATGGCAAAGCTCACTGGTGTATCTAAGCTTCATCATGTTATGAAGTTCCCTGATTATGGATTGGTTTAGCCATTTTAATTAGTAACCCCTAATATTCTGGCCCACATTTGAATTTGGGCCCATGCTCCATGATCTATGTAATGTGGCGTGGAAATATATACAATATTTGTGTTCAAAAATCTAGATGTGATAAAAGAGATGTAAATCAGATAATGTTGATATGTTTAGGGGACACATTCTATCCTTTCTGAGTGCTAAAGGGTTAATTTGGCCGCCATTTTGAGGATGTACATGACACCAATAATTCGAATGCCTTTTATTGCTTCCTTTACACTTTTAGGGCCCTTTCAGCCCTGTTTCATTACAATGCCGTAAGTGCATCGTGTGGACTTCAACGGATGCGGCCGTAAATTAAATCTAGCCAGGCGCGAATCGCGGCCTTCAGGAATGTAGGAAGGCCGTGACGTTTAGGCGCGCACGCAAGCTGGAAGGGGGATGGACTAGCCCGCCCGGCACGAACCATCCAATAGCGGAATCCACGCATCGCCCCCACAGGTCGCACAGCCAATCACTTACGGGATAGAGCATTTGATTGACAGTGGGAGTGAATAAATAGGAATGACACGCACCCACGCCTCGACTGTGTTGCGATTTCTGACGAGGTAGCTCGCGGTTCAGGAGCTGGTTGTTTGAGAGTTGGTAAGTTGCTTTATTCTAAAGTCGCGGTTTAAGTTCTTTTTACGGGAATCCGTTACTACAATTTACGGATGCCGATGTAAAGAAGTACAATTGTTTTTTTTTGCTTGTTTATAGGTGTTTGGAGGCTTTGGGTTATTTTGGTTTGATTAGATCCAGCACGTAGGAGTTTGGAGGGAGGTAAGTTGCATTGTACATGCTTTTCATCCTATCAAGCTGTCTTTTATTTGTATGTTTTGCCAATTTCTATATTTACCGAATACACTGGCGAGAAGTAAAATTGATTTCTTTGCTTGTTTATAGGTGTTTGGAGGATTTGGGATCTTTGATCCGGCCCCTTAGGGGTTTGGAGGGAGGTAAGTTGCATTGTACATGCTTTTCATCCTATCAAGCTGTATTTTATTTGTATGTTTTTCCAATTTCTATATTTACTGAATACACTGGCGAGAAGTACAATTGTGTTTTTTTTGCTGTTGGCCTATAGGTTTGGCGAGTTTGTTTTTTGTGGGGAGAGGAGTTTGTGGAGGGAGGTAAGTTATTTATATTTTTCTGTTTAATAATTAGATCTGGATCTCTCTCTCTCAAAATCTCTCTCTATCTTCTCTATATATATAATATATATATATATATATATAGAGAGAGAGAGAGATTGATTTTGAGTTTGAGTTTGATTGAGTTTGAGATTGAGTTTGATTGAGTTTGAGATTGAGTTTGAGATTGAGTTTGAGATTGAGTTTGATTGAGTTTGAGATTGATTGAGTTTGAGATTGATTGAGTTTGAGTTTGAGATTGAGTTTGATTGAGTTTGAGATTGAGTTTGAGATTGAGTTTGATTGAGTTTGAGTTTGATTGAGTTTGAGTTTGAGATTGAGTTTGAGATTGAGTTTGAGATTGAGTTTGATTGAGTTTGAGTTTGATTGAGTTTGAGATTGATTGAGTTTGAGTTTGAGATTGAGTTTGATTGAGTTTGAGATTGAGTTTAAGATTGAGTTTGATTGAGTTTGATTGAGTTTGAGTTTGAGATTGAGTTTGAGATTGAGTTTGAGATTGAGATTGAGTTTGAGATTGAGTTTGAGATTGAGTTTGATTGAGTTTGAGATTGAGTTTGATTGAGTTTGATTGAGTTTGAGATTGAGTTTGAGATTGAGTTTGAGATTGAGATTGAGTTTGAGATTGAGTTTGATTGAGTTTGAGATTGAGTTTGATTGAGTTTGATTGAGTTTGAGATTGAGTTTGAGATTGAGTTTGAGATTGAGTTTGAGATTGAGTTTTTGATTGAGTTTGATTGAGTTTGATTGAGTTTGAGATTGAGTTTGAGTTTGAGATTGAGTTTGAGATTGAGTTTGATTGAGTTTGAGATTGATTGAGTTTGATTTTGAGATTGAGTTTGATTGAGTTTGATTGAGTTTGAGATGTGATTGAGTTGTAGATTGAGTTTGATGTGAGATTTTCTACACATATTTGCAATACACATAGGTGTTCCAAACTGCTTCTTCAATGGGGCTTGACAAGAACTTTTTTTCAGCCTAGAACAGCAGGACCATGTAGTTCCTACTACCTCTGGTACAGAGGATGGCTTCAGGATAGGTACCATGCCCATGAATATGTGCAGATATAATGCAGATAGGATATTAGTGGCCTCAGACAAGGGCCACTCCCCACACATGATAGAAGCACACAGTAAATAGCCGCATGCCTTGTATATATGCAAACTGTAACTGACCCTTCCACATTGTTTATGAAAGTATTGATCTAGCGTGTTTCATCAGCGCCTCTCAGGTCCAGAGTGAGAGGTGCTGTACACCCCTCCCACTGCTGTCACAGGCTCTGTCCACTTAAGGTTGATTACTGCAGTTAGTTCCAACATTGATATCCAAGCAGAAATAGTGTTATAGGCGATCAGAATGGGGGACGAGCGTGGAGCAGGCAAACCCACTAAAACATTTCTTTATTTCTCTTTCTTTTCTTTTCAGGTGGTGATGGAGGGAGAGAGCAGAGGGTGGAGGAGGTGGCAGGGAGTCCCGGGCGTGGAGGTGGGGAAGAGGAAGGGAGGAGTGAGGAGGAGGTACTAGTGGAGGAGGGGGAGGTAGTGGAGGGGGAGGTAGTGGAGGAGGAGGGAGTGGAGGAGGAGGTAGTGGAGGAGGGAGGAGAGGAGGAGGGAGGAGAGGAGGAGGAAGGAGGGAGGAGAGGAGGAGGGAGGAGAGGAGGAGAAGGAGGGAGGAGAAGGAGGAGGAGAGGAGAGGAGGGAGAAGGGAGGTGAGTAGAGGAAGGAGGGAGGAGAGGAGAGGAGGAGGGAGAAGGGAGGAGAGTAGAGGAAGGAGGGATAGAGGAGAGGAGGAGGGAGAAGGGAGGAGAGTAGAGGAAGGAGAGAGGAGAGGAGGAGGGAGAAGGGAGGAGAGTGGAGGAAGGAGGGAGGAGAGGAGAGGAGGAGGAGGGAGAGAGGAGAGGAGAGGAAGGAGGGAGGAGAGGAGAGTAGGAGGAGGAAGGAGGAGGAGGAGGGAGAGTGGAGACGGTCCTCATCCCCAGGCAGAAGAGCAAGAGGCTGGCGGCAGGTCCAGGGCCCACAATTTATAGCCGGGAGGAGAACAGGGTCCCTCCTGGAGGCCATCCGTGCCCGCCCCGTCATCACTTCGGGGGGTAGGGAAGTAAAGGCTGGGCCCCGTGCTACTGCTTGGCAGCAGGTGGTGGATCTGGTCAACGTGTGGCGGGCCGTGGACGGAGTCTGCGGTCCATTAAGCACCGGTTTGACGACATCAGGGCCGCGGTGAGGAAGAAGATGGTGCAGGAGGCCGAGGGGCGGAGGGTCAAGTACCTTGCCCATGAAGGGATTGCAAGGGCCATGCTTGCACCCTCCGACGCAGCTGGAGCATCAGGCCCGGTGGAGCAGCAGGACCCAGCCTCCATGGCAGGTGAATATGACATACAGCAACATGCCACCACATGTGCATCACACACACTACACATGGCCATGACAATGACATGTCAGCTCCATGAAATAACAAGGGATAGATGGATGCATCGTTAAATTCATGAAGCTGACAAATCACTGTCATTCCTGGTCACCACAACAGTAATCAAGCAATAGAGCAGGTGTGTCCAAACTCGGTCCTGGTGGGCCACACACATGGCTGGATTTGATAACCCTGCTGCGCACAGGTGAGTCAATCGCTTCTTCATTCATCCTGATTGACTCACCTGTGCACAGAAAGGATATCTTCCAATCCAGGAAAGAGTTTGGACACCCCTGTAATACAGAGTCCATGTATTGGTGTGCCCGTTCAGCCTATGCAGTTACAGACAGCAGCCGTAATACAGATAGCGTTGTGAGCCGAGAACCTTTAAGAACAGAAACCTAAGAATAGATAACAGCTAGTCAAAGATAGCTAATCAGAGTTGCAAAGAGGAGAATCATCCAGATTCAAGGCTAGATGTCAGATAATTAGAAATGAACACATATCAATGAGCTAATCAACATACTAATGACATGTACCTTTCTTCTCTATCTCTCAGCATCCAGGAGGAGCTCTGGGTCCTGTGACCATAGCGAGGAGGCGGGGCCATCAGCCCCGTACCAGGATCCTCCAGCACAGGGGGAGGAGGAAAGGAGATCAGAGGGCTCTGGGTCAGAGGATGGGCTGGTCATTGACCTTGCGGGGTCACCTGCCCCAAGCCCTGGGCCTATGCCCATCCTCGAAAGGCTTGCTCTGGGGCCCTCATCCCCCCAAGGGACAGCACCTCCTTCCCCACAAAGTGTGCTGGCCTGGTCACCACCGGGCACATTCTCCCCACCGGCTCCAGCTGTGGACCTCCCCGCATCACCTCACCACGCCCACCCAGCGGTGTCATCGCCGCAGAGCCAGGCTGTGCAGGTGGAGACACTGGCCATCCTGAAGGAGCTGCTGGCCAGCAGCCAGAGGATCGAGGCCAACCAGCTCCGGATGGATGCCAGCATGTCTGCCCTCAGGTCACAGATGACCCACAGCCTGGCCAGGCTGTCCAGGGAGGTGAGGAGGCACCACATGACCATCGAACACCTTCAGAGTCAGGCTGCTCAGACAGGCCATGGTCCCCAGCCCAGCATCAATGGGGATCTCCCCAATCCCCCAGCCAAGAGGCAGCCTGGCCCCTCCTCTCCTCCCATGTGTCCGCCACCCGCCCAGACCACCACCTGCCTGGCTGCAGGCCCTATGATGTTTTCAGGCCTTATTTTTTAGGTTTTGTCTTTTTTAATTTTTTTATTTTAGGTCCATGAAGGCATCTCCTACATCTGCAAGCATTGTGGAGGAATTATGAGGTGGAGGGTTTTCCCAGTGCCTCTCAGGTAGACATGCCTTCAATGGCAGCCCCCTTAACATGTAGCTCCCACAATCTTAAAGCTATCATATAGCCACATATCTCCAACATGATTGTTGGTAGCTTAAATGTAGACTAATACCGCTATGGCGGTGGACTTGCAAAGTCTCACAATGGCATGTTAATAACAGCCAGCATTAATATATGCACTAGTGACGCATGTGATCCTGACCTCAATAGCAGTCTGAGAACAGATCTTTGGGTCTGATGTAAGAAACAGTGAATCTGGCTGCTGACCTTTGTGTCCTCTCCATAATAATGGCTATTTGCCATATTTCTGATTATCCACAGACCTAGCTAATGGTTAGTAAAGCTTGCAGATGGGAATCAGGTGAGTTGGTATATTGGTACAGTATTTAGAACTGTACTGTACATACATCGTGATTCTAAATTGTTTTTGATCCTCCTCCGCATTTTTTGATTTGAACACTTCTTTCAGATTTTTGTTTGTTCAACACACAGTATGTGTGAAACTGGATTGGATTACACAGTCCAAAGGTTGAATCATCTGTTTAATTGAGCAGATCTAGTTACAAGTTGTAAGTGCTATGCACATAAATGGTTTCTTCAGTTAAATGAAGAGATTTCTGGTTCCGGTTGCAGCATGTGACCCTGGTAGGTGCTATGCATCATGCTTATTCTAGACTATTAGATTGACCCCTGTAGGTTTCCCCTTTTTTCCAGCCTCTTGCTCTTCAAGGACCCGCCCACACCACACCCATGATATTAATGCAGTTTTGACCACTGCTGATTGTGGTCTGTGTATCAAATAAAGCTTTGTTATACTGTTATGTGAATGCACAATCTTGACCACTGCTGATTGTGGTCTGTGTATCAAATAAAGCTTTGTTATACTGTTATGTGAATGCACAATCTTGACCACTGCTGATTGTGGTCTGTGTAAAAAATAAAGCTTTGTTAGACCTTTCTGACTGCGTCCATGTGTTATGAATATGTTTGGTTCAGGGAAATCCACATGCATTACATTAGTGTCAAATTCCTCTAAATGTAAACTGATGATCCATAGTTAACATGCAATAGATCAATACATCTAAAACTGTTGAGGAGTCAGAATAGCTTGAGATATCATCTGATCCCAAATATCATATCTACTACTAATATAGGGTTAATACCCTTGACAAGTCTGATTAGCGATACTGTGGAGTAGGAACATTCCCCTGAGGGCCTACAATGAATAGGACAGGTGACACTGGAGTGCTTTTCCAGTTCCTTCTCTAGTTGATTGGGATTAGTCTGACCTCTCTGATAAGACGTACCCCCCTACACTGGCCCGATGTAGGCTAGCTCACAGCTTCATTGAAGTACACAAACCCCTTCACCCACATCAGTTTAGCATATGTGTGAATACAGTTAGTTGCCCAATAATGAACATGCATTGGCTAAATATCCTTTGGTTATCATATGTTGTAATGGTCATGCACATGCCAATCTGACAAACCATGCTGCAACATGCATAATATGATTAAAGCCACACTACCCAATTCAATATCAAGAGTAAAACATGAGTCAGGTCATATGAACCCTTTGCCACGCACATGAGCTCTATTGGGATCCCTTAAATCTCTATCTAATTGCATATACATCTAGCTCATCACATCTACATTAGAGAATACAAATAGTGGCCAAATGAGACTGCCACTTGGCATATATCAAGTACCAGGGAAATATTTCATTATATGTGGGTAAGTTCTTCAGTTGTGTCCGACTCTCCGTGACCCTATGGACTGCAGCACATTCAGCTAGGTCTCTGCCTGTGCTGTTCTCCAAAGTTTGAAGGCCAAAGAGATTGGAGTGGGTTGTCAGTTCCTTCTCAAGTGGATTGGACCTTGTCTGATCTCTCTGCTATGACCTGCCCACCTACAGTAGCTCCCAGCTTCATTCAGGTACACAAGCCCCTTCACACCACTTAGCAATGCTGAAGGGGACCAGGGGAACATGCACCACACATATCTACTCTGACCCATCAGGAAGGGCTGTAAGCTCTGGGATCGACAGCAAACTCACCGCCATCAGGCATAATCTCTGCTACGCCCATCCTGGTGGGAGCCATGTGCCAGGTGTCTAGTTATTCCCATTTGGTGAACTTCCAAACTGTTCTGCTATTTATCAATTTACATGGGTGAGGGTTGCTAAGTGGTGGTGGTGGTGAAGCAGCTTGTGTACCTGAATGAAGCTGTGAGCTACTGTAGGTGGGCAGGTCATAGCAGAGAGATCAGACAAATCCCAATCCACTAGAGGAGGAACTGACAACCCACTCCAATCTCTTTGGCCTTCAAACTTTTGAGAACAGCACAGGCAGAGACCTAGCTGAATGTGCTGCAGTCCATAGGGTCACGGAGAGTCGGACACAACTGAAGAACTTAAGCACATATAATGAAATATTCCCCTGGTACTTGATATATGCCAAGTGGCAGTCTGATTTGGCCACTATTTGTATTCTCTAATGTAGATGTGATGAGCGAGATGTGTATTCTATCGTTGATCAACCATATAGCGTGCATCGAATGTGCGCTGTCATCTACGCACCGACACATGCGCGCATCATCAACAGCAGGCCCGAGAGGAGGCTAGCGGATCTAATGATTAGGATTAGGCGGTGGGGTGTAAGGATTAGGATTAGGCTGCGGCTACAAGGGTTAGAAGGGTTTATGGCATTAGGTCATATCACTTGCGCCCTTTCATCGACGCCCAACAGTCAGAAATATTAGAACTGCGCAATGATGTGGGACCGCTCATGTCAGCTGCATGTTGTCAAAACACATTTGCTGTGCGCGCCAATATTGGGGTGACATATTCTATTATGGGGCTGTTTTAGAGGCTACAATGGAACCTATATGTGTGCTGACCAATCAAACATATGAGGAATATTAAACTAATTTGAAGTCTTGTTAATTTGGAGGCTGTAATGCTTGGGCCTCCATTTTAGGGTTACAGGCTTAAACCATGCAGACTGCAAAAACCGCAACAAAATGGATACCTTTAACATCCAAGCACGTACGGCCTTTAAAAACGAGCTGCGGGCTTGGAGGACAGCCCGCACGGGCTTGAATACAGAGCTACGGGCTTGGTCAGTGAAGTCCGTGGGACTTGTACGGATTTTAAAATCAAAGTACAATTTGGCGATGTGCAAGCTTGAGAATGTTTGGCTAGTAATCCTCATGCCCCCCTGTTATGTTCCCCATCATTTACAGTGCTTTGCAGTGCTGGATTGAATATATATTGGCTATTACAATGCTTGGTTTGCGGCCCTCCATCTCCAAACCCGTACGGGTTTGAACAAGGACCAGCCCGCGGAACTACGGGACGTAAAGTAATCCGTAAATAATATATCTGATTTGGGCTGATGTGCAAGCTTGAGAGGGTGTTGCTATTAATCCTCGTGTCCCCCATTATGATGCCTAGCATTTACGGAGCTTTACAGTGCATTCTCGATTTTATATTTGCATTTTCAGTTTTCGGACTTTGCGGCCGGAAAACAAGATTTACGGGCGCTGGGAAAAAGTTTGCATGATATGCGGCCGGCCGGAAGGGGATATCCTTGCGCGCCGTATAATTGAATTGCAAGGTAAAAGTAGCTCTACACGGGGCCGTAAGACGGCCGCAAGGAATCGCAGCTTTGCGGCCGTTTTACGGCCGATAATTGAATGAGGGCCCTACTGTTTAAGATCGATACCAGGCAGTATACCAAACAATTAATTAAAAATCATTCAGGACACCTTGGATAAATTTATATATGGGGGGAAAAAAAGTACAATTAGGAAAAGCCTAGTGAGCAAGAAATTTGAAAAAGGAGGCTTAAATGCCCCCTGTATAAAAAATATATATAAAAATTGTTATAGCTCAACTTATAAGCTGGAATACCCTCCAAGATAAACCTAGATGGTGGATGCTGGAAGAGGCCCTTATAAGGGATACCTCTGTAAAGAATATATTATGGCTCCCGAATTATAACAAAGATTTACTTGGCAAATTTCCAAAAAACTTAAATGCACTCTTAAGATTTTGGTACAAAAATAAAGAGAGGATGCAAATATCCTACTTTCCTTCACTAGCTACCCCTATTGACCTCTTTGCTACAAAAGATCTTTCCTCAACACTATCCCTCTTATGCAGTAGGGGTGTAACATTCAGTGTCGGAACTATATAAAAATATTTTTTTTTTCCTTTTCAGAGATGAAGAAGAAATATGAGTCTAAAAAATTCACCTGGTTAAATTATAAAAGATTAAAACAAACGTTAATCACCTGGGGATTTAAAATGACTGGAATGAAACCGCCACCTAAAATCGAAGAATTCATTATTAAGAGGGTAAATTCACACATTATTTCTAAATGTAATAAGATTGTGTGAGAGATAACCCCACTTATCAAAAGTAAAGGTATTAAAGGATTGGAACTAGATTTCAGTATGAATTTAGACTAATTGGAGGGGAATTATAAAAATGGTTAAGATATCAGCACTTAACACAGCACATTAGGTAATGATGCCCATGTTTGGTGGGAGTGCAAAAGAATATCTGAGATGTGGGCAGAAATATGCCAACTATTATCCAGAGTGATTGATAAATATATTCCCTGTACCCCACAATTGGTTATCTTTCATATGGACTTGGAGTACTTGATTTCTGTGGACAGATATTTGATATCTCATATCCTATTGGGGGCTAAATGGCTTATAGTGAAATATTGGAATTCTCTGGTTGTTCCTACAATAAGAGAGTTAGTTAATGTCATTAGCCTCAATAGGGATCTAATAGATAACTATAACAGACCAGTTTCCTTAAAGCTTCGCCCTTCCATTAATTGGACCAAATCGGAAGATGTGTGTTATTTTCCCTCTATTTTTCTCTCTTCCTTTTGTTTTTGTTTTTTTTCTCTCTTTTGTCTCTGTTTCTTGTCTTTTGCCTTAATAAAGGAATGAAAGTTGAGTATGGATGTAATATTGTACATTGCTAAATCAAGAATTTTATTCTGGAAGCACATTTTTATCTGTTTATCAAATGTACAATATGTATGAAGTACATACTATGTATTGTCGTGTTTATTCTGTCATGTTTATAAAAAAAAAAACATCCCTCTTCCTCTTTTACCATTGCCCCTATCTTTTCTAAATAGGTTATAACCATCCAGATTAACAGTCCAGTCATGAGATTCATCCCACCACGTTTCAGTAATGCATATTAAATTCCAACCCAGATTACCTAATCATTTAGATATTCACCTTTCATCGACGGAAACAGTTTTTCCAATAACTACCAGGGTAAGTGTGCAATGTCACAGAGTTGCTGTTTTTCCAGCTAACATACATCACACATTGCAAAATAGATTTCTGAGTCATTTATTATATTTCATAAAAACTAAATAAGGAAATAAAGAAAATAACAAACATATTATGTTGAAAATGATGTCATGGCCACTAACTTATAATGTCCTTATCTTTCATTAAAGGACACTGTTGTGAGATTGATAGCATTCTCTCTTGGAAAAAAATGCACTTAAATATGGCAATCTATCTGTTTCTACAGGTGGGAGGAGATGTTGAATATAGAGAACTATTACGCTGCTTTAGTTGGCATGTGAATATCCTTAAAGGTATATCTAAGATTCACTGTTTTTACCTTTTTCTAATCTAACACATGTTGCTTATATCAGAAACACACATTAGGTTGGGTCATTCTATAGACACAGATTTATTTTATTTAAAATAACATTTTTTTAACACTCCCCACAGCTGCTTACATAGGCATAGAGTACCTTCCAATAAAAACACTGCATTTGGGTAGGGATTTTAACCCTTTACTAATCTTCAAGCCAACAGCAGCTCAATGCAAAGATCCACACAGCAGTGTCTGATTCCTACTTACTTCTGTTGACAGGTAAAAACAGGGCTTCACATCCCATGATACTTTGGTGCACAAACTGGCTTTACAGATTGATTCAATGTATTAGCTGCCTGTGATTGGCCAAAAGGAATTATGAATTTTATGCTAATTTTATCAATGATTTGTTGGGGTGTTAACTTTTTATTAATGTTTATTTTGGTATTTTCTCATGACAAAAATATGTCCATATACTACTGATTCTCCTCTATCAAATGCATTCATAATCCAGGAAGATTAGATATGCCTTTAATGGTTTTGCCTACAATATGACTAATCATCAGTCTATAATACTCTCCCCTTTCAAAAAGCAGTACAGACAAAGCAATGCATGTTACAAATATTATTTAATGTAATCTGTAATCAATTAATGACTGCATTTTGTTGCTTTCTAATTACTTTTTAAAAAATAAAAATAGTAAATATAAGACCACAAAAATATCTCATTGTGTTTTCTTATTCTTATAACCATAAGCTATATTCTTTATGCATTTTTTTCTCTTTGATAATAAAAAAATTATAATAATCAGATGGTACTGTGCACATGCCAGCCATCATCATATGGGTTTATTGGAATCAACAGACTGCTAGAAAAATGTTGCACTTTTGGTGGTCATGACAACAAAAGAATACATTTTTGAAAATATATATCATATTATATTTATTGGTATAAAACTTAACATTAATCCAATATTTTCTTTACTAGGATGTACTGATGTCAAATAAAGTGAACAATCCAATTAATTGATATGTCATATTGATTCTGTAGCCAAGAAAAGAAGTCCTAAAGGTTAAAATCGATTTTGTATTTAAAATGAAATATGCATTAAAAAAACACATTTTGTTACTTAAGTTTAACTTTATTATAATAGTATATAGTTTGAGTTTTATTCATCCAGTCATAATACTCTTTGAATAAACTATTTTGCTTTTTTTAAATTAATTTAAAATATTCTAATCTGTAAATTCATCACTTTTTGTGGTTTCTTTTACTTCTATATTTGTATTCTTAGATGTACTAATTACTAGAAGTCTCAGTAAGTTTCAAAACAGTTGCAGAATTACACAATTTGTAGGTCATATATAATATTCCCCTGAGATCTGTGAGTAATCAGAACTGGTTAGACCAGTGGAATTTCCATATGTTGCATTTAATTTTATTATAACTATTACAAGCCTTAGGGTTTTGTATTCATTCAGGGTTATTAAAATTAGAATAGGGGAAAAACCTGCCATTATTCAGTATTGTGAGCATACACTCCACCTCTTGTACCCTAACATAACTTGTAACTTTAGTATCATCCTTCCCCTATCTCTCATTGATTATATGTCCTTTGTTATCACTTGACAATTCCATCTCTACTACATTATAAGCATTTCCTCATCACTACTAAATTAGATTCCAACAATTCATATATGTAAAAGTATATAAAAGAGAACCTATCATTTATGGGGATCTCAGATCCTAATAAAGAGCATAATAAGCTTCATATATTTTGTATTTTAGCACTTTTTCTAATTTAATCAATTCCTGAAATTTGCTCCTTCTGTCACATATCAAAATATTCAAAAATCCACACAGAATATACTACTTACATTTACTTGTGGCCCCTATAAAATCATTCAGATCATGTACGCATCTTCTCACACTAATCATGGTGGTAATATGGTGTCTCTAGCTAGTATAATGATAACATTTATATATCTCAATAAGTATTTCATTTAGAAGAAACATATTCATTTAGCTTTTATAATACAATCTATAGAATGTATAGCTAGTTTTAAAAATACAGAACCCCTATAGTGACGGGTCAACTATTAGAGTACATCTGTTACATACCCACAAAATGTATTTACATGTATATGATGGTGATCCTAGATACTCATTCAGTACATATAAAGTACCATATTGTAGGTAGTAGACTATTTCCATTTATTAACTGAGTTTTGTTTTTAAGTTTCTGGTAACCTATACACTAATAAGATAAATGCCCATATGTGACATCACCGTAGCTCGTTACCTTTAAATACAGCTTAACATAATAGCTTTGGAACAATGAGAATGATTAAATTGGTACATAGTGGAGCATAGTCAAATGAGACACTTAGATATCTCACTCCCTAATGCATAACACCGACTAAATCAGAATACTGTAGTGATGGTGAGATTAAAACATAACCTTTATTCAAAGTTATGATCCTTATTATTGTTATCATTTTTAACAAATTTGAATAAAGGTTATGTTTCAATCTCACCTTCACTATAGTCAAATGAGAGCTACTTTCATAAACCAGGACAAAAACTTAGCATTAATAATGTATGAAAGCTGCCATGTGTGCCTTTCGCGCTCTTTGCAGCCTAAGTGCTGCGCGGCTGCTTCGTCTAGCTTTGGGATGGTCGCATGTGTGACGGCGCTGCTGGCTGCCTCACTTTGCAAGGGAAGCAACTGTGTTACCAACATCGCAAACGTCACCAACATCGCAAGATCCACAACTATATAAGAAACTGAATGAAGTAAATATATGGTGATTAATCTAATGTCACAACCTTTGACTCTACTGTTTTTAGTAGTCATATCCTTTTTTACCCTTTTACTTAAAAACCTTATTCTACAAAATGTTACAATAGTATAACAACATTTTAAATGTCTTCCAAAGTTATTAACTGGGACCAGTATGTACAAAGTAATATTTCAATAGAATGGAATATAAAACCCATAAAGATACAGTACTTTCTATGGGTTTCATGTCAAATAATACACAAAGTGTACAGACATTTCTTGTGTTATATCTGTAAAAAAATATTTATTCCTGACCCAAAAAAACTCTGGCAGTTGCATTTCTCTCTGGATAAAAAACGTAATCATGGTATTACTGTGGAAGATACTTCTAATTATCTATCTAACCCAAGTTTAAAGTGCCACTGAATTGTCATATTTATCACTTTTTAAGAAATTGATAGTTTTGCAAGATTGTTTAAAAAGTTTAAATTAAATAAATACAGCTTATTAAATTTTGGTTAAATGGCAGAACTTTACATATTCACATGACCCTGCCCATAGAACTACTAGAAGGACGTGCTTCACTGATAATGTTCTGTATTGACCCTCCATTTACTGTGTGGCAAATCCCTTATTTCATGATTAAATGATTCTTCACAAATTCAATTTATTAGCAAATGTCACCAAAGACAGTCAATTGCATAAAAAAGCTTTGGCCACACATTATTATGAAATTATACTGCAGTGCTGCCAACATGGAAAAAAATGACCCATCAAACACTCACAATATGTTATAGAATCCACTAGCAATATAAGGATTAAATAACACTGATGTTTCATATAATTGTCCTCACATTACCTTTTGCTATGCTGAAGAGCTTTAAGCCCATTAAATTCGGGCTTTGTTTTAAAACGTAGCCCGTAACTCAGGTTTTCGAACTTACGACTATTAAATTAGTTAAGTAACACAGCCAGCAGACAACTTGCGGGTTTAAATGCAACAAGCCAGAGAAAAACCTACTTGTTGAGCAACGTTGAGCTTTAAGCCCGTAAATCCTTTGGTCTGTCAAGCCCGTAACCACTACTTGTTCAATTTAGCTATTACATTGCTAAGAAGTCACAAGGGGGGTAAAGTCCAATATGTAGCACTTGTAAAGCAAATAAAAACACATCCCGCCAATCAATGCGTTAATACATATACTGTAACTTGCATGTTATAGAATATCATATTTTCGGTTTTATTAATATTGCATTGTGACTGGAATGTGGGTTCACTCTGAGATCGTAATTAAACCCCCTAAGACTTTGAAATTAATCATCCATTTTCTCATGAAGCAATGCTGATGATCTCTGTTTCAATTGGCTCCATCTAAACCCGTAACTACAGGCTTGCTTAATTAATTACGTTCTAGCCCGCAAATCTACCAGCCGACAGATGTTTTACGGTTTTGCGTCTCCAGCTTGTAGCTCACAGTTCGTTCAAATTTTAGAGCACTGTAACTCTTGGACATTTCCAGCCCGCAGCCGTTACGGGCTTCACGTTGGAGTTACTGGCTTGGAATTTAATATGGCTCAAAGACATGTGGAGACAACCCAATAGGTGTACACACAAGCATGTTATTACCCAGGTAATTCAACACATAACGCGAGTGAATCATGGGAAGGGGAACAGTTGTTTTCTTCAATTAAATGTTCATGTCTTATTTAAAGGAAGGAATTCTCAACCTATAGATCTGGAATCTATATACACGTATATTAACACTAGATCATGCTTTTCAAACTGTATTATATAGACTGTAAAATATATTTCATTTAGATTGTGCAACCAGTGAGACTGCACAAGTTGTCATACTGGAATATGTTGACCAGCCTTTAAGATACTGAAGTGATGCTCGGGGGAATTGATGACCGCTCTTTAGGTTACACCTCAGTTCCAAACTTCCTAGTTACGTAGGTAAAAGGTATTTTCATTTCTAGCACATGTGTAAAAACAATAAAACTGCAGTAAATGTAATATATTGTGTTCATCACTAAACGTATCACTTAAATGATGTTTATTACTGAATATGCAATAGAACTCTACATCTCTTGGTCAACACTGTGATATCCCTTGTCTGAGTAACTCAATGTTCAGGGTGTAATACATCTTATATAGTAAATCATTACAGCTAATTACCTTAAATAAACATAAAGTTTCCCCAAGAACAACCAGGATACGTGTGCAATGTCAGAGTGTGTAATTATCAAGCCAAGATATGTCACAGCTTTTAAAATAGATTTCTCATTTATAATAATGAAATAATGAAAGTTATAAAGATATGGTAACCAAAAACTACACGTGTCATTTACTCATAATATAATATAATTTTCCTTATCAGATATTAAAGCGATGGCAGGGCTACTGCTGGTGCCGCAGGTGCAAACCACAGAGTTAAGGAGAACTCTTAATATGCTAGTGAAGAGGGGCAAATAATATGTTTTTATACATGGGTGGTATTATCACCTACATACATTTGTCACTTTTTTACTGACCCCTATGGGCAAAAATCTTGTGTAGAGAAGTTTCAAAAGGCCGTAAATTGTTTTTCAACCACATGATAATTATATTATTTACATTATAATACTTTTCTAATCACTATTAAATCAGGTGCAAATAAATCATATATGTGAGCATATATTAAAGTGAACCTGTCGCTTATGGGGTTCTGAGCATTATAACATTACTATAACCTTGCACTTTTTCTAAATAAAATAATTCTTGAGATTGTCTGTTTTTTCTGCATGGCACTTTATGCTAATGGAAGACACAGAATGACCTAATTAGTTTCTGTGGTGACCCTTATACAGTCATTCACAAAGTAGAAATAATTCAAATGAGACTGATTGAAATGGACTAAAAGACAAGAAATACAAGGAATGATTAAATTACCTTAATATATATAAAGGGGAGAAGGCAGAGGGGGGATAAGACATGACCTAAGCAAGGCCCAGTGGGTATGTCCGATGAAATACTTTTTTACACAACTAACTCCTTGACTATAATGATTAGACAAAAAACACTTGTTGGGATAAGGAACTGGCCACTAGAAAAAAAAAACATTACGACCTCACAAAAAATACGACCTTAAAGGCCGAACCGCGCGCACCAGAAAACAGTAAAAACACAATAAATACACACAAAAAATAATAAAAAAGCTTACCCACAGCAAGGGGCGGGGGGCACCCAGGACCTCTGCAAGGGAAGTTACACCTCAATTTAAGTCCAAATTCACGAGTTTAGACACACAATCCCCTAAGTGAGAGAAAAAATGGCCACGGAAAAAATGAAAACAATGCTACAGGACCCTAAACACGCAAAACAGCACAAAGCACATATGGCTTTTCCAAAAAGACGTATGAGGTAAAGATACACTTTTAATAAGGACGGAATTTTAGACACATACACATTCACGGCATTTCACAACACTAACTTACCCAATGCGGAATACACAGCTACACTAACGGCTTTACCTCGCGCACGCACCACATTTCCACTACACACTGCACACATTGCTGACACTTACACCTCAGCTCCAGAACCGTGCAAACCTACATTGGATGCTGCAGGAACATAGAAACAGATTGTCAGCTCTTCAGCACAATGCTTCCTGCATATATTACTTAGGAATAGGTAAAGTATATTAATTTATTAATTTATTAATTATTTCAGAGCCATACAACATACACACAAAAAAGCCCCTCTAATAACAAAACAAAAAAAAAACAACAGCCGCGCAATGAGCCCCGAAGGCTCCCTATGCGTGGCATGCGATGAGCACCGAAGGTGCTCAGCTCAAGCCTCGCAATGAGCGCCGAAGGTCCTCACGGTAAAAAATGTATAAAACAACATTCCCTGCCTTACGATTTCATGCCCGTCATTTTTTGATGGGCAATTCGCTAGTTATATATAAACTATAATGAAGCAATAGAACAATTGGTTAGTCTAACATAAATCAATAGATTTGCTTAAGTTCTAGAATTTGGATTCTATGGCAGAGGGTGGCTTGACAGGACCGGACTAGGGTCAGCTTGCTATGGCTACCTGGAGTGAGCAGAGCGCCCAGTTTAAAGATATAGGATCCCATTTTTATTACCCCTTTTCCCTAAATGCATACATAACTTCAGAACATATCTGTAATAAAATACAGACTGCTTTGTGTTAGTACATTGCATGTTCATTTGAATTTAGTGAATACATTTTTTTCTGAACTTGCTCCATAGTGGGGAAGAGAGACCTTGTCGATGACCGGGTCCGGGGAAGACGCGTTGTAATATATAAACATTATATTATTTAGTAATTATACTATTATAAACTTAAAACTATGAATAACTATTTCTTAATAATATCTATTGCAAATTCTGGCAGAAACTCATTTGTGAAGTTTGTAAAGTTGCTCCTCTCTATAAAAAGAAACATTATCTTTGCTTTTGATGACGATGGCTGTACTGGAACCTAAAGGAATGACATCTTGCACTTCTGTACATTTTTGGGATGAGGAACTCATTTTGACAAAACACTATCCAGCTCAATAAATGAGAAAGGCAGGAGTCTTTAGTTCCATCATAAGGAGACAATTCAATAAGATGTCTAACAGATCTCCAAGACTTCTCAACCCAGTGAATCTACTCCTTTCTTTAATCTAAACAGGGGCAATAGACTAACAATTAATGTGCACGCTTACATAATATTAGATTTATAATATGAATTTCTAAGCTCTGTATAAAACAATGGGATGTGACAAGGAAGTAATTCCAGGAAAAAGGAAATGGAAAATGGTAGACATTCATTTCCCCCAATTCTGATCATGTATCTTATATGCATTTTCCATATGTTGTCACCAGCTATTTATTTGGTTTCTACTTTATAATTTATTCATCCTAGTGTCTGTTTTACAACCTTAATAAGATGGCATAATGCTTAAGTAATTATTATTTTGAGTCACTCCCATAACTTTTCAGCCCTTTAATAAATAAGTACTAAAGGATATATGGCTTTTTTGTACAAATTGTTAGTGAAGTTGAACATTAAAAGGACATGAAATGTATCAATTATTTTCTACATAATTAAATAGAGAACAAAATAACAATAAAAAAATGATTTGGAGGTAATGTGTTTAATGCTTTTCATAGCTAATAGTTCTCCGTGTACATAAAGCATTCTCTCTTTCTGTGCTAAGCACTGTTTAAATCAATTAATGAAATTGAGATACTTCAAGGTATAGATTAGTCACAAGACAATAAGTTTGGGAGACAAGACAGGTAAATATTTAATATATCAAAAAAATAAAAAAAGCTGAAGTATGTTTTATTAATCACATGTGTACATATATATCCTTACAATGTAATTGTTCAGTGTTATGATAAAGTGATACTTCCTTGTTACATCAACTGTGCTTCGTAATGGTGTGTAATATTCATTTTACTTCCACAAAGACTCACAAGAAATCCACATGATGATTGTGATCCACCTACATCATGAATGTCATGGAAAATTCTACCTTAACATTTTAAAAATAGGTCTATGAGTAATATTTCATGTGTTTGTGTGTTTAGTTGTTCTATAGTGTCCGACTTTCCATGACCCCGTGTACTGCAGCAAGTCAGGCAAATCTCGAGTCTGATTGTGCTTTTCTAGAAGGTTATTTGAGATTTGTCTGACATCTCTGCTATGACCTGCTCATCTTGGATGACCCTACATGGTATAGCTCACAGAATAAATAAAAGGGGAAAGAGACACACACTGATGGTCTGGCAATAAATGGATTAAGCTGCTTGGTAGATTTTAGCAGCAGCCACATGAACAAAGTTTTTTTGTTTTTTTTTAACTTTTATTATTTTTTTACAAGCTGCTATTTTTTACCGCTATTTTTTGATATATCACTTTATATCTGTTTGTTACTTTCTTTCATGCAGCTTTTAAACATGTTTTATCTGTGTATTTTTTCCTCTATTGTTCCCCTCTACTGCTTTCTTTAAACTCTTTTTTTGTATTTTTCTCTCTCTGCCCCAAGATAAAAAAAAAACAGTCTTAAATTTCTTCCCACAAAAGATTGCTTACTATAACAAACAAAGAAAACGAAACATTAGGACCAGGAGTGAAAGGGGCGCGTGTTGGTGAAGTATCAGGCAGGAAGTAAATTGATTTGGGATTGCAAATCACACTGTCATACCTGAAAACAAAAACTACCACAATTGAACAAAAATGTGCACTAAACACTTAGGAATAAAATTAGACAAACTAAGCTTATTTGATAGGATTTAAGCTCCTACCAAAACCCTATTTGTGGGAGCTCAAGCAATCATTAGCTCCCTCTGGACAGAGTCTTCTAAGTGAGCACTGATTGGGGGTATTTAAAGATGCCTCAGTATCTCTCGTTTTCTGATAAGTAATCCCATTAACATTTGCTGGAGATTTGTTGCATTGTGTATGTACTTTTGCATTTCTAGTATTGTGGTTATTTAGAGCACAACTTCATACACTTGTGAAGTATGTAACACATTGACAACAACGTCTATGTAAGCCACTGGATTATCTGACTCTGTTTATGTCATGGGGGATCTCATCATAAAGTTTAATGCTGATAAATTACAAATATTCACTGAGGACCTAAAAACAGAAATGTAGAATATACACTTAAAAGGGAAATGAAGTGTTATATTTCTTATAAGGTGAACCAGCTGCACTGAAACAGGACTGTATACCCCCTACTGTAATGGATACATGGCCACAGTGAACCAGTGACTTGGGAGGAGAACAGGTGTCCCTGGAGGGTTTGAGTTACTACAGCAATAAGTCTATGAGGAGAGCTGATGGGTTCTCTCTTAAAGGACCACTGAGGTCAATTATTTTCCCTATTATTTATGGAATAACTAAATATGATATCGGGAAAATGTTTTTTAGAAAACAAAAAATTAAATAAAATGTAATAAAAACAACATTTACATTTTTCCACTTTTATATGTATACAGTTCTTGACTGCATGGCTCCATTTTGCTTTCTTCTTTGCAGCTGCCTATTACTTTATAAGGTAGATGTGTCCTTGTAAATTAATCAGTTTATGTTTAGTTGAGCTAAGGCCACTGGGAGATGTAACTGCCACATTCCAATTGTGCTGACAGACATTCCCTGTCTGTTCAAAGTCTCTTCCCACCTAAAAAAGGATCTGCTGAAGCCAAAATGGCTGACTGTGTGGCAGTGTAATTGCATATAAAATATAATAAATTATGAGCTATATTAATTTCTAATTTTGTAAAATATCTTCCTATTTTTAAAAATGTTAACATTTAAAATATGAATACTGTGGTCCATGACACTACAAGTGAGGGCTCCCATAGTTTGATATCAGGTTATCTCCATGCTGACTTTGAAAGGTGTGGGCTAGAAAGGTACAGTACCTTGCAAAATGATTCACCCCCCTTGACTTTTTACTTATTTTGTTACATTAAAGCCTTAAGTTCAATGTTTTGTTAATCTAAATTTTATGTGATGGGTCAGAACACAATAGTCTAAGTTGGTAAAGTGAAATGAGAAAAATATATACAAAAAACTATTTTTTAGAAAGAGAAAACAGAAAATTGGCATGTGTGTATGTATTCACCCCCTTTGTTATGAAGCCCATAAAAAGCTCTGGTACAACCAATTACCTTCAGAAGTCACATAATTAGTGAAATGATGTCCACCTGTGAGTAATCTACGTGTCACATGATCTGTCATTACATATACACACCTGTTTTATAAGGCGCCAGAGGCTGCAACACCTAAGCAAGAGGCACCACTAACCAAACACTACCATGAAGATCAAGGAACTCTCCAAACAAGTAAGGGACAATGTTGTTGAGAAGTACAAGTCAGGATTAGGTTATAAAAAAAAAAATCTAAATCTTTGATGATCCCCAGGAGCACCATCAAATCTATCATAACCAAATGGAAAAAACATGGCACAACAGCAAGAAGAAAGCCATTACTTTCAGCAAAAAACAAAATGGCACATTTTGAGTTTGCAAAAAGGCACGTGGGAGACTCCCAAAAATGTATGGAGGAAGGTGCTCTGTTCTGATGATACTAAAATTGAGCTTTTCGGCCATCAAAGAAAACGCTATGTCTGGGGCAATCCCAACACATCACATCACCCAAAGAACACCATCCCCAGTGAAACATGGTGGTGGCAGCATCATGCTGTGGGGATGTTTTTCATTAGCTGGGACTGGGAAACTGGTCAGAGTTGAGGGAAAGATGGTGCTAAATACAGGCGTATTCTTGAGCAAAACCTGTACCACTCTGTGCGTGATTTGAGGCTAGGACGGAGGTTCGCCTTCCAGCAGGACAATGAACCCAAACACACTGCTAAAAACATTTAAATGTGTTGGAATGGCCTAGTCAAAGCCCAGACCTCAATCCAATAGAAAATCTGTGGTCAGACGTAAAGATTGCTGTTCACAAGCGCAAACCATCCAACTTGAAGGAGCTGGAGCAGTTTTGCAAAGAGGAATGGGCAAAAAATCCCAGTGGTAAGATGTGGCAAGCTCATAGAGACTTATCCAAAGCGACTTGGAGCTGTGATTGATGCGAAAGGTGGCTCTACAAAATATTGACTTTAGGGGGGGTGAATAGTTATGTACATTGACTTTTTCTGTTATTTTATCCTATTTGCTGTTTGCTTCACAATAAAAAAAAAACATCTTCAAAGTTGTGGACATGTTCTGTAAATTAAACAATGAAATCCTCAAACATCCATGTTAATTCCAGGTTGTGAGGCAACCAAACACGAAAAATGTCAAGTGGGGTGAATACTTTTGCAAGACACTGTATATATTACTTTGTGCTTCTTAAAACCATTGTCTTATATTTCCCTCTATTAAATCTCATCTGCCAATTCTCAGCCAGTGCATTTGTGGATAATTCACAGTTTTCTATATATATTCATTTCCAAAAAATATTTTCAGCAGTTGTAATATGGACCATTTGATATACTTTAAAATTGTTCAAAATAAAAAATGAAAATATTAAAAGAGAGTACTAGTGCTCATCTCTAAGGTACTTACCACTTTTTCCAAAAAATATTTTGTCACAATCAACACTTTTCTTGCATATTTAACTAGCTGCAACACTTTTCCTATTTTTTATAGATCCCTCCTGATATAAAACAAAAAATACTAAAAATGTTAAAAGAATCTAACAATTGTACAGACCCTTCACCTATTGAAAAAACAAAACTGTGACTTACAGCCCTAATGTGTCTTGTTCAGTTAAACAATAGTCAGTAGGTTGTTGTTTGCACAGGGGGCCATCAGGAAGTGTCAAATGCTAAATTCTATTGCTAATGGAGATTCAGGGACAGTTTATGTGGCTTGTTATTGTGTGCATGGATCAAAATGTAAATATGGTAACAAAAAGAAAACCACAAATATTTCACGTTCAATAACTCACAAGATAATCAATGTGCATTCTGCTTTAAATGGAGGAAGGAAGTTTACTGCTATTAAAATCTAGAAAACATTATTCATAAATGCATAGTTACTTGGGGATTGTGGTATTAGAGAAGCGTGCTTAAGGTTTGTCACAAGAACTTTCTAAATATGCTATATTTATAAACATAAATTATATAATCCTGATATTCCAAACAAGTTAGGGAAAGAAAAATATGATAGATTACAAAACACAATTTTCGACTTACACATTTGCCCTATAATAGACTCTCCATTTTTAATTACATTATTGGCCAAGAAAACGAACAAAACATAAGATACATGCAAAATCATATACTAAAAAGAGCTCTTGTTTCTGAGATGATATTAAAAACACTCTTTAGTGCAAAGGTACCAGAGGGTAGCTGCAGCTTTCAGTTCCCGCTGTGCTTCCAGATGATTTGAAGTTGACACAAGATGTCTTTACAGTTGACATTACCAAGGAGACATAGTAGAAGAAATCACTCTGACAATACCTCTACACGTTTCACCCACTACAGGGCTGCCTACAAAAACTGTATACTGTATATGCTTAGAGATATTGCCACACATATTGCTACTATAGTGTTTCCTTAGTAATGCCAACGCTAATGTCATCGTGTTACAATACTACCTCATTTGGTTGTACAAAGATCTTTTCTAAAGAGCCATCAGGAAAAACACTGAATAGCATAACAAAAGGAAAAGCAAAACCATTTAAGAACCAGTAACTCATAAGATGAATCATGTGCAATCTGCATTTAAAGGAACAAGGAAGTTCACTGTTATTAAAATCCAGAAAATATTACTCATAATGATTATCTACTCATGGCTTGATGAACTTCCTTGAGGTATGTCACAGACACTTTCTAAATTAATTATGTTTCTAACCATCACATATATAGTTGTGAGCAAGCGGGCCGTTGCTAACGCTGCGGGCTCGCATAGCAAGCCTGCGTCCTTCGCAAAGCGAGGGCCGCAGTTGCTGGCATGGAGCGCAAAAATACGACTTTAACGGCCGAACCCGGCAAACTTGAAAACATTAGAAACACAATAAAAGCACACAAAAAGTGCATAAAAAACATACGGACAGCAAGGGGGGGGGGGGGGGGGGGCGCCGAGGGACCTCTGCAAGGGAAGTTACACCTCCATTTAAGTCCAAATTCCAGAGTTTAGAGATACAAAAATCCCCTAAGCGAGAGAAAAAATGGCCGCCGAAAAAAAAAGAAAACGAGCCTACAGAACCCTAAACATGCAAAACACCACGAAACACATACAGACTTTCCTAAAAAGCCGGAAGAGGTCCACCAACATGGACGCAAAAGCAGCCACACCCGCGGACCACACATTAGCCGCCATTTTACAACACTAACTTCCTGCATGCGGAAGTACACAGCTACCCTAACGGATTTTCCTCGCGCACGCAGCCTATTTACACTACACACTGCACACATTGCTGACACTTACACAGCACTGAAAACACACATTGTATGCTGCAGCAATATGAAAGCAGATTGCCAGCTCTTAAACACAATGCTTCCTGCATATATTACTTCAAAATAGGTAAAGTATATTCCTTTATTCATGTATTATTTAGTTGATTACCATACACCAAACAGCATTAGCTCACTTACAATTTCATTGCCGTCATTTTTTGACGGGCAATATTCTAGTAAATAAATAATACTGATATTTCAAACAAATCAATGAGAGAAATACATGATGTACTGGAAGATGGTGGATCACTGCACTCTTTCTGTATAGACCCACAAGTTAAGTTGTATGTCCCCCCTGGGGTGAATCTGGTCACAGATAGGAGAGATTGTCTGGATAGCTTTGACTCGGCTTTATGGATCTCCTGTTCACATTTTCAACACCTACTGTCCTAGCCTTAAAATATCTCTCCATGTAGTGTGTAAAATCCCTACATATTATCACCAGGACCATATAGGGAACATTGCACAGAGATTGTATGAGTATGTTTAATTGTTAGATCCAGTATTATTAATTATACAAGAAGACATACCCAATACATCATGGGTGGTGAAGTGTAAATCACACTAAGTATAAACAAGAGAAAGCGCACCAGAAGTAATCAGTGTTCTCCGACACTTCAGATGTTACTGGAGGAGTCAGGTAATAGTAACAGACTATCAGAGAAATCACTATGACACAGTTAACTTTGGTAGATCCAGTAGAGTCCAACAGCATCAACCAAAACTGCATCCCAAATTGTTGATTGAAAGTGCTAGTTTGATCTATTATAAATCACTTTTGACAGAAGGAAACAAACTTTATATCTTACACATAAATAACATGCTTTAAAAATATAGCATATTGTAATACTTTATATTGGCAGATTTATTTTGTTACTTTGTTTTACATAGATATGTTCTTATAATCACTTGTGCCACCTGTTTATTGATCTGTGACTTATGACACTCAAGTGCATCCATATGTAAATTGTTTGTCAACACCATCAGACTTATTAAATTGTGATTCAGCCAATTGAATAGGGCTCTATATAAGTACAGCATACTTTTTTTACAGAAGTTTTTAGTTAGTGAACTTCTATCCAAAAGCAAGGTCTTCACTAACTAAAAACTTCTGTAAAAAAATATGTTCTGTGCTTATATAGAGCCCTATTCAATTTGCCGAATCACAATTTAATAAGGCTGCATATGTTTTACTCTTCACTAAAAAGTGCTGGCTTGCTTTACCCTTATTTGGTTGATGGTCTATTATGGTGTGGTGATAAACAATTTCCACATCTCAATGGTTAAACTGAAGATCTTTTTTGTTAACCCACAATACCACCATCTACACACTTTCAGAAAGAATTTAGAAAAAATTAAAGAAGTTACAAGAAAATTGTAAGATATTATAAGGATGTATCTATATTTACAAGAAGAACAAAGTAATAAAATAAATCTGCCAATATATTTTTGTTGTTTTGTCATTCAGTTATATCTGACTCAAGATTTTCTTGACAAAGATACTGGAGTGTGTTGCCAGTTCCTTCTCCAGGCCAATATATTAAATTATGCTATATTTTAAAGCACTTAGTTTTTAGAGGGGAAAACAAGAAAAAAATATTCTGAATCAAATGGCCCTTTTGTAACCAGCTTCCCTTTACCTCTTTATCCTCCTCCCTTTCTCCCTGATCCTCCTCCTCCCTCCTTCCCACCTGATCCTCCTCCCCCCTTCCCCCCTTATTACACCTCCTCCCTTTGCCCCTTATCCTCCTCCCTTTCCCCCTCTCCATGCACGTCCCTTTCCCCTCTCCCCTTTCTTGTTTTTACTCTCATCCGGCTGTTCCCTGGGACTGCCAGACGCTAATGACGTGACGCGTGCATGTGACGTCACTCGGGATGCCGGTCACGTCATCAGCGTTTGCCGGTCCCAGGGAACAGCCAGATGAGCATCAAATCAAGTAAAGGGAGAGGGGAAAGGGAGTTGCATGTAGAGGGGGAAAGGGAGGAGGAGGATAAGGGCGCAAAGGGAGGAGGAGGATAAGGTGGAAAAGGGAGGAGGAGGATCAGGGGGAAAGGGAGTAGGGATGGTGTGCTGAGGGGGTCCAGGCAAATTAGAATACCATATTTTGAATGATGTTAAAGATCCTCTGCTTTTGTACTTAAGGTACTGGGGAAGTGTGCACATTACATTTGATTATTTTTGGTTCTGTGCAGTGGCGGCTGGTGACCTTCCAAGTTGGGACGGCAGAAGACAGACAGCTGGCCCCTCCCCTTATATTGACTCCACTCCATAGTAAAGACTCCTCCCCTTCACTCCAGGTTGATCCCTATATATCCAAACCAATAAAATACTATAAGTACCCCCCCAGGCATCTAAAATGAACCCCATCACTCTTTGGGTCTATACAGACCCACATGAGCCTTTTAACTAAACCCTGTTTGTCCCATAAGAGTCTATACAGACCCTTATGGGACAATAATTAACCACATTAGTCCAATAAAGGGTCTCTATAGACCCCTATAGGATACTATTAACCCATAGAATAACACGATAAGTTCCATGACCATCATGACACCAAGTCTAAACAGTTAAAATTAACAAATTAAACCCCCCTCTACCCTATTATCCTCCCCTCTATACAATTAACCCCCTCTACACTATTAACCCCTATGCTATATACCTAACACCCTAATAAAATCCCTGTTACCCCACTAATTACAAAAAAATCCTAAATTACTGAAAAAGAAATACATTAGAGAAAATAAAAATCACTAGATTACACAAAATAAAAATCGTGATTTACTGAAAATAAAAAAAATAGAATTACAAAAAATAAAAAAATACATTACATTAAATAAAAAAGATTATATTACAGTTTAATAAAAACATTCATTACATACACTAAAAAACGTCAAATAACACCTAAAACAACCCCCTTTGCGAAATCTACAATAGGGTAAATAAACCCACTTACCTTACCAAATGCGACAACGGTTTTCTAGTCTTTGTCCCTAGCATAAGGGTCCATCCTTCATTGACGCAGGTTCTGGCACCCCTAGGAGAAAAAGAAACTTTAAAATGAATAAATAAATAAACACAACATTTAATCAATATCTTCCTCCCTTGCCTATCTCTCTCCGTCCCTATCTTTCTCCTCGCTCCCTATGTCTCTCCCTATACCTTTCTCCATATTTTCCCCTTATCCCTCTTCCTACAGTGGGGAAAAACATATTTGATCCCCTGCTGATTATGAACGCTTGTCCACTAACAAAGAAATGATCAGTCTATAATTTTAATGGTAGGTGTATTTTAACAGTGAGACAGAATAACAACAACAACAAAAACCCGAAAAACCCATGTAAAAAAAGTTATAATTTGATTTGTAGGTCAGTGAGGGAATTAAGTATTTGATCCCCTATCAGCAAGATTTCTGGCTCTCAGGTGTCTTTTAGGGAGTGCTCCTAATCTCAGCTCGTCACCTGTATAAAATACACCTGTCCACAAAAGCAATCAATCAGATTCCAAACTCTCCACCATGGCCAAGACCAAAGAAATATCCAAAGATGTCAGAGACAAGATTGTAGATTTACACAAGGCTGGAATGGGCTACAAGACCATCACCAAGCAGCTTGGTGAGAAGGTGACAACAGTTGGCCAATTATTCAAAAATGGAAGAAACACAAAATAACTGCCAGTCTCCCTTGGTCTGGTGCTCCATGCAAGATCTCCCCTCGTGGAGTTTCAATGATCATGAGAACGGCGAGGAATCATTCCAGAATAACATGGGGGGATCTTGTTAATGATCTCAAGGCAGCTGGGAAAATAGTCACCAAGAAAACAATTGGTAATACACTACACAGTGAAGGACTGAAATCCTGAACTGGCCGCAAGGTCCCCCTGCTCAAGAAAGCACATGTACAGGCCCGTCTGAAGTTGCCAATGAACATCTGAATGATTCAGAGGAGAACTGGGGGAAAATGTTGTGGTCAGATGAGACCAAAATCAGGGGTGTTTTTCTGCTAAGGGGACAGGACAACTGCACCGCATCAAAGGGACGATGGACGGGGCCATGTACCGTCAAGTCTTGGGTGAGAACCTCCTTCCCTCAGCCAGGGTATTGAAAATGGGTCGTAGATGGGTATTCCAGCATGACAATGACCCAAAACACAAACCCAAGGCAACAAAGGAATGGCTCAAGAAGAAGTAGTAAGAAGTAGTAAGTCGAAGGGGTGAAATACGTATTTCCCTCATTGACCTGCAAATCAATTCATAACTTTTATGACATGTGTTTTTCCTGGGGGGGTTATTTTTATTCTGTCTCTCACTGTTAAAATACATCTACCATTAAAATTATAGACTGATCATTTCATTTCTCCCAATCCCCCCATCCCTCTCCCTATATCCCTCTTTCCCTATACCCCATCCCTATCTCTCTCTCCCTTCCTATCTTTCTCCTCCCTATCTCTCTTCCTACCCCCCATCCCTCTCCCTATCTCTCTCTCCCGCCCTAACTCTCTCTCACCCTATCCCTCTCTCTAACTATATCCTTCTTTCCTTATCCCCCCATCCCTCTCCCTATCTCTCTCACTCCCTATCCCTCTCTACCAATCCCCCCATCCCTCTCACTATATCCCTCTTTCCCTATACCCCCATCCCTCTCCCTATCTCTCTCTCCCTCCCTATCTGTCTCCTCCTTCCATATCTCTTTCCTCATCCCCTATCTCTCTCCCTCCCTACCTTTCTCCTTCCTCCCTATCTCTCTCTCCCTCCCTATCCCTCGATCCCTCTCCCTATCTCTCTCCCCCCTCCCTATCTCTCTCCATCCCTTTCCAAATCTCTCTCTCCTTCCTTTCCTATCTTTCTCTCCATCCCTATCCCTTTCTCTCTCCCCCTCTATATCCCTTCTAATATCTCCATCTCTTCCTCCCCCTCTCTATATATATCTCCCTCCCTATCCCTCTCTGTCCCTATCTTTTCCTCCCTCTCTCTAATCTCTCTGCCCCTACCTATCTCTCTAGCTCTCCCTTTCCCTCTCTATCTCCATCTGTATCATTCTCTCTCTAGCTCTCTATATATGCCTCTCTATCTTCCTATCTATCCATCTCTCCCCTACCTATTCATTTATCTCCTTCCCTCTATCCCTACCTAACTCTCTTTCTCTGTCTAACACTCTCTAGCTCTCTCTCTATCCCCCTCTCTCGCTCTCTATCTTCCCCCTCCTATCTCTCTCTCTCTCTACCCCCTCTCTTTCTCTCTCTCTACCCCCTCTCTCTCTCTATCTCCCTCCTCCTCTCTCTCTCTCTATCCACCCCTCTCTCTATTCACCCTCCCCTTTCTATACCCCATCCTCTCTCTCTCTCTCTCCCTCCTCTCTCTCTATCCCCCTCTCTCTATCTATCTATCTCCCCCTCCTCTCTCTCTCTATCTCCCCATTTATTTATTTCTCTCTATCTCCCCCTTTCTTTCTCTCTCTATCTCCCCCTCCAATCTCTCTCTTGATCCCCCTTCCTCTCTCTTTCTCGATCCCCCTTCCTCTCTCTCTCTCTATCTTCCCCCTCCTCTCTCTATCTACCCCTCCCCTCTCTATCTACCCCTCCTCTCTTTCTAACTATCTTCCCATCCTCTCTCTCTATCTCCCCCCTCCCATATATACCCCCTCTTTTATCTCGCTATCTCCCCCTCTACTATCTCCCTCCTCTCTCTCTCTCTTCCCCTCCTCTCTCTCTGCCCCACCTCTCTCTCTGTCTCCCTTCTCTCTCTCTCTCTATCCCTCTCTCTCTCCCTCCCTATCCCTCTATCTCCCTACATCCCTCTCTCTATCTCTCCCCCTCCCTCTCTCCATCCCTTTCCCTATCTCTCTCTATCCCCCTTCTTCCCCCCATTCCCTATATCTCTCCCTGTCCATTTTCCTTGTCTCACTCTATCCCTCACCTATATCTCTCCCCTGTCTACACCTCCCCTTATCTCTCTTTCTCTTCCTCCCCCTCTCTATATATCTCCCTCCATATCTATCCCTCCCTCAATAATCCCTCTGCCCCTACCTATCTCTCTATCTCTCCCTTTCTCCCTCTCTATCTCCTTCTCTATCACTCTCTCTATATGCCTCTCTCTCTCCCTATCTATCCCTCTCTCTATATTTATTCCTTTCTATCTACTTCCCTCTATCCCCGACTATCACTCACTTTCTATATACCACTCTCTCTATATCCCTCTGTCTCTCTCTATCCCCCTCTAGCTCTCTCTCTATCCCACTCTCTCTCTATCCAACCCTCTCTCTTTATCTCTCCCCTCTCTCTCTCTCTCTATCTCCCCCTCCTCTCTCTATATCTCTCCCCTCTCTCCCTCTCTATATCCCCCTCCTTTCTCTCCCCCTATTTCTCTATCTCCCCCCTCCTCTCTCTATATATCTCCCCCTCCTCTCTCTCTATCAACCCCCTGCTCTCCCTCCTCTCTCTCTCTCTCCTCCTCTCTCTTTCTCTCTTCCCCCTCCACCCACCTGAAGAGGCCCGCGGGTGTGCCCGGCTGCAGAGGGCCGCTTGGGTCTGGCACGGCTGGAGAGGGCTGTGTGGGTCTGGCCCGGCTGGTGAGGACCGCATGGTCGGGCCGGGCTGAAAAGGGCTGCGTGGTTGGGCCCGGGTGATGAGGGTCGCAGGAGGGGGAAGAAAACGCAGGGTAGGAGAGGCAGGTCACCGGTGGGGCCCAGATGAGGAGGCACTCATGAGTGGGGGGGAGTGGCCCAAGAGTGGGAGAAGGGAGAAAGAGACACAGATGAGGGAAAGAGGGGCAAAGAGACAGAGGGGAGAGAGGGGCAAAGAGACACAGCGGAGAGAGAGGGGAAAAGAGACAAAGGGGAGGGAGCGGGAAAGAGAGAGAGAGAGGGGAAAGAGACACAGAGGAGGGAGAGCACTCAACCTATAAACCGACAGCCCATAGGCATTTGTAACAGTACCTTAAGATCAAATAGAATTGTAATACTGTCCTTATATGGGTGTACTAATATGGCTGCCTACCAGAAAGATATATACTGAGCAAATGATGTATACAGCTTACATAGGGCCTCATTCAATTGCAATTTGGCCAATTGAATAGGGCTCTAAATAAGCACATAACATTTTTTTTAAATAAGTTTTTAGTTAGTAAAGCATCTATCCAAAAAGCAAGGTTTTTACTAACTAAAAAATGTATTTAAAAAAAATATGCTATGTGCTTATTTAGAGCCCTATTCAATTAGCCCAAATTGCAATTGAATGAGGGCCCATGTCCTTATATAGAGCCCTATTCAATTGGCCAAATCGCATTTGAATGAGGCCCATAGTAGCCGAGATTGAAAGTGAAAATGATTGAAGTGCCAAAGGCCAAACTGTTTCAGTTACTTGTGTATATAATGTGTGGATCCAGAATAAAGCTATTTAAAAAAGTAATGTAAGCTTATACCATATGACTGGGACAACTCCTTACTGGCCCCAGTGTATGGCACTCTTGTTTCTCTCTAGGTAAACTTTTTTACCCAGATATCTTAATTACTTAATGGGTGGATGCCCTGATTAATTCAAATATAACTTTTTAAATTGATTATTCAAGACCAGTGGTAGTTAATAGTAATCCTGAATACTGAACATGGACCAACAATTCCAGATTTATCTGCGGTCAATAGAAAAATAAATTAAAATGGCAATATATGCAACAGCAAAGTTCTCATCATTGGCTGCTCCTAGGGCCTTATTCGATTGAGCAATTGTAAGTTATAGTAGCCCGTAATGGAGGCAGTAAGTTAATTTGCTAATCGTTTGGCATCTTTTTGCGAGCTGCAAATGGTCTACGGGTTACAGGCTTGAAATCCTTGCGGTTGTTACAACCATAACTTACACAACATCTAAGCCTTTGATCTTTCACGTCCGCAAGAGTTATTCCACAAGACCGCAAATGTTTTAACACCTGTAAACAGCAAATGTAGAAGAAAATCCTACGAGTACTAGAGAGGACCCGCAAAGGGGTTAAAGACATATCCGTAGCCCTGTAAAAGCAAATAAAAAATCAATACTGCACTGTAGATGACGGGGAAAGAGATGAAAGACATTAGACTTAATTGCACAACAGTCTCAAGCTCACAAATAGGCAATAAAAATATTTTTATTTTATATTTCATTTTGGGGTTATATCAATCTTGGGAATAAATGAGTTAATACTTATCAGGCCATCCACATGGACTAGAACAGCATCAGAATTCATTTTTTATTCATTTGTGTTTTGTGAGACCAATCGCATATCAGACCTCCTGTTATGTGCACAAACGGCACGGGAAGCCTCCTAATGCCGGGCGCGCTCACGTCCGGCATCCCAATGTACTCCCTAACCCTAAGGCCCTAACCCTAACACTGTAAACTGACTTTATTGAATGGAGTATTTGTCAAATATAAAATAATATATATTTACTCATTATTACTGTTCAAAGGTTTTTTTGTGGTTAGAGATTATTTTCTAGGCATTTGCTTCTCATAACATCACAAGTGGTGTTGAAATCCACTGTGCTGGGATATGGCTGAGCTCATGTTTGGTTTTTATTAGCTCTCTGTTTGTATTTCTTGTTCCTAGAGTGTTTGTTACAAGAGATATGCCTAGAGGCGTTTTTACTCATTCATGTCTGCATGATGTTTGGATTTTTTGCAGAACAAACTGATAATTCACACTAGAAATTTGCCAATCACATGTGTAAATTGAAGAAGTACAATGGGAATTTACTTTGTTACATGGCACAATGTTGTGGCAATGACAACAATGTGACAGCTCATGCTATTAAGTAATTTTATCTCCTCCTCACAGAAAAACAAAATCATATGCAATCTACTGTAGTCATATATTTAAATGTAAGAACTAGAATGTAAAAACACAGCCTGTAGTGTATTAGCATTTATATGCAATTGTGCTGCAATGAAACCTACCATTTTGCTGATTAACTCCTCGGGAAGTTACTTCAAATGCACAATGGAATGTGGCAGCTATATTTGCCAATGCTTTCATATGGGCTAACGGAAACCTCATTAGTTTACAAGGGCATGCTCTCCTGAGAAAGCAGTAGCAGAATCAGCCAAGAGAATAAATGGAACCAGACAGTAACAATTATTGCATATTAAAGTTAAGATCTAAAGGTTTTGTTTATCAAGTCTTTAGTTAGATAGATAGATAGATAGAGAGATAGATAGATAGATAGATAGATAGATAGATAGGGCAGTGAAGGTATGCGTGTAACTTCCATGGTCTTTTAAATGAATAATAAATATTTATTTTTGAGAGTACAAGGTCAATCTTGTTGTTGAGTATGCTTTACAATTTGTGCTTTTAGTTTCTTTTGTTTTTGTTGTTGGCAATGATTTTTCATATGATATTGTTTTATTTTTATGTTGACTACATCATAGGAACAGAAAAGGTTGTGGATTAAAAATTTGTAAAGTACAGAGTTAGATAAAAAGGTAGGGCATTCATATAGACTGCTGCACCTCACTTCTAACTGCCCTTCCCTTTATTAGGCAAATCATTCTTAAAGTCTCTGACAGGGTTATATATCTCACCAGTCATTTCTCATCTACTACCCCACTCCTACAAAGCCTGCACACTCCCACATATCAGAACTACTCTCCAGATACTCCCCTACCTGCCCACAGTGCACAGCTCTCTTCACCCATCATCACCTCCTCACATACTCATCTCCAAGACTTTTCTTGTCCTGCTCGTACTCTGTGGAATTCTCCACCTCACTGTCAGACTCTACACTACTCTTCACATCCTCTAATGCTCTCTGAAACCCATCTAGTCAAGGAGGCGTACTAACGTGTTTATCATCTATTCAACATCATAGTGAACTGAAATGCATGACTGACATTCTAAACATTTGCTCATTTATTGCTTTTCCCAGTAAATATTCCCAACCTCGTTTCAAACTATCTAGAAACGTTTTTTCCCCTTCACCTTGACCACCTTCATATTTGAATGACCATTATTTTTATTAAAGAATCATCAACATAACGGCACATTATCACATTAACTCTTCATTATTTTGCCATGCTTGTTTGCTATGTTGTCATTTAAATTATATTTAAATTGTATTTGCAATTGTTCTTTACTGCAGGTTCCATATTCTGTTGGTTCTGTCTGTCTTACCTTCTTGTGAGGGAGTGCCCTTGTAAACCAATGAGCTGTTCATTATTCTAGTAAAAGCGATGGCACATTTAGATGACACATTCTCGTTGTGAAAGAAGACGCTTCCTCTGCATTTAAAGTCACCTCCTACCACAGGAAGCTGATCAGCCTAAAAAAATGTAGATTTCACCTCAATATATTTGCATCTAAAAAGTAGCAAAAAAAACATTACTTTTTTAATTGTAAAAATATTCAGCCTATTTTTAAGGGTAGTTCTACAAAATAGTGTATTTTAAACAGAGAACTAGAGTTTCATTTGATGGGTATTGTGCTCTTGTTGCAACATGATCAATACAATATGTAAATGTTACACCATTATATGGCTGTGACGGGAAAGAAACAGACTCTTGAGAACTGCCACTTGACAGCTGGAGATACCAGATGAACTCAGTATCCTCGGGATCCAGGAGAATACCGACATTTAGTAGTCTGTAAAACATAGAAAATGACCCTTAAAGATAAAGAAGAATCAGCATTATTTTATGTATTTATTTTATCCGTTTAACTATGTAATCTTTTATATGTTAGCGAGAAACTACCACTACTTTCTATTATTTTCAGTACTTGAGTTGTATAAATATTTTTTTTAATTCATCATAATATATGCAGAGGAAATATTTTTTTTATGTTCTTAATATTGGACATATAAGAGTCATATTTATATAGCTTTCACAAAAGTAGTAAATACAGTTTTATTGACTAGTATTTTTAAAGTATTTTTATAACCATTGATAATGTGCAGTATTTTTTTAGGAAATATATTTAAAAAAAAATGTGTAACTGTTGCATTCCATTTTGTTCTGATGGCTTCAGAAATCTGCATTTGTTGCTTACAAAGTTTGAGATCTGAGAGATGTCAGGAATTATGGATTCTTTATTTAGCCCTACTGAAATCCTCCACTTTGACTTGACACTTGACAATAAAACAAAAAATCAGAGTAAATCCCAACAGGAAAACCCCACCCTCAGGTTCCAAGCCAGCTTGCAGTTTGAGATGGAAGCACCCATAACATAAACAGAGCCTCCTAAAGATTTGCTCTAAAAATAATTTCATGCTCCTGACTTAAACAGCTGCAAATGTTGTTAACTAATTGCTTTACAAAGATGTGAAGTTTTCTCAAATGGCCTTTTAACATATTGGCCTTTCTTACAATGACCTTTTAACATATAATCTTCTTCCGCACGGCACTTCATGGGTCACAAACTAAGATAACAATGACAAAGATGGAAGTAGTGGGGAGTTTTCTTAGTGGTGAATTTCCTTATAGGCAAAAGAAAGTCAATTGTTTAATTATGCTTACTTAATCTCAGGGTCTGGTAACGTCAGTCGATAGGAATATAAAACATACCTGTGGGTGAATGTACCTGTCACATATAAAGCCCATTGTTATTTTTATCTGAGAAGCCCCTAGGTCAACCACGGTTTGTAGATCCCCACACTTGGACAGTGATACAAGCCTTCAGAACATCATACAGCATACAGTTTATACACTTACACATATGTGTCCCCAATAGGGCATGATCCTTTATATTCCATACCCCTGTTTATACCCCAATGCCAACAGTATAGTGAATTAATGAAAAATAAACATTTGCAACTTGCCAGTATGGTGCATTCATATTTTTCTCCCCTGGTCTCACAAGAGTGTATGGTAGGCCCTCTTCCTTTTGTTCAGGCTATTGGAGGGGATTCGAACTAGATTGTTTGATTGTGAGCCTGATCAGCAAATATTACTTATTGGCACTAATTAATTCTTAACCTCCGATTTCAGATTACGTGTAACTTCCATGTTTTACTGAAATCATAATAATGGTCTCATTTGCTATTGGCTGTGTCTAAGAAGTACATTTTTGGCTTCCTAAAATATTGTCAGATCATATGATCACGCCCCTTGAAATCAGACTTAAAAAGGCATGGCTTACGAGTTCAGCCTTGAGGTCAGAATTTTCGAGCTGGAGGCTATAGAATACATCTAAACATTTATAATTTAAAAAAATCACCCACAGCCGAAGTTAGTTTGAGGCATTTGCGGGCAGCTAATAGAATAGATGGGGAAGAAGTGGAGGCATTGACATAATTTATTTTACTGGGATCCAAGATCTCTGCAGATGGTGACTGTAGCCATAAAATTAAAAGGTGTTTGCTTCTAGGGGGGGAAAGCTATGGCAAGCTTGGACAAGCTAGTAAAAAGTAAAGATATTAAACTATCAACTAAGATTCTCATAGTTTAAACTATGGTATTCCCAGTAGTAACATACGGAAGGGAGAGCTGGACCATAAAGAAGTCTGAGCGCCGTAGAATTGACGCTTTTGAATTGTTGTGTTGGAGAAGAATGCTTAGAGTCCCTTGTACTGCAAGAAGATCCAATACATCAGTAGTTCAGGAAATCAAGACAAAATGTTCACTAGAAGGTATGATAATGAGGCTGAAGCTAAAATATTTTGGCCATATCATGAGATGGCAGTATTCCCTACAAAATACTCTGATGCTGGGAAAGATTGTAGGCACAAGAAGAAGGGAATGACAGAGGTGCAGATGGATAGATGAAGTCACTGAAGCATTGAACGTGAACTTGATGAAGCTCAGAGATGCAGTGACTGAGAGATGTACCTGGCGTGCTGTGGTCCATAGAGTCATGGAAAGTCGAATGCGACTGAACGACTAAACAACAACAATAGAATAGGGCCCAAAGTTGGGGGAGTCTAGGAGAACTCTTAATTTACAGGGTATTGAATTATTACAGTTCTTTTGAATGCGCAACTGGCCAAACAAACTATTTAAATTAAATCTGTGATCACTAAATGGCAATTTTATTCTATTTTAATGTTAGTTTTCTAAAACTCAAATCATTCTTTTTTTCATAAAAAAAGTTGTTGGACTGTTGAAAATATGAGATTTTAAATGTTCAGCCTTATACAAAGAAGACCTATATCTCTATAACAGAACAAGTAAATCTGTAGATTTTTCGATTAATAAAATAAATGTGGGTCATTAATTTATATTTTTTGTTACAGAGTGTGTTTCTTAACAGTTATCAAGCAAAAAAAAAAACGCATTGCTAGTGCAATATATAGTAATTTTGTGATGTGCTTCAATCTTTTTATTTAGAGAAAAAAACTATTAATTCATATTTATATTTCAATGAAACTGTGATAGTCATTAAACTATGGGCCTCATTCAATTACAAAGACGCAGTTTTGTTATACAGGCCGTATGTCTGTGGGCTTGAAATTTGCTACAATTACAGAGCAATTCAAGTTACGGGCTGAAAGATGAAACCGTAGACTATGCAATCGAATGTAGCATGATCAATTAAGCAAGGCCGTAATTACCCATTTAGAAACAGCCAATAGAAAATGAGACCATCATCATTATGTCAGTAAAACATGGAGGTTACATGTCAATCAATTAGCATTTAGGGGTCCGATATGTGATCAGACTTGCAATCCGGTAATGTACAAAATAATAAAAATGAAAGAAGTAAATGGTATAGTCCATGTGGGTGGCCTCATGTGTATTTACTCATTGATTCCTGAGATTGATATAACACCGAAATGACACATAGCAAAAAATCATTTCTGATTGTAGATTTGCGAGATTGAGACTGTAGTGCAATTAATTCTAATGTCTTTCATCGTTTTCCCCGTATTTTAAAGTGCAGTATTGTTTTTTTAATTGCATTTACCGTGCTATAAACAGGGGTTAAACCCACTTGCGAGTCCTATCTGGTACCTGTAGGATTTTCTTCTACATTTGACATTTACGGGTGTGAAGATATTTGCGGGCTTGAGGAATTGTAGCAATTGAATACTGATTTGTAATTGTAACATTTACAGGATTGAAAAATCAAAAGGCTTAGATGGGTTGTTAGTTACAGTTTTAACAACCGCAGGGATTTTTAGCCCTTAACCCGTAGATCGTTTGTGGATCACAAAAAGACGCCAATTCAATGGCAAATTCGTTTATGGGCTATGTTATGGGCTCCCGTAAGCTACAATTTCTCAATTGAATGAGGCCCTATATGTAGTTAATAGGATATAATGTTAATGTCCCTGAGGCTATAGTTATGTTGACCATATAATGTGGCCAATAAAAATTGCACAAGCAGTTAGCAATTATATTCTAAAAATAGAGTGGGAGAATCTAAAAATATTGTATACAACTAATCCACATATTGCAGATCAGAGAGATCTAAAAAGAACCAAAATAGCAAGAGGATGTGGAAATAAATCATCATTGTTCATATCTGACACATGACAAGGAGACGAAAGTAATCTGTAACTTGAGAAGTGTTTTGCAATCATATTCCCTTTAACTGTATAAGAAACGAAAGCAATGATTGGCAATAGGATTAAAATAATTACTGGTTTAAAGAGGACATGATTCATGATAATGCTGAATATAGTATTCTTAATCCTTCATACAATGTAGTTCATCTACTACTAGGTATTGGTCATTACAATGGTTTATATAATACATCTTATATATGTTATTGTTTTACATATATTGCCACACATCGGCACATTGCCTCTGAGTACTGTTACTTATAATAGGAGTTTATTGGACACATTTAACCTTATATTTAAATATAATCTTTTAAGAACTACACTTGAAAATACACACAAATCTTTTATAAAAAAAAAAATATTGCCTCAATTGTATTACCTTTTATATGTAACTAGGAAATTGACCATCAACAATGATGGGTTTAAAATTGTAAGGCAGACAATGATGTTTGTCACATACTGCCCGTCAAAAATGACGGAAATAATTTTCCCCACCTCTCACTCCACTGTGTGTCCTTCCCCCCTTCCCTGTGTCTCCTTCCCCCTCTCTCCCCTGTGTGTCCTTCCCTGCCCTCTTTCCCCTGTGTCTCCTTTTCCTCTCTCTCTTTTCCTCTCTCCCTCCCGTGTCTCCTTTCCCCGCCCTGTGTCTGGTACCTGGATTGAATCCTGCCAGTAGTGCTGCAGTCACCACCTCTGCTGTTCCCGTCCGTCTGGAACTACTTTCTGGATGATCCAGACAGTAGTTTTGGCCGGACGGGAACACCAGAGGAGGTAAGCGCGGCGCAGCTGGCAGGGTTGCATCCAAGTACATGGTTGTTATAGGGTATTGCGAGCCTGGGAGGCTCCGCGATGAATGCCTATGGCGTTCATCGTGACCCCCTACTGGCAGGAACCAGGTACTGGGGAGTGACACGAGGCCGGGGAGCCTTAGAGATGAGCGCCGGAGGCAGGAACCAGGTATACAGCCTAAATGCTGCGAAGCTGCATGTATGGCGTCGGTGAAGGCTGCAATGAGCACCTTCAGCGCTCATTGTTGCCTAAGTGCTGTGCGGCTGCTTCACCTCGCTATGCAAGGCTTGCATGTGTGACGGCGCCGCTGGCGAGCCTCTCTTTGTGAGGCTCATGGTTGCAACTGTGTGACCAACATTGCAAACATCGTTGTTGTCCACAACTATATATGTGACTAGCGACTTGCCCGTCAAAAAAAAAAATCAATAACATTTTAATGCTGTGAAAACTTTTTTGCCACACAATATGAGTCTCTGACATTCTTAACATGTTTTTTATCTACAAAGAAATGCAAAATTTTGAATAAAACTTTTTTTTTTTTTTTTAACTTTCAACTTATATTTCACCAACAGGTATAAAATATATTTTTTTCAACACTAACTCTTTTAATTGTCATATATGGAATCACATATATAGTTGTAAGCGTACGGGCCGTTGCTCACGCTTGCGGGCTCGCATAGCGAGCCCGCGGCCCTCGCGTAGCGAGGGCAAGGGCCTCAGTTGCTGGGATCCATGCCAACAACTGAGGCGCTACACGAGCCCACAGCGTTAGCAACGGCCCGCGCGGCCCTCCCGCACTATGTCCCCATCAGTCACTATGCTCCCGCACTATGTCCCCATGTCCCTACTGTCTCTTAGTCACTAATGTCCCTACTGTCTCGGTCAGTCACTATGCTCCCGCACTATGTCCCTACTGTACCTGTCAGTCCCTGTAGTGCTTCAGCACTATGTGCACTGCTCCCTCCTGGCCCGCCATCTAGCTGCAGGAGGAGGTATTGCACACTGAGGCATCACGTGTGGAAGCTCTGCCTGTCACTGCCCGTGTTACAGTACGGGCTGAGGGGTATGGCTGAGCAGGAGCCAGCGAGCTTGGTGGCCAAGCTGCTGATGACTGGTGACTC
>JAPZIH010000760.1:197500-233173 GCA_027410445.1 Discoglossus pictus
CATTCTTTTTTTTTTAAACACTTGTTAAATTAAATTGGTATTGAATCCAGAGGAAGGCAAACAATGAAAACCCCCATTGAAACTTGGCCAATTGTATCAAAGAGGGAAAAAAATGAATTCCTTCCTGACCCCATTAACTGGCAATCAGATTACTCCCTGAATCAATACTCTCTATTTAATTATACAGTTCAATGTATTAACAAATGGTGAAACTTGTAGTAACATACATCCTTGACTATAGACAATATACAATGAACCAACGTTCCACAACTTTGAAAATACAATGTTAACATGTGAAATAGTAACATAAAACAATAACATTTAACCTTCAAGTTAAAGAAAATGTCATCTAATTGTTTTGTGTGGATCCACAATAAAGCAATTTAAAAAAAGTAATTTAAGCTTATACCATATGACTGGGACAACATCTTGCGAGCTGCAAATGGTCTACGGGTTACAGGCTTGAAATCCTTGCGGTTGTTACAACCATAACTTACACCCAATCTAAGCCTTTGATCTTTCACGTCCGCAAGAGTTATGATCGCAAAAATCACATATCGCTATTCAATTGCTACAATTCCAAAAGCCCGCAAATGTTTTAACACCTGTAAACAGCAAATGTAGAAGAAAATCCTACGAGTACTAAAGAGGAACCACAAAGGGGTTAAAGACATATCCGTAGCCCTGTAAAAGCAAATAAAAAATAAAAAGAGATGAAAGACATTAGACTTAATTGCACAACAGCCGCAAGCTCGCAAATCGGCAATAAAAAATCATTTTATTTTATGTTTCATTTTGGGGTTATATCAATCTCGGGAATCAATGAGTTAATACATATCAGGCCACCCACATGGACTAGAACAGCATCAGGATTAATTTTTTATTCATTTGTGTTTTGAGAGACCGATCGCATATCAGACCTCCTGTTATGTGCACGAACGGCACAGGAAGCCTCCTGGTGCCGAAAGAGCTCACGTCCGGCATCCCAATGTACTCCCTAAGCCCCTAACCCTAACCCCCTACACCAGTTACCGACCCTGAACCTAACCCTAAGTCCATAACCTTAACCCCCTACACCCTTTGCTGGCCCTAATCCTAACCCCCTGCACCACTTACCGGCCCTAAAGCTAACCTCCTAAACCTCTTAGCTTAACCCTAACCCCCTAAAAGTAACTTCCTAAGCCCCTAACCCCCTACACCACTTACCGACCCTAACCCTTTTAAATCTAACCCGAAAACCCCTAACTATTTACAGGGCACTTGGAGACAGCTACATCTGGACGTCGTCAGGGCAGTGCAGCATGCGTGCGTGAATATAACAGGATAGGTCCCAATGTCCCTGTAACAGTGAACGTCTTATTCCTTTGCTGAAGGTGGGGGGGCCACCTTCTAACCTCAAAATGTGAAATATAGACAACACTGTAAACTGACTCTATTGAATGGAGTATTTGTCAAATATAAAATAATCAATATAATTTACTCATTATTACTGTTCCAAGGTTATTTTGTGGTTAGAGATTATTTTCTAGGCATTTGCTGGGATATGGCTGAGCTCATGTTTGGTTTTTATTAGCTCTCTGTTTGTATTTCTTGTTCCTAGAGTTTGTTACAAGATATCTGCCTAGAGGCGTTTTTACTCATTCATGTCTGCATGATGTTTGGATTTGTTGCAGAACAAACTGATAAATCACACTTGAAATTTGCCAATCACATGTGTAAATTGAAGAAGTACAATGGGAATTTACTTTGTTACATGGCACAATGTTGTGACAATGACAACAATGTGACGGCTCATGCTATTAAGTCCACAGTAATTAGTACTGTTAGTGTGTTAAACATCAAAGCAACCACTTCAATAAAAATGGACAAATAATAGACATATTAGCAAAACTATTGTAACACTGCCAAAGTGTTTGAATCCACTAAAACAGATTAGGATTAAGATACATTTGCTAAAAAAATGCACACATCAAATTAATAACACAGTGTAGCATGTGTAGCTCACATGAATTCTCAATTAAAATACGGAAAGACCTGTTGATTTAGTGGTTGATGTGTGCTTTGGATTTTAGTGGAAATGAGCGCACATGTCCATCAGGTATTTATAGCATGATCTTTTAATATGGTTAATTAATTTATATCTTTCCTTTCCCATTGCTGATATTGTTCTGTATATAGAGTATCACACAACCATAATCACGTCAATTGATTTTATTTCAGACTCCTATTTCTATGGTTATCTAGTTGGTTGCAGGACATATCTGCCATTACCCAACTGACCAGTCTCACCAGCTGGTACTGTTCCTCTCTCAAATAATGCTGAAAGGGTTGCTTAATTCAGCAGTGTTTAGACCACATCACCTAAAGATCTCTTAAAAGCAGCTGAAATACATTTAGATTTTTTTTAATACATGCATATAAAATAAAATAAAATAAATTCAGTGTACAAATGTGTAAAAGACTGCCAACAGGGGGCCGCAATGCTTTGCACCAGTGGTAGCTCTGCCCAGAATTATAGTAGTACTCATAATAAAAAAGTTAACAGTGGTACAACAAAAAAGTTAAATTTTATATTTTTAACTTTGTTACAAATAAAACATTTTCTTATTGGATTTATATAAATTAATATGTGACAAAAGCAAGACTTCTTTTCAGGGGGAAACTTAAAACAATGACCGTGACTCACTTGTAGAGATGTCGCGAATAGTTCGCCGGCGGACTGTTCCCGGCGAACATAGCATGTTCGCGTTCGCGGCGAACTGCGAACATATGCAATATTCATCCCGCCCCCTATACTTTATCATTGAGCGAACTTTGACTCTGCAACTCACAGTCAGCAGACACATTCCAGCCAATCAGCATCATACCCTGCCTTCCACACCCTTCTACCTCATGGACAGCAGCCATTTTGGAATCATAACTAACTTGTAGTCTTACTGAGAGGAGGCTGAGTGTGATACTGCATCAAAAGGGAAAACCATAGCTAGGCTACTGTACACAGTGTGCAATACAGTCCTGAAGGACTCTTTTGATCTCTGCTGCAAGGACACCCCTGTGTCTCTTCCCCCCCTTATCATCATCCTCCCCTCACCTTAGCACCCAACCCTAACACCCCTCACACTTATCCCTAACACCTAACCCTAACATCCCTCACCCTAACACCTAACCCTAACACCCCTTACACTTATCCCTAACACCCCTCACCCTAACACCTAACCCTAACACCCCTCACACTTATCCCTAACACCCCTCACCCTAACACCTAACCCTAACACCCCTCACACTTATCCCTAACACCCTCACCCTAACCTTAACACCCCTCACACTTATCCCTAACACCCCTTACCCTAACCCAAACACCCCTCACACTTATCCCTAACACCTAACCCTAACATCCCTCACCCTAACACACCTTACACTTATCCCTAACACCCCTCACCCTAACACCTAACACCCCTCACACTTATCCCTAACACCCCTCACCCTAACCCTAACACCCCTCACACTTATTCCTAACACCCCTTACCCTAACCCTAACACCCCTCACACTTATCCCTAACACCTAACCCTATCATCCCTCACCCTAACACCTAACCCTAACACCCCTTACACTTATCCCTAACACCCCTCACCCTAACACCTAACCCTAACATCCCTCACACTTATCCCTAACACCCCTCAGCCTAACCCTTACACCCCTCACACTTATCCCTAACACCCCTTACCCTAACCCTAACACCCCTCACGCTTATCCCTGACACCTAACCCTAACATCCCTCACCCTAACACCTAACCCTAACACCCCTTACACTTATCCCTAACACCCCTCACCCTAACACCTAACCCTAACACCCCTCACACTTATCCCTAACACCCCTCACCCTAACCCTAACACCCCTCACACTTATCCCTAACACCCCTCACCCTAACACCTAACCCTAACACCCCTCACCTTAACCCTAACACCCCTCACACTTATCCCTAACACCTGACCCTAACATCCCTCACCCTAACACCCCTCACACTTATCCCTAACACCCCTCACCCTAACACCTAACCCTAACACCCTCACACTTATCCCTAACACCCCTCACCCTAACCCTAACATCCCTCACCCTAACACCCCTTACACTTATCCCTAACACCCCTCACCATAACACCTAACCCTAACACCCCTCACACTTATCCCTAACACCCCTCACCCTAACCCTAACACCCCTCACACTTATCCCTAACACCCCTTACCCTAACCCTAACACCCTTCACACTTATCCCTAAACACCCTTACACTAACACCCCTCACACTTATCCCTAACACCCCTCACCCTAACACCTAACCCTAATATCCCCTTACACTTATCCCTAACAGCCCTTACCCTAACACCTAACCCTAACATCCCTTACCCTAACACCCATCACACTTATCCCTAACACCCCTTACCCTAACTCTAACACCCCTCACACTTATTCATAACACCCATCAACCTAACACCTAACCCTAACATTCTCACACTTATCCCTAAGACCTAACACCCCCCACACTTATCCCTAACACCCCTCACCCTAACACCTAACCCTAATACCCCCTTACACTTATCCCTAACAGCCCTTACCCTAACACCTAACCCTAACATTCTCACACTTATCCCTAAGACCTAACACCCCTTACACTTATCCCTAACACCCCGCACCCCAACACCCCTCACATTTAGCCCTAACCCCCCTCACCCTAACACCTAACCCCCTCACCCTTATCCCTAACACCCCTTACCCTAACACCCCTCACATTTATCCCTGTGTCCCCCCCCCCTTCCCCCCCTTATCATCAAGGGAGGGGGGAGGATGATGAGGGAGGGGGGAAGAGACACAGGGGAGGATGATGAGGGAGGGGGTAAAGAGATACAGGGGAGGGTGATGAGGGAGGGGAAAAGAGACACAGGGGAGGATGATGAGGGAGGGGGAAAGAGATACAGGATGAGGATGATGATGGAGGGGGAAGAGACACAGGGGAGGATGATGAGGGAGGGGGTAAAGAGATACAGGGGAGGATGATGAGGGAGGTGGGAGGATGATGAGGGAGGGGGGATGAGACACAGGGGAGGGTGATGAGGAAGGGAGTAAAGAGACACAGGGGAGGATGATGAGGGAGGGGGTAAAGAGATACAGGGGAGGATGATGATGGAGGGGGATGCTAGGTTATTTATGCCCTTTATGGATTAAAACCAGACTCTGCATTAACTATGTAATTTTCCGTGGGAGTTTTAACATGGATCCCCCTCCGGCATGCCACAGTCCAGGTGTTAGTCCCCTCAAAACAACTTTTCCATCACTATTGTGGCCAGAAAGAGTCCCTGTGTTTTTTAAAATCCGCCTGCCCATTGAAGTCTATGGCGGTTCGCCGGGTTCGTCGGTTCGCGGACATTTGCGGCGGTTCACGTTCACGGTTTGCGAACCGAAATTTTTATGTTCGCGACATCACTACTCACTTGTTTTTCTAGAATTTAACATTGTCCCTTCCTCATATTTCTCTTCAAGCTCATAATCTGTGGGTCAGTTAAATACATAACATTAACAAAAAGGTAGGGCAGTTTGTGTTTTTTACTGATTTTAGAATTACAGAATACACAAGACGCATTTTTATAGTTGTTTATATAACCTTGGCGACCCATAACTTCTTAGTACTTAAAACGGCAAGATTCAGAACTACATGACTTATCTTTCAGATTTACATAAGCAATTTGATGGTGCAATTCTGTAGTTTTCCTTCTAAGATGATGTTCGCTCCGGAAAGTTTGTCACATAGCTAATTATTTCTGAAATGACACCTTTTTTTAGACAACAGTTGCTATAAATGATTAAATAAAACATTTTGGGCCAAATAAACTATGATGACATCCTTTGTTATTGCTTGGAGAACCTTTCCATTTTTACGTCATCCTCTGGGACATTTGTAAAGAATTTGTCAAGATGTCTCACCTTATAACATCTGATGCAATATTTTTTAAATGTTCTACAAGGTGGCTGTTGCAAAAAATAGACAAATACAATGTAATATTCAAAAGATTATCAAAATAGATCATCAAAAGTGAGAAAAATAACACGAGGGATAAATATATGTGTCCAATAGAACAAGCCCATTATTGCTATAGACATGTAATAAAATCATTAGCAAAACAAAACTACACCAGAGCTGATAAGCTTGAAAAAAATCTGATTTATACATAGTAAACATTAATTCAATTATGTGACAGATATAACACAATGAGAGCAAAACACAGGCATATATAATTTTTGTTAATGGCACTTTGCCACCCCAAAATTAAGTCATTTTGAAATTTCTTCTTAAAGAACATTGTACTGGCTATTTGCTTTACCGAATATCATTCCTGAGATACACCACACCATTTGTGTTGAATTATTAGTCAAAGGTTTGGCTAATAAATACTAATTAGTTGCTTTGAATAGCTTTTTAGTGACACACTTTGTACACCTACCCCAGTATAAATAAGCATTTAGATCTCCTTCCTCAAAATTGCAATATTGAATCACACATTAACATAACCAAGTTGTTTTAAGATGACCGTATTAATTTAACTCAAATAGACAAAAAACAATATTGTATCAAATAACAAATATGTGAATTATCTATTGTATTCAGTCTTTTGCTGGAGGAAATGGAGGAAATACTGGAGGAAATACATTATTTCAAAGACATTCACCTGATGACATACTTTCCACTGTGTCAGTTTAACTAGGAATTTGGTTTTATCATAAGATTATATACAGTATATATATTTTTTTTTTTCAAGGTGGAAATTTTCTCCTAAAATTTGTACTTCTTGCACCTAAATATTGTTTCCAAAGTATAATGTAAACTATGAAGGTCTTTCTTCCATCTCTGTAAAATTCTCCTGGATCTATAGAATATATCTAAAATAAAATATTTCTAATATATATATTATTTAAAGATGTCACCACCTTCCACAAACATTTCAGAAATAAATCTAGGTCACAATACCTTGATACATTTAGCAGCTGGTTTTCGCTAGAAAATCTACATTGGTCAATGGAATTTATTCTTGTCAAAAGCACTTAAGTTGTTACCCCCTTCGGTGTGACCTGGCTCTTACTTGGAAGAAATGAAGCAATTGTGGGCAGATGTAATGACATATTCACTGGTTACATCAATATATTGTTGTTGTAGCTACATGATAAGCAAATCAGGAAACATTGTGACTTTTGTTAGTAGGTTAGCCTATTTAAAAATGGGCTTATTGGGTTTATATAAATAGTATTACTGGGATACAATTTTTTTATTGCTGTTAAATCTCTAAATTAATCTCAGTCTGTTGCAGGCTGTCCTAAGTGTTCCCTTGGCTATTTACTGCACAGTTTTAATGGTAAGATCTGAGAACTTCCAGCCACTAACTAAATAACATATGATAAGCTCCAGGTATAATAAATATTTATCATCAAATCCTTATTGGATTATTTGCTTATGCTTTTCTACTACTATTAGGAGTTAGAGGGGAATCAGGAACACGAGATCAACCCGCCACTTGGTTAAAATTGTATTCCTGATTAAACATGTAAGTGCATTAATAGAAAATAAAATTAATTGCATCAAGTGCATGAGTAATCATGATACACGTCCAGCTTTAGTATATAAAAACTGTTAAAACTTTCAGGGGAAAATAATAACAAGGGCAAATATTTAAAACAAGCGACTTGCCGTCAAAAATGACGGGGCAATAAAATTTGAAGCCATGGGGAAGCTTTTTGAGACATAATTGAAACCGTTTTGTACTGTGAGGACCTTTGGCGCTCATTTCAAGGCTTGCTCTGAGCGCTTTTGGTGCTCATCGCATGCCTCGCAGGCTCTTAGGCTCTTATTGACATTTATATATAATTATGCTGTGGTTGAGTCTACCTTTTTCGTTTCTCTTCCCTAAGGTTTGAATGCATTAGAAGTCACTATCTGAAAAAATGGGAACATGGCAGCTAAAACTGCCAGTGTTCTCAAACAGACTAATTGAAAGCTGATTTGTTTAAAAAGACATACCCTACTGAGTAGTAGCAGACAGAATTAGTTCAGAAGAGTCAATGTTAAGATGAATTGAGTATAAAAGATACAAATGTGAAGGTTCTGTTTATATTTATTTATTTATTTATTCATTTTGCCATCTAAAAACATTTTTTGAAAGGCAATATAAAAAAAAATGACTACCACTGACATTTAATGTTTTTATCACAAATTAGCATTCTGCCACACAATTAAAAAGAAATAATAAAAGTAAATCCAGTAGATGGAAAGAATGTTTGATGAACTGAAAAATCTATAAAACAAAACACAGTCTTTTTGGAAAATAATTAGTAGAAAAAAATTCCATACAGTATAAAGAAAAACATTTATTTACTTTCAGTAAATAATTAATCTTTTTTAGTAGCTATAATATAAAAAGTAACTGTTGAAAGTTTTTAATTGTTTAATTCTTCTGTATTGGTAAAATCTACTCTGACTCACCTGTGTACAGAAACAAAATTCTCAAATCCAGGCCTGTGTGTGTGGTCCTTTAGGACCAAACTTGATTACCCCTCCCCTAGGACTAAATAACTGGCACATCTACAGTTACTTATTTAACTATCTTATGATTTCATTTTAGTGAGTTTTGTAGAACTGTGTCCACTTACAGCAAATATGTTTGTAATATCAGGTGTTACATTTATAACATTTAATTTACACTAGTAACTTGCCCGTCAAAGTTAACGGGATAATATTTGTTGTGTGTCTCTTCCTCCCCTCTCCTTCCTTTGTGTCTCTTCCTTCCCCCTCCCTCCCCTGTGTCTCTACCTCCCCCTCTCTCTCCCCTGTGTCTCCTTCCCCCCTCTGTCCCCTTTGTCTCTCCCCCCTCTCTCACCTATGTCTCTCCCACCTTGTGTCTCTCCCTCCCTCTGTGTCTCTTCCACCTATAACCCTCCCCTATGTCTTCCCTCATCTCCCTCGCCTGTGTTTCTTCCCCTCTCTTCTGTGTCTCTTTCCCCCTCCCCTGTGTCTCTCCCCATCTCCCTCCCCTGTCTCTTCCCCATCTCCCTCCCCTGTGTCTCTTCCACCCATCTCCCTCCCCTGTTTTTCTTCCCCCTCTCCTGTGTCTCTTTTCCCCTCTCCCCTGTCTCTTTCCCACCCTCACACCTGACTCTCTTCCGCCCTCACCCCTGGTTCTCTCCCATTCTCCCCCCTGTCTCACCCTCGCAAGGGGCTAGGCACATGCGCCGTTCACACCGCACATTGCGCTTGTGCTATTTGCCGGGCGATAATGTGCAATAAAAAAAATAAACAGGCTGTTAATGAATAGAACTTGGAAATGCTTTTTTAGACTTTTTTACATATATATACATTCCAGCAATTTTTATCTGTTACCCACAAAAGTCATATTTTTTTTTAACTTTTATATTCCCTTCACAACATAATAAACTTACTAAATTTTGCAATAATCCATTGGTTTCCCAATAACACCTAGAAAGTCCGATAACAGAAAGGATGCCCAATATTCCAGAGGATTTCCAATAACCCAGAGAACGTCCAAAACACAAAATGATTTTAAATAACCCAGATTATGTCCAATATGCTAGATGACATGCGATAACCCAGAGTTGTCCAAAACATAGAGGACATTTAATAATTCGGTCCGTCTGCGAGAGTCATTACAATGTATGTATACAATGCCCCACTTTCAATCTCAGTTATCTAACAATGGTTATTATTAAAGATTGTAAATGATAATTATAGTTATCTTTGCGTGTACTTTTCATTTCTGCCAAACTGGGACTTTTGCTTTACCAGTTTAGTACAACTTGGAATTAAATAGTTCTATTGACTAGAACCCAATTATACATTTTTATTCTGATATATGTAATATCAAAGACGTTTGGCAGAGAATACCTAAAACATTGATACACAGAATGTATCATCTTGGCTCCATAATTGAATTTTACTTCCTAGAAAAATCCCCATGAAAATCTTTCAGGTTGTGTAGCTTTCCTGGGTGTAGGTGTTCTGAGCGCTCCGCCCATTTCCTTTACATGACAGCAATGTGCTCATGTTTGGTTTCTACATAAATACCCCATCCACAAGTGACAGATCACAACTCAACAAACAATCGACTTAAACACACTATTCTGCAAGATGCTTTCCAAGGCTTTTCATGTAAGTAAACCTGTGTATTTATAATACAATACTTTAATTATAGAGCTAAAAGGTTTAAAACAAAATAGAAACTTTACTAAAATGTACCATTTTTGTTGTAATAATAGTTCTGCCTTTTTTAATTCAATTCATATTTTTTTCATTGTAAAATACTATAAAAAATGTTTTAATATAAAGATTGTTAAATTCCTAGCCCATGATAAAATACAAACATGAGCACAATGGAATTACTTAATAAATATATCTATGTTTTGTTGTAAATATTACATGTATAAGTCAAAATGTTTTCTGTATTATTATTGGAATAAACTCAACTTAAATATATTTGATAGGTAGATTATTCTGCATTTTGTTTAAAAGCAGATAAAATAGAATTTTATATGTAAATACGCAATTCTATACAGAGCATTTTCATTTGTCAAAAACAACAAAACTATCTATCTATCTATCTACATACAAATATACACATAACTTTCTTCGATATATATATTTATCATCAGCAAGCCATGGCAGTCAAAAAATAATGGTGCATTAGTGTATATTCCTATATAATTTTTTTATTTCCTTTGGGACATGTGTACTTAAATGGCTTAATTGAAACACAACTGTATATTTTTATAAATACGTTTTATGTTACATTTAATTAAGGATATTCAAATTATTATTTATATTCTAATATATTAAACTGGTCCGAAATCTACAGAATGTTATTTTTAAAACTATTTGCCTTTCTCATTTTTAGAACACAAAGAAACTTCACCAACTCTCCCAGGAAAATCCACCAGGCGGTCCTGAAAGGTATTTATTTGAAATGTATACAATTCTGATACATAATTAGATTTTTTTTAATCACACTTTCTATTATATTTCTGCATCTGAGACTATACGATTATAAGACTTTTATTATTAGTGAAGTCAAATTCTACTATAAAGATAATATTATTAAATACCTCACATGGACCCATAACTAGCCAATCCAAAGAAATACCCTAATTCTACTGATACATGGAAATTAATTGGTCAAGAGAAACATGAGTATTTTTACATCATTAGCCAAGAGTTGTAATAGAGATGGATTTCATGGTCAGAGCACTCTCTAGTGGGGCATAAAGAGTAATTCACACTAAATCAAGATGAAAGATATGGTCTTAAATTAAGTTTATTTTCTATACAGTAAAATTACAGATCATATATACAGTGGGGATACGCTATCCTCTATATGTATTGTACAAATATGAAAAGTCCATGGGATTAGACAATATTAATTATAAAAGTGTCTTTACTTTTTGGTTAATGGAGGACCCTTGTCCAAAATAACTTGGTTCCAACAAATAAAAAATGATTTTACCCTTCTCCCTTAATAAATGAAGTCCCCATTTATGGTCCTGCTTAAAGCAGGGATCCCTGACCCTGTAGTAGACCCTTGTGCTTTCCACCTGTGATACCTGCAGTTGCTTCACCCTAGTTTACTTTATATTTGACTGTCATTTTTTCTTTCTTTCTTTCAACATGTTTGCTTCTCTTTCTCTCTTTTATTCAGTTTTTTCATTCCGTCTGTACTTTCTCTTAACCTATTCCTTTCTCATTCTCTCTCCTTTCTGTTATCTTCTCTCTATGTTTAGAGAGCAAATAGATTTATAAGCATAGTTACTTGTCAGAGTTTTTCTGCAATAAATTCTAACAGCAAACAATATGCCCAAAAATAAGCAATGAGAAAGACTAACAGCATCAACCTTAATGTATATGTTTTTACTTTATATTTTTCAGTGACTGAAGGGCCACCGCTTTAGAAGACACAGTGACCAACAGCTTTGCCTCATTTATTAATGAAATCCGCCCAGAGCAATCTCTCCGACATTGTGCGACACAGAAGTAAACGCATGATCTTGGACAAACATTGGTGTTGGACTGGTGGGCACCCAGACACACGTGTTCAACATCATTGTGCAATATTGTCAGGTACAAAATGCCTGATAGAGTATTATATCTGGTTACAGAAAGCTTCACTTATATAGCTGTAAGCTAGATGATCATTCCATAAAACTAAAAAAGAAATGTATAATTAGAAAGGTCTTGGTTACATCAGAATATATTGACATGTTGAATTTTATTATAATTTTGGAAATTAAACAGAAGGAAGTATTATATATCAATAATAATAAATGCAAAAAAAGATAGTGTCATCAGAAATAGAAATACATTGTCGTATAAACAATATTACTGATTTTATACCATAACATTATTTGTCGTCCAGGACCTGCACTTCTCGACACATGGATATTCAGCTTTTGGTACAGTCTATGGACAAAAAGGACTGAAGCTCTCTCCCACCCTGGCTGCATTTGCTAATGGAGTAGCAGTGAGTATGATTAGTACCTAACAGTTTATATCTATGTTTATACATTTCTGAACCAAATATCACAGTAAACATTTAATATGATGTACCTTAGGTTCACTCCATGGACTTTGATGACACCTGGCACCCAGCCACACATCCTTCTGGTGCCGTCCTTCCAGCCATCTTGGCTTTGTCCCAGATGCTTTCAAATGAAAGAAGAGTCAGCGGTGAAGACCTCCTCATGGCTTTTAATGTAGGCATTGAAATTCAAGGAAGACTGATGAGTTTCTCAAGTGAAGCCAAAAATATTCCCAAAAAGTGAGTCTTACTAGTTTCCTGTAATTGTTTATTACATTTAGAATATGAACACTTCATACTATTTATATATTTCCTAAATTATGTATTAATTTGGAAAAGTGAAAGTAAAAGTTTAAGGGGCAATGTTCTGGTTATCGAAGGGGATGCAAAAATGAATTTAAATGCATAGCTGCAAGGATGGATACATTAAGAGTTTATCTAGCCTTCTAAACATACCAGGCAGGGGAAGATTCATAAGGACAATTTTGTGTGTAACAGATAAAAAAACATATGTTTAATATTATGGAGATAACCCTTCACTTTTCATGTGTATCAACACAGTCAACCACTGTGACAATCCTAGTTTTTTCAAGCTGACACGCAATAAAAAGCAGTTTCACATTGTACAGAGATTAATGTTAAAGCTGATGAATCAGAGGCCTAAAAACGATTTTGACTGAATGACAGTTTTATAAACATGTTTGATGTAATAAAACAGCTTACAAAAGCACCCTTTATGCATTAGACTGCATGTTTTTTTTTGTTTTTTTTAATGTCTTTAATACTTTATGCAACAGTCTGTTAGCACATTGCTCCCATAAACTGTATCAGAGAGACCAGTTACCTTCCAACTGAAATCCAAGTCCTTCCTGTAGCCTAATAATTTTAGAGCAATATTTTGTAGATCCAACAAACAAGGAAACCCAGAGAAAATCATTTGCCAAGGCTACAAAATGAGTGAAATGAATACACAAAATGAACACAAACCTAACATTTAATAAGATACATTTTTAATGTATATTAATTTTAAAATCTACATGTCATCTTTTGAATATTTAAATATTGATTTTTATATACTATAATAGGATTTAATATAATTTTGACAGAACACTGTTTTCATAATTTTGCAGTCTGAAATCTTATATTTGTATTTAATGCAATGTAATACAATTACTGTATATTTTTCACACAGATTTCACCCACCGTCTGTGGTTGGCACGATGGGGAGTGCAGCTGCTTCAGCCAAGCTTCTTTCACTGAACAAAGATCAATGTACCCATGCTTTAGCGATTGCTGCCTCCCTAGCTGGCGCCCCAATGGCAAATGCTGCCACTCTAGCTAAGCCTTTGCATATTGGTAATGCGTCTAGATTAGGACTTGAAGCAGCACTTCTGGCTGCAAAAGGAATGGAGGCGCAAATCTCTGATACTGGATGATACTCCAGGGTGTTCAGGATTTAGTGCATTCTATGGAGATTATCAGCCCAAATCATTATCTCTACCAGATGAACATTACGAATTCCTACTCGAGAAACAAGACATTGCTTTCAAAACATTTCCAGCTCACCTTGGAATGCACTGGATAGCAGATGCCTCAATATTAGTTCGAAATAGACTTAAAAACAACTTTGGAGTATTTGATCCATCAGAAATTCAATCTATTGTTCTGAGAGTCCCAGTATCCAAATACATTAACAGGCCCTTTCCAGAGTCAGAACATGAGGCTCGTCACTCCTTCCAATTCAATGCTTGTACGGCCCTCTTAGATGGTCAAGTCAACATTGACTCCTTAGTGATGAGAGTCTGTCTCGACATGAGCTCCAGAAGCTCTTGAGCAAAGTAAGTAGTGGAGCATCCTGAAGACAATGTTGCCAACTTTGATAAAATGTATGGAGAGGTTATCATACTAATGAAAAACGGAAATGTGGTGACAGGAAAGTGTGATACGTTTTATGGGGCACTGGAGGAACCCACTGAGCAGGGAATCTCTACTAGCAAAGTCCGGTCTAATGCAAAATACGTACTTAAAGATGACCAAGTGGAAACTGTGATCCAGATGGTAGAGAATATTGAGAGTGTCCGCAGATAGTTCTCATCTTCCGATGTTACTTCAGTAATTAGTGTCACTATATCAGTGCAGAACACTAACTTTCTTGAAACTCTTTTTGTCCAAAATGTGATTTTTTTTCAAACTTTTGAAATATCTGATCTGATCGACTTCAGCATCCAAATTATTACATAGAATTATTATTAGTTGGCTCATTTCTCACAACATTTATAAGTTAAAGCCTGGTGATTATCAGAGTTTCAAAAAGATAGTTATCTGCTCGGATCTCTGTACTGTGTAAAAATATTTATTTTCATTAAGCTAGATGTATAATTAACTACTGCATTATTTAAATTACTAGTATCATTTGCAATGGTAATAGTTTTTACATGTTTATTTTATTGACTAATTAATTATTGGGAAAGAACAGTAACTTTTCCAAAATATGGTAATGGTCAATTAAAAAAAATTGCCCAAAAAAATCAGTTGTATTTTTTAACAAATATGTTTACATTTTATTTATATATGACTGTGAAATGTTTATGTTGTATTTTTGAAATTGTGATTTATTTGTATTTATCCCACACTGCATTTTTATTCAATAAAATTTCATGAAAAGTCATAAGATAAGAGCCTTACTATTAATGTACAAAATATATATAATGTACACTGACACCTACAGGAGTTACTCAGTGGAGTCCTGGGATGTTCACACAACAATAATAGCCATGAAAGTATGAGTTTATTATAGTGTATGCATTGTTACTCCAATGCCATAGTATTACATGTGTTTATATTTACTGAAATTATTATCTAATTGTTAGTCTCTCAGTCCATGTCTGACTACCGTGACCATATGGACCCACAGCAATGACAGGCACATCTTGTGTCTCGTTGTGCCTAATCGATACGGTTTTCATGGCAAAGATACTGGAGTGGGTTGTCAGTTACCTTCTCCAGTGTGATCAACAATTAGTCTGACTTCTCTGCTATGACCTGCGCATCTTGGGTGACCTTACATAGTAAGCTCCAGCTTCATTGAAGCTCACAAAAGTCCTTTCACCACAACAAGGTAGCATCCAGAAGGGGGTTATCTAATTAGTACTATCCAAATTAATATACTTATACTCTGTAGATTATTGTTCTCCACACTGTAGCTCACCAACTGCCAACACAAACCTCCACCATCTCCTTTCCCTCAGGTTCTCTCACACCCTTGCCTGCAGTTTGATACCTTGATATCACCTTCAATCCCACACTTTCTCACATGTGCCCTTGGTTATTTCCATATTCTGATTTGACTTGTAAAACATTACCTCCACAACAAAATTGATTAAACAATCAAATTGCCATTGCAGCAGGTCTAATATTCAATCTTCATCTCACAACACCGTCCCAATTTTAAAACGGCATATTTTAATGGTCTAAGGGCAGAAATACAACATATAGACTGGGACAAAGGAAAAAACATTGAACATAAATGGACAAAATTTAAAATCCTTACTAAATACTTCATACTTATCACCATATACCATGTGGAAATAAAAGTAGAAGGAGTAAATCATAATCCATGTGGCTTAACAATGATTTAAGATCAAGATACGGAGTAAACTGCAGGAGATTAAATAATACAAAAACAAGGGAACAGAGACTGTTTTTTGTGAGTACAAGGAATAAACAAAGCAGTAAAAGGACTATTAGACTAACTAAAATAGAAAATGAAAAATTGCCCAAATCATTACCTCTATCTCCTCAACAGGATTGCCTAAACAATACAAATTGTTGTTGCAGATTTAATATTCAATCTTCATCTAAGACTGCCTTACGTAAGTACAAGGAAATCAACAAGGCAGCAACAGGGCTATTAGACTGGCTAAAATAGAAAATAGAATCAGTTTGCAAAGGAGAGTAAGACTAACTCTATTTTTTTTAAATATAATAATGGGAAGAAGTCCAGGAAGGAATCTATAGGAACATTACAATGTGACACAGGCCATTTGATTAGGGATCAGGAACAGGCAGATTAGCTAAATAGGTTTTTTTCTCTTGGTATACACAAGGGAGGTACCAGTGGTTGGGACACTGCAAAAAAAAATGGGGCTACACTACCTTCACCAAATAATTGGTTAAAGCAGGAAGAAATGCAAAAGAGGTTGGAAAAAATAAATGTTCAATAAAGCCCAAGGTCCTGATGGTATACATCCAAGGGTACTGAGGGAAACCGGGGTCTGTAATAGCCTAACTATTTATCTAATTATAATTATGCTGTAGTTAAGTTTACATTTTAGTTTCTCTTCCCTAAGGTTTGAATGCATTGGAAGCCACTATCTGAAAAAAATGCGAAAAGTGGCAGCTAAAACTGCCAGTGTCTCAATTGGACTAACCAAAAGCTAATTGTTTAAAAGTACACACCCTACTGACCAAATGTAAAGGTTTTGTTTATATGTATTTATTTATTCATTCATTTTGCTAAACTAAAATATTTTTGAATTGTGTCATGACCAGGATGAGGGGTCCCAATGCACCCCTAATGATCCTGTTTTGGAGAAAACTAAAGTAGTTCTTGAGATATCTGTCCCTGGCCAAATACCAAATATACATATAGTGAGCACACCTTAGCGAAATAATACACCAACACAGAGTTCTGATATAAAGCTTTCTCTCGCCTCCTGTTTATTCAATCAGCCGCCATATATAACATTTAAACAATCAGATAAAATTTGCAACTAAAGCAAATCATCAGGTTTAATTCGTAATTCATTGGTTCTGTGATGTCCGCTTTTACGGAATCTCAACAAGGCATTTGGGTTAGTGCATTAAGAGGGTCTCTAGGTGTCCATCCCACAGTGGGATGAGTCCTTTCTCTTCATTGGTCAGAAGGTTAAGACAAAGGGAAGATGGCATTCTCCTTCTTGTGTCCAAGGTGTTGGTAGTCATCGTCACCCTTAGCAGACCTGGAAAGTAGTGCTGCCAACATCTTGTATGCGGAAGTGGCAAAATCCTCCATCTTAGAGTCTCCAATAATCAACATTGTTAATAAGGTTACGTAATACTGGAAAGAGAAAATGTATGAGTAGGACAATCATAAAATGCATTTTCTTGTAGATCCTGTCCATAACAATCCTTCTGTAGTTTATAGGGGCAATCTGCAAGTTGTGACTTTATATTCATATCGGCACCAGCAATTTTAACCCAAGAACACGATTGGAGAAACAAGAGAAACCTGGCAAACAAAACCTTAGTTTGTGCAGAGCAGACTGGATTTATTTTTTTCTTTTTCTTTTTTTCTTTGACTTCAGTTTCTACAAATTAAAAAAACGATATTACAAAATTATATAAAACACAAATATACAAATACAAGATATATTACAGTCACACAACAAAAAAAAAGGGTTATGTCTTATGAGTTTAAAGAATGGAAATATATTATCCCAAATCAGCAACTGTTAGACCTGGATAAAACGATGCCCATGTCGTATAGATTCCTTCTAATTCTCTGTTCTTTTTGAGAATTGTTAATACTTCCTTCAGTGATGAATAAGTTCTGGTTTCCAGCATTTGGCAATAAGCCATTTGACTACTGAGACTAACTGGAATAATTAAAGTTTGTTCTTCCATCTTAAGCCTATTGTACATGATGTAAAAAATAGCCATTTCACTATCATCGGCTTAATGATTTTAACCGCAAATTTTAGAATATATTCAAAAATCAAACTACAAAGTTTCTTAATGGGGTCACAGTCCCACCAAATATGTTTGTGCGTCCCCTGCTGATTACAAAGCCTCCAACCAAGCCTCTTACTAGGGATTATGTTAATAATTGCTATCTTTACTGGTACATAGTACCACCTCTGATCTTTACTGGGACATAGTACCACCTCTGGATCACTTTAAAATTGACTTCTTTATATGCTTGATATTTAATAATTTTCTGTGACAACGCAAATGCTCTTGACCAATTTTCCATGGTCAGTTAAGTTATTACATTCTTTTTCCCACTTAAGCATACCTGGAGATTTTTTCATCTTATCCTGTTTTCTTAATATGTATAGCATTGGAAATTATATGTTTCCTGTCATTATAAAGTACTAACTTTTTCAAAATTGGTTAAGATCTGTTTGAGGTAATTAAATATTTCAAATTTAAAATAACTTTTTTAACTCTCTCATATTCCAACCATTTAGACGATGGAAAACTAAAATCAGCACATAATTTGGAAAAAGACTTAATTTCACCTTTATCGAACAGATCTCCCAATGTCTGTATATTCCAATTACTCCAATTACGATGAAAGGCCAAGTTAAGAACATTACTTACACCTAACAATGACATTTCCGAACACGGAATTGTCGAAAGGTTTAGTTTTTTCTTCCATTTAACCCAAAATGTAAACCCTGATTTAATTATTATTTACGTAATATTATTATTGGGAAATTTATCACACCAAAGCCAATCTCTTAATGATAAGCCCTTAGCTAAACATTGTTCTATAGTTATCCACTTATTTTGTTTTGTTTTAGTGGACCAGGGTATAAAATGAGTATTGCAGCCATATAATATTCTTCAACTCAAGGGGACGCAATGCCTCCTTTTATAAGGCTCTTCCTAACAATCCTTGAATTAATTCTAGATTTTTTCCCATTATATATAAATGAATCGATCAAGGTTTGGTATTTTTTAATTATAGTTTCAGGAACGGATAAAGGCAAACAATAAATAAATAATTTATTTGCGGGTAATATAGACATTTATGGCTGCTATTCTACGAACCAGGATAATCTATTTTAATTCCAATTTATTAGTTGGTTATTAATTTTGTCATATAATTTCGAAAAATTTATTTTAGTTAGGTTTTCCAGTTTTTCAGAGAATTCTTTCCCAAGTAATTGATTTTATTCAACTCCTCAATCAATTTCCAATGTTTTTCAGAGAAAGTTATTCATCTTTGATCTATATATTTATCGTTGGGTAGTAAGAAATTAAACCTAATTTATATTTATTAAAGATCCTGAATCTGTAGTAAAGACCATTCTAGGATCGGCTATAGTTAATATCACATCATCAGCATAAAGCATAATTTATGCTCAGAATCATCAATTCTAATTCCATGAATTTTCTTATTAATTCTAATGGCTTCTGCCAAAGTTTCATATTAAAACAAAAATTAAAGGAGATAATGGGACAACCCTGACAGGTTCCCATTGGTAAATAGAGAAAGTGTTAGTTTTTAGGCCATTTCTACAACACAGGCCAATGGGGTTTGAATATAATGCCCCCTATAGATTTCACTCCAAAACTTCAAAACTGAATTTTAGTAATACTTGATTCCTAAAATCCCAGTTTAGCCTGTCAAAGGCCTTTTCTGCATCTAATGTGATAACTATACGAAGGTTTATGATTATCTTTACAAAAAGAAACATACGTCAATTAATCTCCTTTGTATTATCGGGCTCCCCTACCTATCTTGTAAAAAACCTGATTGATCCATATTTATTAATTATTACCAAGGCACAAGCTCAATCATTTAGCTAACATTTTTGCATATAATTTTATATCTGTGTTCAATAAAGATATCGGTCTATAATTCTTACACCACCTTAAATCTTTTACTTTGCTTTGGAATAATAATTATAACTTGCCTCTAACATTTCTTTAGGCGCACTCACCTTTTCTTTTAATTTCATTGAACACTTCAGCTAGAAGTTTCATAAGTACCAGTCTTAAAGGTTTTGTAATAATATTTACAAAGCCATCTGGACGAGGGGCCTGAATTTAACTTTAAAGTTATCAACTACTTCTTCAATTTCTAATGTTTTTTATTTCACTGTTTAGATAATCTAGATCCTCCTTAGTGATTTTGGGAAGTGAAAGTCTATCCAAAAATGTAATAATATCTTCTGTTTTTGGTTTTATAACTGCATTGTCACTTTCTAATTGAAAAGATTTTCATAAAAGTCAAAAAAGACCTTTTCAATATCCTAGGATTTTTTATGTAATTGAGTCCTTTTTGTTTTCAATTATTAATTACATCTATTCTATTAATTGGTTTATTATTTTTTAATTTCCAAGCTAATAGTTTCCCAACTTTATTATCAAAAAAATATTTTCTCTGTTGAAGTTTCCACAGGCTGTTATCAATATTTTTTTGGACAATTTATTTATTCGTTTTTTACTTTTCTAATCTCTATACTCTTATCAGCTGAAGGGGATAATTTATTTTGTCTTTCAAGGATTGCTAATTGTGCATATAAGTCTCAGAGTGATAGACCACTCTGTTTACTTCTATGTGCACCCCATGGGCCTCATTCTATTAGCGGCCGCAGCCGTTGCGGGGCCGCAAGGACCGGCCGCAAGCTATTCGGCTATTCTATTCCCTTACGGCCGGAGGCTCCGGCAGGCTTGCGGCCGGTGCCTTGCTATCTCTTGCGGCCGCTCGCGCCAGAGGAAAGCCTTTGATCTAAAACGGCCGCAAGAGTTTCGGCCGTAAGAAATTCCTATTTGCAATTCAATTGCTCCGGGAAACCTCTCTGCAAGGCTAAAAGCGAGCCGCTGCTTACTTGCAGGAAAGAGGTCCCGCTAGCACCAATTAAGCACATAAAATAGCTCAAATAAAGCCATCCTGCACTTTGAGAAGACTATAAAGTGATTTTAGGTGTTAGAAAAAATAGCACATAATTATCCTATACTCAAATCCGTAAAATATTTTATTTTTAATATCCGTAAAATATCCATGTAAAAAGTCCAGAGTGCTTGGAGCACCTCAGACCCGCCCACGCGCGCAGCCGGAAAATAAACAGTTAATTTGAACTTGGGTTTGGGCTGATGTGCAAGCTTGAGAGTGGGTTCCTTTTAATCCTCATGTCCCCCAATATGATCCCTAGCATTTACAGAGCTGTACAGTGCAGGCTTGAATTTATTTTTGAGTTTTTATATTTCACCGCTTACGGCCGGTTCCAAGATATGCGGCCGGCCGTAAAAGGAGATCCTTGCGGGGCCGTATAATAGAATCGCGAGTTAACTGAACCCCCGCAAGGAATTGGAGCCTTACGGCCGATTTACGGCCGCTAATAGAATGAGGCCCCATGAGAGTAACATTCCTCTTATATATGCTTTATGGGCATTCCAAATCGTTGAGGGCTCAGAAACTGAATTCTCATTAACTTGGAAAAAGTTTTCTATTTCTTCCTGTAATAATATTTGTTTATCTGAATTATTAAATAATGAAATATCCATTCTATTTCTAGAATACTTCTTTTGGGTCAAATGATCCTTAATCTGGAGTTCTATCATAGCATGATCTGACCATTTAATTATATTAATCTTGGTAGAGTCTGTAACTGCCAAGGTTTCCGAGTCAACCAAAAAGTAGTCTATTGTAGAATAAGACTTATGGCGGTGAGAATAAAACGTATAGTCTCTTACATTACCATATCTTACCCCAAAATTCATCTAACTCAAATCTCACTAAGGATTCATAGAAAAGATTAGCTTTCCTTTTTGTATGCCCATGTAAATATTCTTGATTATTACTAAAGATACATTCAGTACCATATTAAAATCGCTGCAAACAATTAGTTTGCCTACTTTAATATTTTTAACCCGTTTAAGTAATTTGTTTAAGAACCCATTTTGTCTCTCATTGGGTGCATAAATATTTATTAGTTTAGATGGTTTAGATGGTTGATTTTTCTGTCCATATAACAAATCTCCTTCAAGTCTTCTTCTATATTGCTCACTAACGTTAATAATTTTACTAAACAAGATCGATACTCCACTGCGACTTCTTTTTAATGTTGAATCAACCTTAATAGTAAAAACCTATTGTTCCAGAAAGGGACTTTATCTATTTGCCAATGCTTTTCCTGTACACAAACAACATCAGCTTTAATTTTCCGAAATTGATCTATTAACACTCGCCTCTTAAATACAGAGTTCCATCCTTGTACATTCTGTGAGACTATCTTAAATCCCATCCAAAAAAAGCAAAGGGACCCCTTAGAGTACCACTAAAAAAAAATACCATTCTATACCACCCAGAATTCGACATAACCTTAAAATTGAATACTTGAACATTGAACATTTTACAACTATTCCACATAAAAACATACACATTTTTATACAAAACCGAGACATGATGTACCCTACCAAAAGACATATGACTATATGTCTAATGGTTAATTTGGCTAGACCAATCTATGTCTAGCAGCCCTACCATGGTAGCCCATCCCAGAACACCATTCGCTCTCTTCTGTATATATTATCAGGAGAAACCAGAAAAGGAACCCCTTTAACAAGTAGTGGAAACGGAAAGGGAAAAACATGGTGAGCCACAGGGGAAGAGAGGAATCGAGGACGGACATATTTAATGCTTCTTATTCTTCCTTCTACCCTGCCTTCTATAACTTCTCATTAACTGAAATTTATCTAATTCCTATTATTTGTAAGTTGGAACAAAAAGTATCCAACTTTTCTATTATCAATCAGTGATTTTTCTGTGAATTTATAGTGTTATCTATAGTGTAAAATGTGTATCTTCCTTTACTAACAATATCTTATTTTCTCTATTACCTTACTTTTCTACCTACATTCCCATCAGCTACCCCATTATTTTGCTCTCCTCCTCTCCTTTGTAAGTGAGTGAATGCTCAATAATAAAATTTATGAAGTGTCTTCTTACTAACCAGACAGTGTTTAATTCATTTCTTCCCTTTCAGGAGCATTCCCAGTATTTTTCTTAATTTTAGATTTGGGTTTAGTGGCGTTGGAATCTTTATCCTTCATATTGCCTGATAATTCACGCAGAAAGGTGCATATCAGGTGCAAATCAGCAATATGAGTAAATATTTGAAATGTCCTTTACAATCCATACGATTCAAACTCAGGCCCAACTTCATATAATGCTCTTATAGAACTAATGTGTCAGGAAAGAAGGTCACTGAAACAAGCTACCTCAGAAAGGTGCATATCAGGTGCAAATCAGCAGTATGAGTAAATAGCTTAAATGTCCTTTACAATCCAAATGATTCAAACTCAGGCCCATCTTCATATAATGCTCTTAAAGAGCTAAAGTGTCAGGAAAGAAATTTACTGAAACAAGTTACCTCAGGAAGGTGCATATCAGGTTCAAATCAGCAGTATGAGTAAATAGCTTAAATGTCCTTTGCAATCCAAATGATTCAAACTCAGGCCCATCTTCATATAATGCTCTTATGGTGCTAAAGTGTCAGGAAAGAAGGTTACTGAAACAAGTTACCTCAGAAAGGTGCATATCAGGAGCAGACTGGATTTATTATTCCTTACAAAATAGATTTTACACAGCACCAAAAGATCCACCTCCCCAAGTCTTTCTCCCCTGACACTCTTTTCTGTGAGATTTACCTGATCTGATATGTGTCTCAGTCCATAGGTTGGGGGGAGGGGGTCAATTTATCTCGGTCCTCAAACCTGATTTGCTTTACAGCCCTAGAGGGCAATTAATTAACTTCAGCTTTTATTCATGTGGCCAGAGACAAATCATCTGCTCACATTAGCTTGGCTTCCCCCCACCTGGAATTCTGGTGGTGGAGGGCACTCCTATTCCTAGGTCAGAGGCCAGATGCCTGTCAAATGACTCTCTCTGGTTTTCAAAATATTATTTGTTTATATGTGATATTGGGGAAGGAAGGAATACAACATATTTCACACAACTATAGAAAATAAATGCACAAATTAAACAAGCAACAAGGTATTCACATTAGTTGCTTTTAGCATAACATTGAATGTCCATCTTGATAGCCTTGATGTTAGCAATCAGATGTGTAAGAGTTCCAGATAACAGGAATACTTGTTGGGTGCAGGGGGGTCCTATCATGGGCCCAAAATCATAACATATAACATAGAAAAAACTGACAACCGCTGACCTTTAATCTCAAAATCACGTTCTGCCACTTAATTAAAAACAAGTAAATAAAAGTAAATAAAGGGAAAGAATGTTTGAAGAACTGAAATATCTATAAAACAAAAGACAGTATTATAAAATTCTGGAAAATAATTAGCAAAAAACAATCCCTATACAGTATAAGGAAACATTTTATATAAAACTCTATTCTATTGACCTTTTTTATGTGTATCCCTGGGTGCTTAACACCCCTTTTATTCTATATAGAGAATAACTTTATTAGGATACTATTGATCCTGAACAACACAAAAAAAAAAAATGTTTAAGAAAGTGCTTACTAGCTTCTTACTTAGTGCCTACATTTCAGTACTTTGGACAACATAGATATTGGAATAATAAATTCTATTAAAATCAGTACAAATCTATGTATTTCTAAAATGATATAGTACTGTTATTTTAAATATAGGCAAATCAACTCTCATATATCGGGTTATATTGATGGTCCTGTAAATACAGGATACACTGATAATCACAGAGTTGAAAAAGATGTAAATAAAACAGCACAAAGTGTACATATTGTTAAAAACAAACTATATCGTGGGAACACAGGTATTCTATATCTCCAAAAACAGGGTATCTTTTCTGTCAATTATACAACTATATATTTAAAATAAAAAAAATATTTCATAGCTACAATAAGAGTATAATTAGTAAGTCTTTAGACAGTAAACAAACAAAAATACTTGCGATTCAGTTTCCCTCTCTCCACACTCCTTTTTCTTATAGAAGTTGACAAATGAACTCATTAAGCCATAAAGTATAGAAAGAGCCTGTCCCACTGAAAAACAAGGTGCCAACGGTCCCGTTTCGTCCTCTTACAGGACTTTTTCTAAGGCTATACTAATCTGGCTTTCACACTGGCTTATAAAGCCCTGTTACTTCCAGGTTTTGCGTCATTGCAACATGACGTTCGCGTATACGCAATGACGTCACTACACAACGTCATGTTCATTTCAATGAACTTTTTTAGCCTTCATTTCTCATTCAATAAACTTTATTTAGCGTTATTACGCAAGTTGAATACAAAAGCTTTATTAAAAAGAAACAATATATTTTATTTTAGGTTTGGTATTATATTCATGTTGTTTTCATTGAGGAAGTTCTATCATTTCTTCATTATTTGTTATGTATATCCTTGTAGGACATCAGGAATGCCCCTAGGGCAGGAGTGCATAAGTTGGTTCCTGGAAGGCCACACACAGGCCTGGATTAAGAAAATATCCCTGCTGAGCACAGGTGAGTCAATCGCTTCTTCCAGTCATCTTGATTACCCACCTGTGTAGAGAGAGTACATCCTCAAATCCAGGCCTGTGCATGGCTTCCATGTGCAACTTGTGCACCCCTGCCCTAGGACTAAATTAATTGGCACAATCTAAAGTTACTTATTTAACTAGCTTAAGTTTTTCATTATAGTGAGTTTTGTTGAACTGTGTCCACTAACAGCAAATAAGTTTGTAATATCACTTGTTACATAGTTACATAGTAATTGAGGTTGATAAAATACTTTTATCCCATCAAGTTCGAGTTGTCAGATCTCCTCTGATCTGCAATATGCAGATTAATTGTTAATTGATTCAAGAGGAAGGCAAACAGAAATAACAAACCCAAGTGAAACTTTGCCAATTGTTTCAAAAGGGGAAAAAAATAATTCCTTACTGACCCCAGATACTGGCGATTGGACCCCTCCCTTGATCATACCCCATCTCTAATTAACATGGATAACCCTGAATGCCCTTTTTATTAAAAAATATATCCAATCCCTTTATGTATTGAATCTGCTGTCACCACCTCCCTTGGTAGAGAATTCCACAGATTAATCACCCTTACTGTGAAGAACCCTTTTTCTTTCTTTGAGGTGGAATCTTTTTACTTCTAACCTCAAAGGATGTCCTCTTGTCAGTTGAAAACCTCTTGGCACAAAAAGCTCCTTGACAAATCTTTATACTGACCCTGGATGTATTTACATAGGGTAATCATATCCCCTGTTAGACGCCGTTTTTCTAGAGATAATACGTTTAGTTTGGTTAGTCTTTCTTTATAACTTAGCCCCTCCATTCCCCTTATTAGATTTGTTGTTCCTTCTCTGTACTTTGTTGTATTCCAAATGAGGGTGTGTACTAGGGATTTGTTAGTGCAGAATTATATTTGCTTCCCTGGCTTCAATACCCTTCTAATACATGCTAATATTTTATTTTACTTTGCAGATGCTGCTTTGGCATTGAGAACTGTTACGTAGGTGGTTGTCCACAAGCACTCCCAAATCCCTTTCAATATCTGATACCCCTAGATTTGCTTCATTAAGTTCATAAATTGCATGGTTATTTTCCCTTGCCATTTAATTGCCCATATTTTCTCTAATTTATGCAAATCCCTTTGAGGGAAAGTACATCATTTTCTGATTTAATTAGCTTGCACAACTTAGTGTCACCAAGCAAAAATGGAGACAATACTTTCCAGGTCCTACTTCTTAAGTCGCTAATAAATATTTTAAAAAGGAAAGGACCTAATACTGAACTCTGAGGAACCCACATTTAGACCAGTAATGAGTATGTTCCATTACAACAACCCTATGCTTCCTGTGTTTTAGCCAGCTCTCAATCTATGTGCATATATTTACTGCAATACATGTTTCCCTTAGTTTGCACAATAGTCTCCCATGTGGCACTGTATTCATAAAGCCTTTTGCAAAATCTAATAACACTACATCCACTGAGTTACCTTGATCCAAGTTCCTATTAACTTCCTCATAGAAACTAATTAGATTTGTTTGACATGACCTATCCCTCATCATAAATCCATACTGTCTCCTACTTACAATCCTGTTTGAATAGAAATATTCTTGTATTATCCCTTATTAACCGTTCTTAATAACTTTTCCCACTACAGAAGTGAGGCTTACAGGTATATAATTCCCCAGATTTGCTCCTGGTCCCTTCTTAAATATAGGTATCACCTCCGCTTTTCACCAGTAATCTTGTAGCGTCCCAGTGTTGAGTGAATCTTGAAAAATTAGATATAATGGTTTGGCTATTACAGAGCCCAGTTTCCTAAGTACCCTTGGATGTATTCCATCAGGACCTGGGGCTTTATTAAAATGTATTTTTTCCATCCTCTTTCGGATTTCTTCCTGCGTTAGCCAATTATTTGGTGAAGGTAGTGTAGCCCCATTATGTTGCATTTTCCCAACCACTTGTACCTCCCTTGTGTATACCGAGAGAAAATAACCCATTTAGCTCATCTGCCTTTTCCTGGTCACTAATTGTCAGATGGCCTGTTTCAGATTGTAATGTTCCTATAGCTTGCTTCCTGGACTTATTCCCATTAAAACTTAAAAAATATGTTAGGCTTAGTATTACTCTCCTTTGCAACTAATTTTTCATTTCTGTTGTAGCCAGTCTAATAGCCCTTTTGCAAGCCTTGTTGATTTCCTTGTACTCCCGTAAAGCAGTCTCTCCGTATCTTGATCTTTAAATCATTGTTAAGCCACGTTGGATATCATTACTTTGACTACTGTTACATTTATATCATTAATTTACAATCCACCATTTACATTTGTTGACTTTTTTTTAATGTTTAGTCGACATGTATATAATTTATATATACCTTTTCCCTGCTGTGCCTTTTTTCACTGCTTAACTGTGTCAGGTTTTTTTTATTAAAAAATCAATTTCAGTGATATTTATATGTTCATTAGTCATACAAGTAATATGTTGTTTTCTTTGCAGACCCTGAACTTTTAAATGATGTTATGTTATTGTGAATATGCATTGGATATGGGGAAGACTAACATTTAACATGGCAGAAGGTGATTTTATTTTTACAGAAAGTAAATCATAAAAAGCAGTAGTCATTTACCTAACTTCGCCATCAAATGTATTATGGCTTTATATTTATCAGTTCCTCTAAAAAACAATAGTACAAATAAAACAGGCTTTTAATAAATAGACTTTTAAAAAAATGTAAAAATAATTGTGTTAAATATTAATTTACAAGTCCATAGCTGATTTTAGAACCGATTACTAGGTAGTGCGGCTGATATTATTTTCAATTTCCAAGTTTTAGGGGTAGGATTAGGGTTAGATTTAGGGGTAAGGATTAAGTTTAGGGGTTAGAGACAGAATCCTGGACAAGAATAACAGATTAGGAATAGCAAGGGTCAGGTAGGTGTCACAAGACAGGTTCCACTCAATCAGCCTCGCCTGGGCGACCAAAGAAGTTGAGTGCACATGCTCAGAGTCGTATCCAGAAGTTGTCTTGGGGAAATAGAAGTATGCGTGCTGCCAGCATAGCTGCAGAGGTTGAAGGGGTGGGGGTCAACCTTTCAGTGCTCAGACCATACGCTGCACACTGAATCAAATTGGTCAGCATGGCTGTCGTCCCAGAAGGAAGCCTCTTCTAAAGATGATGCACAAGAAAGTTGCTGAAGACAAGATACTAAGGACATGGATTACTGGATCCATGTCCTGTAGTCCAATGAGACCAAGATAAAATTATTTGGTCCAGCATGTGTGGCGGAAACCAGGTGAGGAGTACAAAGACAAGTGGTCTTGACCTACAGTCAAGCATCGTGGCAGGTGTGTCATAGTCTGGGTCTGCATGAGTGCTGCCCGCACTGGGAAGCCACAGTTCGTTGATGGAACCAGTGAATGCAACATGTACTGTGGCATACTGAAGCAGAGCATGATCTCTGGCTGGAGGGCAGTATTCTAACATGATAAGGGACCCAAAAACACACCTCCAAGATGACCACTGCCTTGCTAAAGAAGCGGAGGTAAAGGTGATGGACTAGCCAAGCATATCTCCAGACCTAAACCCTATTGAACATCTGTGGGGCATCCTCAAACAAAGGGTGGAAGGAGTGCATGGTCTCCTAACATGCACCATCTATGTGATGTCATCATGGAGAAGATAAAGAGGACTCCAGTGGCAACCTGTGAAGCTCTAGTGAACTCCATGTCCCATGAGGGTTAAGGCAGTGCTGGAAAATAATGGAGGCCACACAAAATATTAACACTTTGCGTCCAATTTGGACATTTCGACTTAGGGCTGTGCTCACTTTTGTTGCCAACGGTTTAATGTCTGTGTGTGAGTTATTTTGAGGGGACAGCAAATTTACACTCCTATACAGGCTGTACACTTACTACTTTACATTGTAGCAGAGTGTCATTTCTTCAGTGTCGACACATGAAAAGATATAATAAAATATTTACAAAAATGTGAGGGGTGTACTCACTTTTGTGAGGTACTGTATATGTATATATATAAAATATACATTTGAATAAATAGACCAAAAATGAGTTTACATTGCGCTGAATTGACCACTAGATTAGTTATGTTAAGGCATTAATCTCAATTAAACCTTTTTATATTGAGATGCCTACACAGGCTTTTTCATTTGTACTTAAGTAATCCTCATATGCTTTGTTTAAGCTAATCCTTGGATTACTTTCATAAGATAGCGCAAATAATAATAAAAATGTAAAAGCTTTAAAAACAAACTTGGCTAAGGTGTTCTACACTTTACATATATATAAGAAATATCCTAAGATACAGCTTAAGTCAGAAACCAGTCTCTATTGTATCTTGAACTGATACTTTTTTTGAACCTGCCTTTTCAGGAACAATATCGCTCTATATAGAAAAAACAGGGATTTTTGTTTGTATCCCTTATTGGATACACCGTCCGTAAGTGCAGATGCTTTTCAATAGCGATAACTTTGATATATAATTAATAGCGTAGGTCACTCCTATTTGTTGAGTGACTGTCTGTGCTTCTTCTTAGGTTATATCATACATAAAAGACTGTGCTATCCTGTATCTTTGTTCTGTGAACTCTGATTTAGCAATCTCTATTAGAGGGACTATGGCAATCCTCTAATTTACAATGCTAAGAACCCACATCAATAAACCAATTGTACATGTGTTTGATACCAGTCTTTGCAATATGGGTGACTTCTACAATGTTTTTTTCCATATGGGTTATATTCCTTTAAATGTATTTACTTATTGTGCTTTTATGTCACAATTGTATCCTGCAACACAGTATGAGGATTCTTATGTACTAGCAACTTGCCCGTCAAAAAATGACGGCAATGAGATGTGTATGTTTGGAAAGTTATTAATATACATATTTGACACTTGTAAGTTTTGTGATATTAAACATGTTTAGTTTTGTCAAATGTTCTCTTGGTGAACAATAAGTCTTTAAGAGCATTTTGTATTAAAAGTATTAACATTTTAATGTAAGAACAGTTGAACTTTAAATTAATCAGTATTGTGAACTTGAGGTAATGTTTTTTTTAACATGCAATTTGTATGTGGAAGAATTGTTAACTCAATATACATTGAATCCAGAGGAAGACAAACAGTAAAAACCTCCTTGAAACATACCCAATTTTAACATGAACTTTGTAATATATTTAGTAAGAAACTTGAAAGTAATATTTTTGAAACTTTAACTTTCTTATTTGTGTAACTAAGGAACTTGAAAAAACATTTTTCCAACTTGGAACATTATAAACAGTAACATAGTAAATGAATATTTTTAACATAATTTTGTATTAAAAGTATTAACATTTGAATGTAAAAACAGTTGAACTTTAAACTAATCAGTATTTAAGTTGAGGTAATGTTTTTTTAACATGCAATTCTATCTGAAGAATTGTTAACTTCAATATACATTTTAATCAGAGGAAGGCAAACAGTAAAAACCTTGTTGAAACAAACCCAATTTTAACATGAACTATGTAATATATTTAAGTAAGAAACTTGACATTCTATTTTTTGAAACTTGAACTTTCTTATCTGTGTTACTAAAGAACTTGCAAAAAATGTTTTCCAACTTGGAACATTATAAACAGTAACATAGTGAATTCATATTTAACATAATTTTGTATTAAAAGTATTAACATTTGAATGTAAAAACAGTTGAACTTTAAACTAATCAGTATTTAAAGTTGAGGTAATGGTTTTTTAACATGCAATTTCTATCTAAGAATTGTTAACATCAATATACATTTGAATCCAGAGGAAGCAAACAGTAAAAAACCCTCCTTGAAACGTACCAAATTAAATTAATTCCTTCCTGACCCCATGAACTGGCGATACACATTAATCCAGGAGTAATCTTAACATAACAGACAATATTTACATTGAGACTTAAAACGTGGTTGAGCCCTTAACATGAACTTTGTAATATGTTGAAGTAAAGAACTTGAAAGTATATTTTTTTAAACTTGAACTTTCTTATCAGTCTAAGTAATGAACTTGAAAATATTGTTTTCAAACTTGTAACATTAGAAACAGTAACATAGTTAATTAACATTTTAACATAATTTGTAAAAATAATGCAAGGCAAGTGTTTTGTGAGGCTAATCATCCATAAACAGTACTTCCATTAATTATGACTGAATTGTTATTGTTTTGTATTTTTTCAATGCTTTTAAATTTGTTTTGCATTGGTTTTATTTCATTAATGAAAAGTTATAGTACGTCATAGTAGACAATGTTTTTAGTAAAATGCGTCCATCTTCTAATAAATCACCTTGACTTTCATTTCTTTTCAATATAAACTTTAATAGACTGCACCGTGATAACGCAACGTACAATTGACCATGTGCAAATACTGGCTCATTGCAAGAAAATACCCACAGATTTGAACATTTGTCCTTGTGATTTATTAATGATCATGGCAAAAATTTTCTTCTTTGAAGTATAAAAGGGAGACTACTTCACTTGGTGCTTAATCTATTCTTGGTATGAAAACTCTCTCTCCTTTATGGGTACCAGTTAAAATTTCAGCATCTATAAAATGGTCCTTTAATTGTTGAACAATTAATCTTGTCCCATTGCATAGGCCTTTTTTGGGGGTTCATATGTCGCAGTAACATGACAATTGCACCTTCTTTAGCTGCAAAATATGTGGTGGCATTCCAGAAGGAGTTAGTGAGTTATGAATTCAGTAGAAAAGTTAGCCTGACTTTCATTGTCATCAGCAAGTACAGAATCAGCACTGTGATAATTTCTTTGTGTGCATTATTTTTTTTTAGACTTCTTATTGCTGATTAATGCATCCTATTTTTACACGTTAGTATGACTTGGTTGGCAAGCACTGAATATTCCTGGTTATTTATGCTACCTTCAAATATAGCCGATATAATATCTTGTTGAGCAAATCATATGAGGTGGGATCTCTACAGTGTCGTCAGGTAAATGTGGTATTTTTTCTGTTCTGCTCCTTCTCCAATTTTAATAAGCGAATCATTGAAATCAGTTTGGCCTTCTGATCTCATGTTTTGTTGCAGTTGAAGATAGGTAAAATGTTTCCCATAGTGTGCTTGACTTTATACAGGTTTCGATAATGTCAGTTTCTGATTTCCATGTACAACGACAGGTAATGTTTGTCTAAAATCGCCACGTAACAACGTTACCTTTTCACCACAAATGGAAAAGTATTATCCATGACTTCACGAAGCAAACGGTCAATACATTGGAGGGCATAGCATGACATCATTGTGGCCTCATCTATTATAATTAATTTTCCAATTTTTCAATTTCTTTGCTTGTAATGATGTCATGCGAATATCTGACACAGAAGTTTCTAAAATAGGCACTGGCAGATTAAAGCCACTATGTACAGTTCTTCCACCTTCTATAAAAAGTGCAGAAATTCCCGTAGTGGCAAACGCCAGTGCTATTTGACCTTGTGCTCGTACAGAACAAGTACAGTACAAGTACAAGTACAGAAATAGATAAGTTTTTCCTGATCCACCAGGTCCATCAAGATAGAAATAACGCTCTGTCACCATGTCATCATCTATTGCATTTTTAATGGCATTAAATGCTTGCAATTGTAACGTATTTAAAGTTGCAAGTCTTTCTTCTGTTCCTTCTACTTGTAGTTGAATGTCATAGTCTTCAAAGTTTATGTCATCTATAAGACCTGGATCAGGCAAATTAAAACTTGCACAACTTAATCAATGAGTTAAAAATACTTCTTGGATTTCCATTAACGCTTTTAAGTGTGCAATGGTTTAATTGTATCGTCGCATAAAGTCTTCAGCCATATTACTTTTAAATGTCTCCACAAAGCTAATGAATTTGGTGCATTTGAGAAGATACAAATAATGCAAATTGTTCTCTCATCTGCCGTGGCATTTGACATTGGGAAAGATGTTTAGAAGAAGCAGCACATTCTGTATCATCAGCTAGTAAGTTTCTATGTCTTTGCAGCTAAATGGAAGGATTCATATATTATGTCATTAACAGTTCTTAAGTGATCAAAACTTTGTGCTCCAGGAAACATTTAAAAGTAATATCCGTAAGCAAAAATGTTCAACATCTCTTGGAACTGACTGTGTAAATTCTTGGGATTATTTTATTGCCTCTGCTTTTCTCGTTCTCCATAATCCATTCACAAAAACATAGTGATATGGAATTCAATATATAAAAATTGTGTTGCTTGTGAATCTGTGGAATTTAATTCAAACCATGCAGTTAGTGTAGTGTGGACGATCTTCCCTTTGGGCCAATGCATTACTTTCATTTCCAGCAAAGAATACACTAAATGTCTTTGTGGCAAATGTACTGCTAATCTATATAGTGCATGTGATCTATCATGCATTTCAAATTTTAAAAGCCGCCGACAAAGCTTCTGGCGCACTGACATAGCGAGCATCTACATGAGATGCAAGTTCATCATGTACTAACTCACTACTTTCAGGGTTGTCTGCACTTTTGATGACTACAGTAGCTGCATCATAACCTTTGTAAATATATTTGTAGACATATTAAGGGATTTGATGGAAGTGCAGGCTTCTACATTTATGTGGGCATTATACTTCATGAGTAAATGTGGATTGTAGGGTACTACATATCTATTGTAAACTTTTTTTTCCACGAATATTGGCACTATCACCTCTCTTCTATTATAAAGGGGATAGCCATCACAATTGGCATAGGTTTTGTCTCTATAATCTTTTGGAAAATCTTTGGAACATTTATTATTTTCCATACATGGTGATTGTGGATTAAGATCACCACAGGGTCCATGAATCATGCGATGAGTAACAATCTCATATAGTCTACCATTAAGTTCTGGATCTGGTACAAGAAGTGGATTACATGTAAATGTAAGAAATACATTGGGTTTACCAAATTTTGTGACAATAGCCATAGCATCATTGTATCTTTCTCTCATATTTCGAGGAGATCCTTGAAAGGAAGATGGTAAAATGATGGCTTTGCCAGCTGCCATGTCTCTGCTTGTAGCCACGTCAGCAACATAGTCCATTAGTCCGAATATTGTTCTACACGTAGTTTATCTTGTTGATCTTTATAAAGTTTAAATTATTGGCCTCAACTTGCAAAATAGGAATCAATAATCCATTGTTTGTGTTAGTTTTCCAACCACATAAAAATTGGATTAAATGTATTTCGAATGGCAATTTGAGCTACTTTAAATCAAGCATAGAAACATTATTTTGGATTCTGGCTTTAGCATTTGGGTAACTGGGAAGTGTTAATTTTGGTTGCCAATCTGCTTCTTCGTGTGGGAAAAAAAATGGGATATGTCATTGGATCTAAATTGGACTTAAGATACTCATATTAATGAATGGATGCTCCTCATTTCTGGGATATATTCTTATGTCTCTTTGAAATGGGGGTTCTCCTTTATCATTTTGAAACACCATTGCAACCTCATTTGATGATGGCAAGTTATAATGACGTTTATACCGTATGTCTGTCTCTTTTCAGCACCATATTAACCTTTGGCATTGGTAATTGATGTCTTTGTGCATGAAGTAGTTGTTCATTTTCTACTTCTGCCAAATTTTTATGAGCTTTACTGTAGGGGTTATTGTCCATAATGTATTTAGCTCTATAAAAACACTGGGTAAGCATTTTTTATTTTCTTCCAGCTGCATACGTTGGTCAACAGCTTCCATTGTATCTAGGACATATAGTTGAGCAAATTTTCTTTGCTCTCCTTCCTCTGGATGTAAGTCCGATGATAAATTTGTCCTTGGATCCTTGGACTTTAAAACAGTAAGGACCATGGGCCCTATTAAA
>JAPZIH010000760.1:233673-264893 GCA_027410445.1 Discoglossus pictus
TGATAAACGCTGTAATAACTTGCTAACATCAAATGAGGCTGCAGTGGTCTTTTAAAATGATGAGGGAGAACCACTATTTCAGAGAGATATTAGAATATATCCCAGAAATGATGAGCAGCCTTTCATTAACATAAGTATCTTAAGTACAAATTTGGATCAAGATGGATTTAAGATGGATTCAATCCCATTTTATGTGGACGAAAACTGACACAACAATGGATCATTGATTCATATTTACAAGTTGAGGCAAATCATTTAAACTTTATAAAATATCAACAAGATAAGCTACGTGTTGAACAGTATTGTGGACTGATGGATTATGTCGATGAGGTAGATACAACCAGAGAGCTGCCAGCTGGCAAAGCCATCATTTTACCTTCTTCTTTCCAAGGATCTCCTCGCAATATGCGAGAAAGATACAATGATGCTATGGCAATTGTAACTAAATTTGGAAAACCAGATTTATTTATTACATTTACATGTAATCCACAATGGCCAGAGATTGTACAGAATATGCTAATTGGTCAAACTGCTTCCGATAGACCAGATTTAGTGGCAAGAGTCTTTAAAATCAAATGAACTGAATTAAAACGTGACATAACCACAACTCAGTTATTTGGCAAATGTCTGGCTTATGTTTATACAATAGAATTTCAAAAAAGAGTCCTGCCACATGCACATCACATATATAGTTGTCATAACTGCTGGTTGTCAAAGTTTGTTGCTAACGCTGCGAAAAAGCCGTGGAAATAAAATAATACCACAAATTTACACTGTAAGTCCAAGAGACCTTGAACGTTTCTGCTTACGTTTACTCATTCTAAATGTTCCTGGTGCACAAAGTTTTAAACACTTGAGAACTGTTAATGACATAGTTTATGAAACATTTCATTTAGCTGCGCAACACAGAAACTTCCTAGCTGATGATACAGAATGGAAAAGATGTCTAGCAAGAAGCAGCACTATGTCAAATGCCACGGCAAATGAGGGAACAATTTGCATTCATTCGCATCTTCTCAAATGATCCGTATGCATTAGCTTTGTGGGAGAAATTTAAAACAAATATGTCTGAAGACTTTTTGCAACACTACAATGAGCCTATTGCAGAATTAAAAGCATTACTTGAAATTCAAGAGGTCTTTCTTTCTCTTGGATTAAGTTGTGCATGTTTTAATCTGCCAGATCCAGGACTCATAGACAACATAAACTTTGAAAACTATGACACTCAGCTTCAAAACCAAAGAACACAAGAAAGACTTGCAAATTTACATACATTACAATTGCAAGCATTTAATGCCATACAAAATGCCCTAAATGATAACATGCTCAAAGAGCGTTATTTCTATCTAGATGGACCTGGCAGATCAGGAAAAACTTATCTGGATAATTTATTGATGAGTTTTGTTCGACCACAAGGTCAAATAGCACTGCCATTTGCAACCACTGGAATTGCCGCACTTTTGTTAGAAGGTGGAAGAATTGTGCATAGTGGATTTAAACTGTCAGTTTCCATTCTGGAAACACCAATGTCAGATATTCGATTGACATCTTTACAAGCAAAAAAAATTAAGAAAAGTACATTAATTATAATCGATGAAGCTACAATGATGTCATGCCATGCGCTACAATGTATTGACTGTTTGTTGCGTGAAGTCATGGACAATAATTTGCCTTTTTGTGGAAAGGTGATGTTGTTAGGTGGAGATTTTAGACAAACATTACCTATTGTTGTCCATGGAAATCGCACAGACATTGTAGAAACAAGTATCAATCCAAGTACACTATGCAAACTCTTTACTCACCTCAAATTAGAACAAAAGATCAGAAGGACAAAATGAATTCAATGAGGGGCTCATCAAAATTGGAGAAGGAAAAACAGAGCGAATACACAATTTACCCAAAGATAACATGAAAATTCCATCTCATATGATTTGCAAACAGGATCTCATATCAGCTATATTCCAAAATACAATAAATAACAACGACTATGCAGAGCTTGCAAACAAAGTAATACTAACATGTAAAAATAAGGATGCATTGTCTCTCAATAATGAAATATTAAAACAAATAAATGCACCACAAAAAATTATCTTAGTGCAGATTGTGTACTTGGTGATGACAAAGAAAGTAAGACAAACTTTTCAACTAAATTCATTAATTCATGAACTCCCTCTGGAATGCCACAGCATATTTTGCAGCTAAAGAAAGGTGAAATTGTAATGTTACTGCAAAATATGAACCCCAAAAAAGGACTATGTAATGGGACCAGATTAATTGTTCAAGAATTAAAGGACCATTTCATAGATGGTGAAATTCTAACTGGCACCCATAAAGGAGAGATAGTTTTCATACCAAGAATATATTTAGCACCAAGTGAAAGTAACCTCCCTTTTGTACTTCAAAGGAGACAATTTCCCATCATCATTTGCCATGACCATTAATAAATCACAAGGACAAACTTTCAAATCTGTGGGTATCTTTTTAGAAGAACCAATAATTGCACATGGCCAACTGCATGTTGCATATCCAAGATGCAAGAATCCAGAGGCTATTAAAGTTTACACTGAAAAAAATCCTAAGTCAGGGTGATTTATTAGATGATGGCCGCATTTTTACAAAAAACATTGTCTACTATGAGGTACTATAACTTAAATTTAAAAAACAATACAAGAGATAAAACAAGAAATATATTTTCCCCTCAAGGACAAATTCACAACAAAAAAATAAATAAAGAGAAGAGTGGTTTTATTTTGAGGACAAACTTTTATGTCACTCGGACTCTGTTTAGAGGACCATTATTTCACTAAGAAACTCTATAAAATGGCAAAAAAACATAGAGAACAGTGGTTTTACTTCCAGGATGAACTTAGATGTCCCTGTGACTCTTTTAAGATGACCACTATTTTACATAGGAACCTCTATGTGCCATTTTCCAACAATCCTCTCAAGAACAAATTCACAACAGAAAAAACAAACAAATATACAGAACAGTGGTTTTACTTCGAGGATGAACTTAGATGTCCCTGGGACTCTTTTTAGAGGACAACTATTTCACATAGGAAACTCTATGTGCCATTTTCAAGACTTACAACAATAACAGCAAAAAGTGAACAAAAAAAAAATCAACAAAGAAAAAGTAACATATTGAAATTCCTTGGAAGTGGCCTTTTCGCATGATTAGCCCCACAAAACACTTTGGTTGCATTTTATAACAATTCAAGTTTAAATGTTACTACCTTGAGTTATTGTTTGTAATGTTACTATTTTTTTTTTTAAATGTGCTCAGTTGTTTCATTGTATATATTTAAGGTTTCATGTTAAGGGGAGGAGGAGGAGCTTTTGTTGGACAATTTAAATGTATAATTAAATGGAGAATATTAATCCAGGGAGTAATCCAATCGCCAGTTAATGGGGACAGGAAGGAATACATTTTTCCCCCTTACCATACAATTGGCTAAGTTTCAATGGGAGTTTTTTACTGTTTGTCTTCCTCTGAATTCAATACCTATGAAGTTTACCAGTTGTTGATCTACAAGTTGCATGTTACAAACCATTATGTAATGTTTACAATACTCATTCATACAACGTTGACCTATGCTTACATTAAAATGTTATTATTGTTAAAAAAATATGGTTTACCAGTTGGTCACCTACAAGTTGCATGTTAAAAAAATAAACACATTTAATATAATTGTTGTACTTCTTTATAGATAATAAAAAGGTCAAACACTCATATTAACTGCAAAACATAATTCAGAGCATACACATTTAATAGGCATAATTTTTTGATGGTCAAGTCGCTAGTCACATATAATAGTTGTCAAACTGCAATTTCTCATCACACTGGCGAGCCTCGTGAATCGAAGCGAGCAGTTAAGGCATTGAAGAAAGCAGGCCTTAGGGTGAAATGAGCACTTAAGCAGCCGCCCAGCACTTAGGCTGCAATGAGCTCGCGGTCACAGATGCGAGCTCTGGGGAAAAAATACGACCTTGGAAAAATATGAATTTAACGGCCGACCCGCAAAAGTCGAAAAACACATAAAATAAAACACATTCACACACAGCAATTGAAAATTGCCAAAGCAAAGGCAACAAATGGCGGCCAAAAAAACGTAAAAATTCGGAAACAAGATGAAAAAATAGCTTAGCAAGGCCAGGCACGCAGAACTTAGAAATTACACAACGCAAAAGACAGTAACACTTACAAGAACCACGCCAGGCACGCAAGTCTTAGAAAATACACAATGGCAAAGACAGTAACACTTACACCAACAACGCCAGGCATGTGAAACACAGTTAAGCAACACCAGGCACGCAGGACTTAGAAAATACACAACGACAAAGACAGTAACACTTACACCAACTACTCCTGGCACGCAGGACTTAGAAAATACACAACGACAAAGACAGTAACACTTACACTAACAACGCCAGGCACGCAGGACTTAGAAAATACACAATGGCAAAGACAGTAACACTTACACCAGCAACGCCAGACACATGGGACACAGACGAACAACGACAGGCACGCAATACTTAGAAAATACACAACGACAAAGACGGTAACTCTTACACCAACAACGCCAGGCTCGTAGAACACAGACGAACAATGCCAGGCATGCAGGACTTAGAAAATACACAACGGCAAAGACAGTAACACTTACAGCAACGACGCCAGGCACGCGGGTCTTTGAAAATAAAACCAACAGCAATCAGCACACACCACGCAAAGATTCAGCAGAGACACAGAGGAGAAAGACACAGGGAAGGGACAGGGGGAGATGGTGGAAAGAGACACATGGCATTACCAAGCACAAAAGTTGCAAGTTGCCGAGGCTTGTAATGAGCGGTGAAGTAGATGGGAGGAGAGGCTCGCAATGAACACCAAAGGCGTTCATTGAGAGCCACGAAATGAGCACCAAAGGTGCGCAGAACATTGCATTGTTTTGCAAACAGCATCGTCAGGCTTCAAATCTTATTGCCGTCATTAGTATTTAATAACACCAGAATTCTCTCTTTCTTAATCTTACTAATGTCACAGAACAAAATAAAATGCTGTGGAAGGAGCATAGTCCTGATCTAGGACCTAGAATAATCTTGTGTCTACTACAATATAACGTGTATTTGGAACTACAAAGTAGACCATTGAACCACAGAGGATATTGAAAATAATGTAGAAACAAAGGAAGGTGTTTGTAAACTTGATTTGTGGAAAGTTTATCCACGGGAAAGAAAATAATCCAAATTGAAAGATTTCCGTGGAGAAGAAACATGTTTACATTGTAACTATATGAGTCACAAATTGGTAAATAACTGAGTATCCTGAAGAAATCCTTACTGAAAGTGTGGTGGATGAATGGAGAAGTGGATGAGGTAGGGGCAAAACTGTTAATTCAATGAATGAATTGGATAAAGCGTAGAGCTATCCTGAGGATTAATTTAAGGGGCTCTGAACTCATGGATTCTTCTTGGCACCACCATCAGCCCCATTAAATTCCCCTAACGTGTAAAACCGTAGCTCATAATGTAGCCCGTAAGACTTATGGCTATTAAATTGGTCCCGTAAATCAAGCCTCTGCCAATCTGCGGGTTATGTGCGAAAAAAGCCTAAGGAACGTGGAAAGTGGAATTTCGTGGCCACAAATCCTTTGTTTTGTCAAGCCTGTAACTGCTATGTTTCCAATTTAGCTATTAAATTGCAACAAATTCACTAGCGTTCAACTCAGTAACACGTAGGTCCGTAGCACTTTAAATGCACATATACACACACTACTATACTTTTATTAACAGGGAAAGTGATGTTAGGTCTTGGAATTAATAGCACAAAATTCTCAAGCTCACAAATCAGCTCAAATAAAGACTTTATTTTCAATTTAATTTCCATGTTATATCGATCCCGGCAATTAATGTGTTAATACATTTAATGGAACTAACATGTAATAGAATATCATATTTATAGCTTTATCAATATTGCATCATTTCTGGAATGTGTGTCCAAGCTTAATTAGTAATTGAACCCTGTAGGACTTTGAAATCCCACCTTTTCAGTGACGTAATTATGATGATCTCATTTGCCATTGGCTCCATCTAATTGATCACTCGCATCCAACCTTCAACAAATGATTTACGGGTTTGTATCTCAAGCCCGTATCTCGCAGCATGGTCTAATTTAATAGCTCTGTAACTCTGCAATTTTCAAGCCTGTAGACCTTGCAAGATTCCCGAGAGAGAGCAGTACAAATGAAGCAGAACATGTGTGAAAAGGTTATAGTGTAAAGCTCCTTTCAGTGTTGTATAAGTATTTTTATATGTTGCTCTATCAGAATACATAGTACTATTTATTTAACTCGTGTTTAAGCAGGTGTTAGCTACACTACTGAATTTGAGTGTATAGGTACATTCTCCTGAAGAGACCATATATTACAAGCCACCTCAAAAAGCATATACCGTATATACTTGAGTATAAGCCGAGTTTTTCAGCCCTTTTTTTAAGGCTAAAAAGGGCCCCTTCGGCTTATACTCGAGTACCTCCCCCCCAGAACCCCCCCGTGACTCTCTACCCCCGTGTCTTTCTCAACCCCCCCGTCTCTCTAACCCCCCGTGTCTCTCTACCCCCTGTGTCTCTCTAACCCCCCTGTGTCTCTTTCCCTCCCCCCTCCTCATCCTCAACCCCCCCTCCTCATTCTAAACCCCCCTCCTCACTTTTTCCCCTCTAAATACCTCCCCCTCACTTACCTGCTTCTTCTCCGGCCTCTGCTCCTTCCGTCTTGACCCAGGGCGCATGTGACGTCCCAGGTGCGCCGCGTCATTAGTATATACCGGGTGTCGGCACTTGGTATATGCTAATGACGCGGCGCGCATGTGACGTCACATGCTTCCCGGGTCAAGACGTAAGGCGCGGAGGCCGGAGAAGAAGCAGGTAAGTGAGGGGAAAGGTAGATGGGGATGTTTTTAGGGGGACACAGAGGGCGGACACAGAGGGCACATGAGGGACACAGGGGGCAGCACATTTCCCACCCTCGGCTTATACTCGAGTCACTCATTTTACCCAGTATTTTGTGGTAAAATAGGTGCCTCGGCTTATACTCGGGTCGGCTTATACCCGAGTATATACAGTATACTGTCTTCACAGCAAAAATCCATTTCACATTTGACCATTTTACTAGCATATCTCAGGATACAATAGACGCCAAAGTAGTTACCAGGGGAGTGAGGAGCACAAATAACTGGGGCATTATGAGAGCAAAAATCTGAATAGACATAGTGCAACAAAGGAGTGAGAGGAGGGGGAAGAGACACAGGAGAGTGAGAGGAGGGGGGGGAGACACAAAGGAGTGAGGGGGGTGAGACACAGGGAAGGCAGAGGAGGGGGGAAGAGACACAGGTTGGGGGAAAGACAACCAGGGGTGGGAGAGGAAGGGGGTAGACACATAGGGGAGGGGTGGAAGAGACGCAGAGGAGGGGGGAGAGACATAGGGGAATGAGAGGTGGGAGAGACACAGAGGAGGGAGGGAGAGACACAGGGGAGTGAGAGGAGGGGGAAGAGACACAAGGGGAGTGAGAGGAGGGGGTGAGAGGAGGGGGGAGAGACACAGGGGAGTGAGAGGAGGGGGGGGAGAGACACAAAGGAGTGAGAGGAGTGGTGGAAGAGACATAGGGGAGTGAGAGGAGGGGGAGAGACACAGTGGAATGAGAGATGGGAGAGACACAGAGGAGGGGGGAGAGACACAAGGAAGTGGAAGGATGGTGGGAGAGACAAAGGGGAGTGAAAGGAGGGGGGGGAGAGACACAGGGGAGTGAGAGGAGGGCGGGAGAGACACAAAGGATTGAGAGGAGTGGGGGAAGAGACACAGAGGAGTGAGAGGAGGGGGGAGAGACACAGGGGAGGGAGAGGAGGGGGAAGATACAGAGGGGAGGGGGAGACACAGGGTTAGGAGGGGGGGGTAGACACATAGGGGAGGGAAACGAGGAGGAGACACAGGGGAATGGGGGGGAGACACAGGAGAATGAAAGGGAAAGAGACACAGGGGAGTGAGAGGGGGAGAGACAAAAAGGAGTGAGAGGGGGAGAGACACAGGGAAGTGAGAGGAGGGGGCAGAGACACAGGGGAGGAGGGGGGAGACACACAGGGGAGGGTGGAAGAGACAAAGGCGGGGATACACCAAGGGGTGGAAGAGGAGGGGGGTAGACAGGGGAGGGAGAGGAGGGGGGAGAGACACAGGGGATGGAGATGAGGGGGAAGAGACTCAGGGGAGGGAAATGGGGGGGGAACAGACATGAGGGAGGGGGGAAGAGACACGGGTGGAGAGACATGGGGGAAAGAGACACAGGGGAGGGAGAGGGGGGCAAGAGACACCGGGGTGGGAGAGGTAGGGAAAGAGACACAGGGACAGGTGCGAAAGACACAGGGGGGAGAGGAGGTAAAAACAAGGGTGGGAAAGAAGACACAAGGGAGGGAGAGGAGGGGGTAAAGGAAACACAAGTGAGGGGGAGGAGGGGGAAATGAGACACAAGGGAGGAAGTATACAGAGGGAGAGACTTGCAATGAGCGCCAAAGGCGCTCATCTTGAAGCCAGTAAAGAGGCTCCCATTGTGTGACAAACAGCATTGCCAGGATTCTCATTTTATTGCCGTCATTTTTGTCGGGCAAGTTGCTAGTTTAAAATATTAAAAGAACCGTTTAGGCAATTCTTCTTGCTCTATATAAACATTCAACTAAGACACTTTATTAATTTTATCCATCTCAATATAATACAATTTGTACACTTCTGCAAGTCGCCTTTCTTCCTGATCTCTCTCATGTACAGTGATTCAAGGGAGGGGATTAACACTACCAGTCTCATGCTGCTCAGACAAACATGATGTCACTGTCTGCCTGGTAACAAAATACATTGGTAGCGTATAGTCCCTTCCTGTGGATGTGGTCTTCAGTCATAGCTGTGAAACATGGCACCCTACATGGGATTAGTCATTAAGAAAAGGGTAGGTTCCAGAAGGTGATAATCTGTTACATTAGAGGCTTCTTAGAAGTAAATGAAGTGTAAATATGTTAAGACAATTACTCTGTAAAAGCCTGCCATGTCAATAATTTAAATAACTTTTTCTGGTCATTATTGATTACCTAGCGACTTGCCCATCCAAAAATTACGGCAATAAAATTTCAATCCTGGCAATGGTGTTTGCCACACATTGTGAGGCTCTCCTCCCCCTCTAACCTGCTTTCCTCGCAATGAGCACTTTTGGCGCTCATTGTGAGCCTCTCCACCTCTCTCCCCCATCTATTTGACAGTAGGCGCTTATTGCGAGCCTCTCCCCCCCTCTACTTGACGGGAGGTGCTCATTGCGAGCCTCGCAGCCCCTCTACTTCCTCTCACCCGTGTCCTCTTTCTCCCCATCTCCCTCCCTGTGTCTCTTCCCCCTCCTTTCTCCCTCCTCTGTGTCTCTTTCCCCCCTCTCCCTCCACTGTGTATCTCCTACTCTTCCTCCCATGTGTCTCTTTCTCCCCCTCTCCCTCCCTTGTGTCTCCTTCCTCCCCATCTCCCTCCCTTGTGTCTCTCCCTCCCCCCTCTCCCTCCCCAGTGTCTCTATCCCTCCCCTGTGTCTCTCCCTCCCCTGTGTGTATATCCCCCTCTCTGTCCCCTGTGTCTCTTCACCCTCCTCCCTCCCCGTTGTCTCTCCCCCCCTCCTCCATTCCCTGTGTCTCTTTCCCCCTCTCCCTCATCTGTTTCTCATTTCACCCTCTCCATCCCTTGTGTCTCCTTCCTGCCCATTTCCCTCCCCTGTGTCTCTCCCTCCCCCTCTCCCTCCCCAGTGTCTCTCTCCCTCCCATGTGTCTCTCCCTCCCCTGTGTCTCTTCCCCTCCTCCCTCCCCTGTGTCTCTTCCTCCTCTCTGTCCTGTGTCTCTGCCCCTCCTCCCTCCCCTTTTTCTCTTTTCCTCCTCCTCCCTCCCCTATGTCTCTTTCCCCCTCTTCCTCCCTTGTGTTTCCTTCTACCCTCTCCCTACCTTGTGTCTCCTTTCCCCCATCCCCCTCCCTTGTGTCTCTTCCCTCCCCTGTGTCTCTTCCCCCCCTCTCCCTCCCGTGTCTCTTCCCCACCTCCTTCCTCCCCTGTGTCTCTTCCCCTCCCTCCCCTTTGTCTCTTTCTCACTTCTCTCCCTCCCCTGTGTCTCTCCCCCCCTCCCTTCCCTGTTTCCCACCCCCCGTGTCTCCCCCTTCCTCTCCCTCCCCTGTGTCTCTCCCCCCCCTCCTCTGTGTTTATCCACCATCTCCCTCTGCTGTTTCTCTCCCTTCCGTGTTTCTTCACCCACTCGTACGCCCGGCCACCCGCTCGAGTTTCGGTAATTCCGAGTTGTCGGCCACGCAATTTTTAACATTGCGTGACAACAACTTGCAATTACCACAACTATTATATCTGATGTTGGTAACACTTTGAGGGGTAATATATATATACACATCAAAGGAGGATTTTATACATTTTTTGTTGAAAATGTGTTCCTATAATATTGGACATTATTTGCATTTGACTTGCCAAAGTTTCATTAATTATTACAAAAAGAAATGTGAGTAATGGGCATTCCGACCTAGAATCACTACTGATTTTTTAATTTCTCACTCCTTACTAACCTAGGCATTCACACAGTAGCTGCTGGAGAGCTGTATAAAGCATTGATAGCTTGCTTAAACCATCTCTTGAATACCTGAATCCCAAATAAAAATACCCATGCCACTCAGCTGATTGCCCTTTAGATTGTAAGTCTGCGAGTTTCAATCCTGCAAGGTGCTTTATGGAAAGCGCTATGGACATGGATTCCAAGCTCAAAGACAGGGCCATCCACTGTTTGCAATGTGTGAATCTTTAAATTGTCATTGCCTTTAACTTAACTTATGTATAGCGCTACGGAATATGTTGGCGCTTTACAAATAAATGATAGTAATAATAATATGAAGTGATAACAATTCAAGATCTTGTTGTGAGCAGCTAACCATGTCAAGGGGGGAAGAAGACACAAGGGAGGGAGTGGGGGGGGTCAGTGCACATGGTATATATTTTGTAAATTAATAGTAAGGCTCTTATCTTATGACTTTTCATAAAGTTTTATTGAATAAAAAGTAGTATGGGATAAATAACGAATAAATCACAATTTCACAATACAACATAAACATTTCAAAGCCATATATTATAAATAAAATGTAAACATATTTGTTAAAAAATACAACAGATTTTGGACCATTAACCATATTTTGTAAAAAGTCATGTTCTCTTTCCCAATATCAATTAATTATTACAATAAAACACACAAAAATATTACCAATTGCAAATGATATTAGCAATTTAAACAATGCAGTAGTTAATTATATATCTTTATAAGCAACGCAAAAAGACTAGATGTTTTAGACCATGAGTAAGCCCAGAGTGGGGTTGAAACGGACCCCTGCTGCATGAAACATGTATAATTCCCTGCCGTGGGACATTAAAGTGGCACACAAATAGTTAGGGCCGGCCGCGGGGGTACTGTAAGTACCGCACCGGCACCTAAAATTACCCCCCCCCCCCAATGCTGGGGTCCCCATCGGGACCACTGCAGTGTCCCCATATTAACCCATGAAACGGAGGTCCCAATCGGGATCCCCGCTGCATTTAAAAATTTAAAAAAATTTACCGCTGCAGGTCCAGAAAGGACCTTAAAGGTCCTTAAAGGACTTGTGCTAAATATAAAAATTAACCCCAGGCACCAAAAATTAACCCCATCACTCATGGGGGTCAAAACAGACACCCATGAACCTCTAATTAACCCCATCAGTCCCATAAGGGTCTATACAGACCCTCATGGGACACTAATTAACCCCATCAGTCCAATAGAGGTCTATAAAGACCCCTAGAGGACACTAATAAACCCCTATAATAACCCTATAAGTGCCATGAGGGTCCTCCAGGACTCTCATGACACAAAGTCTAAGCACTACACTACACTATTAATCCTTATGATACCCCATTAACCCTAACTATACCCCATTTACCCATACTAAACCCTGTTAACACTAACTATAGCCAATTAACCCTAACTGTACCCAATAAACCCCTACCATATTAACCCCTACCTTACATTATTAACCCCTATCCTACCCTATACCATTCCATTAACCCCCCTCTAACTAATAAATCCCCCTCTAACTAATAAACTCTATTTAACCTTCACCACACCTAATTAACCATATCACTAATCACTTAACCATATCTAGTCCTATGTAACCCTAACTGGGCCTATGTAACCCTATCTAGTCCTATTTAACCCCATCTAATCCTATTTAACCCTGTGTAGTTCTATGTAACCCTATATAGTCCTATTTAACACTAAATGGGCCTATTTAACCCCAAATGTACCCAGTAATCCCCATCTCATAAACCACCTCCTACCCTACCCTATTAACCCCTACACTATTAACCCCTAAAAAATCCCCATTACCCTGGCAAAGACTACTACGAGGACGGGGGCCTCACAGAAAGGTAGTGTTCTATATATAATGATTATGATTCTTATGTGTGTGTTTTATTTGTTTTTTTTTAATTTCTTGTTTGCTTTTATCCCTATGGGTGCTGGACCTGTGGCCAAGAAAGATGGGGCCCTTATGCTAAGGACAAAGGCCAGAGAACAGACGTCGCTGGAGGGGCCATTTGGGCAAATAAGCCATTTACCCTATTCTAAGTTTAGTGAGGTGGTTGTTTTAGGTGAGATTTAGGGAATTTATATGTATGTAGTTAGAGGTTTAATTGTATGTAGTTAGGAATAACTGCTACATAGTTAGGGGTATTAATTGTATGAAGTTAGGGGTTAAATTGTATGTAGTTAGGGGTTAACTGTATGTAGTTAGGGGTTAAATTATATGTATTGAGGGCTTTTATTGTAAGTAACGTATGTTATATTTTATGTGATGTTTGTCTTTTTTATTTTATGTACTTTATGTTTTTTTATTTGGGTAACTTAGTTTTTTTATTTTCTGTAAAGTCGTCTTTTTTTTATTTTATGTAAATTACAGTTTGTATTTTTCTGTAAAGTCATTTTTTTATTTTATGTATCTTCGAATTTTTATTTTATGTAATGTAGTTTTTTCTATTTTGGATAATGTTCTTTTTTTATTTTGTGTAAACGGGTGTGTTTTTTATTTCTGTAATTCTATTTTTTTATGTGGTTTAATTGCTAGGGTAATATGGATTTTATTAGGGGTTAATAGTGTAGGGCTTAATTAGGGTAGGGTAGCATGGGGGTTATGGGATGTGTTTAATATATACACTTTGGGGTTAAAATAGGCCCAGTTAGGGTTAAATAGGACTAGATAGGGTTACATAGGCCCAGTTAGGATTAAAAAGGGCACTAGACTAGGGTTCATAGGCACAGTTATGGTTAAACTAGGACTAGATGGGGTTACATAGGACTAGATGGGGTTAAATATGACTAGATGGGGTTACATAGGACTAGATAGGGGTTAAATAGGGTTTATTAGTTAGAGGGGAGTTAATTAGTTACGAGGGGGTTTAAAATAGTTAGCGAGGGGTTAATGAATGGTATAGGGTAGGATAGGGGTTAATAATGCAAGGTAGGGGTTAATAGTGTAGAGGTTTATTGGGTACAGTATGGGTTAATAGGGTATAGTTAGGGTTACCGGGGTTAGTATGGGCTACATGTGGTATAGTTAGGGTTAATAGTGTTAGTGAAGTGCTTAGACTTTGTGTCATGAGGGTTTTGGAGGACCCTCATGGCACTTATAGTGTTATTAGGTAGTCATTTACTGTCTTTTCTCAATAGTGATTTATCAATATCTCCTCCTCTTGGCCCTAAAGTTAAGTGTTCGATGACATCAAACTTCAAGGTTTCTGGCTTGTCCGCGTGGAAAAATGTTATATGCCTGGAAACCGAAGAGTCCAGATTTTTATTAATTGAATATATGTGTTCCCATATTCGTCTTCTCAGTTGGCGTTTTGTTTTACCCACATTTACTTTGGGACATTGGCAATACATAACATAAATCCCGATGTTGGTGCCACAATTAACAAAGCTCTTTAAAGGGTACTTATTTCCCATGAAGGGATGTTGAAATTCTTTACTTGGTTAAACAAATTGGCAAGAACTGAAGTGACCACATCTAAAGAGACCTGAGGTTGGTTTCAGCCACATTGTATTCAATTACGTTGGTTGGAAGAAGCTCTTGACTTTTAGGTTATGATTTCTATTGCATAATAGATGTTTTTTTCTAAAATATAATCTTTTAGTGTTAGATCTTCTTTGAGGATTCACCAATATTTATCAAGGACATCCTGTACCTCCCTCCAATTACTACCAAAATTCATCACACATCTGATTTGTTTTTCATCTTTTCTGTTCTTTGGGCCATAGAGCAATTATGCCCTATCTACCTCAAGTGCCTTTTTATATGCTCTTTTAAAAATTCTTAAATTTAACCCTTAGAGCATCTACTTGATTCTTAATGTCAACAATATTATCACAGTTCCTTTTTAGCCTCAAGTATTGCCCTACTGGGATTCCCCTTTTGAGGACAACTGGATGTTGACTTGACCATGTCAATAGGCCATTAGAAGATGTTGGTCTTCTGTATACTGTTGAATGAACACTTCTGTCTTCATCTTTAGTCAGCCTCAAATCCAAGAATTCAATGTTATAATCATTTATTACTGATGTAAATTTTAGACCAAGATTGTTGTCATTTAACCTTGTCATGAATAACTCAAAGTCGTGTTTTGTACCAGACCGTAGAACCAATATGTCGTCTATAAATCGTTGCCAAGATAATATCATCTCTGTGAATTCTGACATAGAATCTACAAAAACATAGGTTGGCATAATTAGGGGCACAAGCCGTGCCCACAGCTGTGCCCCTAATTTGATTATTATACCATTGTTTGTTGAATGTAAATAAAAAGAGTGAATCTAAGGAGGGAAATGATACATTTATCATATCTTTCGTATTCTCATTCCTTCATACATAGATAATACTCCACTGCCGCTATTCCAGATTCATGAGGAATACTGGAATATACACTACCTCACAAAAGTGTAAATATTTTAATATATCTTTTCATGTGACAACACTGAAGAAATTACACTATGCTACATTCTGCTAAAGTAGTAAGTGTGCAGCCTGTATAACAGTGTACATTTGCTGTCCCCTCAAAATAACTCAACACACAGCCATTATTGTCTAAAACGCTGGCAACAAAAGTGAGTAACACTAAGTGGAAATGCCAAGATTGGGCCCAAAGTGTCAATATTTTGTGTGGCCACCAGTATTTTCCAGCACTGCCTTAACCCTCATGGGCATGGAGTTTACCAGAGGTTCACAGGTTGCCACTGGAGTCCTCTTCCACTCCTCCATAATGACATCACAGAGCTGGTGGATGTTAGAGACCTTGCACTCCCCCACCTTCCATTTGAGGATGCCCCACAGATGCTCAATAGGGTTTAGGTCTGTCATGCTTGGCCTTTCCATTACCTTTACCTTCAGCTTCTTTAGCAAGCAGTGGTCAACTTGGAGGTGTGTTTGGCATTTGTTATCATGTTGGAATACTGCCCTGCAGCCCAGTCTCCGAAAGGAGGGGATCCTGCTCTGCTTCAGTATGTCACTGCCTTGCTAAAGAAGCTGAAGGTAAAGATGATGGACTGGCCAAGCATCTCTTGATATTACATCAGTTTTCAAATAATTTATTTTTTAAATATGTTAAGTAACCATTTTCTTCTAGAGTTGTATTTTATATTCGTATTTTCCAATCATTACTCCTTTTATTCCAGTTGTATCTCTAATTAATTGTTCAAGAGGTTCTATAAATAGCACAAACAACAATGGTGATAATGGGCAGCCTTGGCAAGTGCCATTTGTGATTATGAGTTTCTCGGTTTCAAAGCCGCACCCCAAAATTATTGCTCTAGGGCTTGAATATAGGGCTCCTATCACATTGGACCTGAAATTTGCAAAGCCAAATTTTAACATGACTACCTTTAAAAAGTCCCAACTGACTCTGACTCTTTTTCTGCGTCTAATGACAGAGTCAGCATGGGAACCCCATTCTTATTTGAATAGGACATTATGTCCATTCAGATTATAAGTCAAAACTGCATATGTCGATTTATCCAATAGTAATTTTTGACACATTTTATGTTTTGTGTTGCAAATCTTTTAACGCTCTTTTTTCATCCTGATTTAATTGTATTTCTTTACAGAATTATTATTGGATCTCTCATCAAAGTTTTTTTTTAAATCACTTTCCACTAGATCCAAGAACACTTGAATGTTGTTATAATTCCTGAATTCAGGTGTAAATTTACTAGTACTTTTTCGATCCATCTCTATGTGTCCTTCTATTGTTTTCACATTACTTTTTAACAGGTCTATTAGAACTTTGAGTGTTTCTGAGTCTTGATTTTCTAGTCCAATATTATTTAATATTTATTCTTCTTTTTTAACAATTTTTTTTTAAGGGACTGTTTTCTAACGAATAAATGAATGTCCTTAATGTTGGAAAAAAGATTTGAATATGATGTTGGGACAAAAGAAAGACCCTTTAGTAGTAATGACCTGTGCGAGTGATCTAATTTACATTTGGATAGGTTGATGATAGATATTTCATTATCAATTTCTTTGATGGTTCCTTTGCCTGATGTTATGGCATTTTGCTAAGTTGATAAAAATTATTTTGACCCTTGAGGGTCTTTTACTTCTCATAGTCCAGAATTGTTAGTCAGGTTTGATTGTGCCATGGTCTTAATGGGAAGATTATTTATTTCCAAAAGAAGTCGTTCCTTCTTCCCTTTGGCCTGTCATTTCATCTTTATTTTGGGCGTGCCTCCTCTCTAAAATATGTTGCTCCTTTGTTGTTTGATTGTAACTTGACCTGGTTGTGAGGCGTGCCGGTAGTATTGTAGCCGGAGTTTCCTTATGTCCTCTTTCCATTGCATGTTGAGTATTGTCCTCCTTGTCAGATTGTTCAATGTATGAAGAACTTATGTCTGTTTGATCCTGTATATGTGTCATTCTATCCAATTTATATACCGGGCCATTTTTATAGTCCATGCTGTCCCTCATGAATTTTCTCTGGTTTTGTTGAATTCATTCTCTTTTTAATTTCTCTAAATTAAGGGATAATTTGGAATTAAGATTTTGCTTGATTCTACATTTTGTTTATATATGTCAAAATGTACCTGACACTGAATGACTTTGGAATTTGGAACATCTCTAGATTCGCTCGTTCTGATTCTAGAATCAAGTTCATAGGATCATTGGAGCACTTATTGGTTATCTCTGCCCATCTATTCGCACATGTCTCATCCAATAGGTGTAAGGAGGGCATTTGTTAAATTTGAAGACGTTGCGGAATCATATTATTCCTAATATAATTCTGCAGATTTGAGACTTCCCAAATTGTTCTTATTTGCCTATTTATACATTTCTTTTGATGCTAATAACATGTTATTAGGGGTTATTTTTATGGGTCCCTAGAAGGTGGCCTCTGCCTCTTTCATAAGTTGTAGCATATCCCATTTTTCATTTGTGGATTGCATCTTTCTCAATTCTGTGGTTTTTATACTTTCCTGTCCGATTTTTTCAATTTAAAAAATAATAGAGACCTTTAAATTGTTGTCTGGTGCTTGACACCCATCACATATAATAACATTTTATTAAATAGCAAAAAAAATAATTATGAAAAATAAGCCGTTGTTTTAATTTTAAAAATGAGTTGACTTGCGCTGAATTGCCCACTAGATTGTTATGTTAATGCAATAATTTCGATTAAACCTTTTTATATTGTGATGCCTACACAGAAGGGCTTTTTCATTTGTACTTAAGTAATCCTCATATGCTTTGTTCAAGCTAATGATTGGATTACTTTCATTAGATAGCGCAAATAATAATAAAATGCAAAAGCTTTCAAAAGAAACTTGCTAAGGTGATCCACACTTTAACATATATTTAAGAAATATCCTAAGATACAGGCTTAAGAGTCAGAACCAGTCTCTATTGTATCTTGAACTGATACTTTTATTGAGACTGCCTTTTCAGGAACAACATCGCTGTATATATAAAAAAAAAAAAAACAGGGATTTTTATTTGTATCCCTTATTAGATCCACCATCAGTAAATGCAGATGCTTTTCAATAGCTATAACTTTATAATTATAGCATAGGTCACTCCTATTTGCTGAAGGACAAAAAACTGTGTTAATTCCTCCTTAATGCTGGAGGATTGTTACTTGCGTGTCTGATGGTTCACATGGACACAGTCCAGTAATGATGGAATCCGCTTAGGGAAAAGGATGTTCCTGAGCAAGAAGATGGATCACATTGTCGATGGTCCGTATCGCCTAATGAGACTTAGGCTTTCTCCAAAACAATCAATGTTGGTGTTCGCTGGCTTTTTAAAGCCCATTACTTCCAGGCTTCAAAATATTAAGAATTAAGTATTGTCTGTATATTCAATTATTAATTTTAGAATTCACTATAACGATAATTGCACTATATCACTAACATAATGTAATATCATTATGTTATAATTTGGTTATAATATTACAATTCTGTTCACTTAAATATCAATTATAGATGTATTAATACATTTATGTATTCACTATTAAATAATTGTACTACACTAATGACATAATGAAATATCATTATGTCAAAATGTGGTTGCAACTTTACAACAATTATTCACTAATACCTTAAACACATTGAAATAGTTCCATATTTATTTGATCTCTCTTTTAATGTAAATTAAATTCACTTTAACACAAAGCTGGTATAAATGGCATAACCAAATAGTTTAGCACTATAGACTTAATGAATTATAAGACAATTGGTTTTATTCAGCAGCTCACCCTTAGAACCCTTATATTTGTATAGACATATTCAGAACTTAGGAGATAATTTAATTTGATTTGAATTACTTTTGATCTTGACATATTGGTATAGCTATGTATTCTCAATGAATAGGTGCTACTGCTACAAGCAGTATCATATTTCAATCCCGTAAGAAGATATTAACAACAAAAACAAGTTAAATTCAAACTCGTTTATAATTATTGGTTAAAAACATATTGGGTTAAATTAAGTCAACTCTATAATTTGTATAAAACTAACCAATCGGAAAGTCAGAATGATAAATGTGGAAGCAGTGATTAATAGCATCCAATCAAAATTGTCAAACCACAAAATTCCAGTGACGTAATAAACACGGAAATAATGGGCTATAAAAAGCATGTGTACACCAACAATGATAGCCTTGGAGAAAGCCTAAGTCTCGTTAGACCGCACGGACCATCGGCAATGTGATCCATCTTCTTAATACTTGCTCAGGAGTATCCACCTTTTCCCTAAGTGGATTCCATCTTTACAGAACTGTGTCCATGTGAACCAACAGACATGCAAGTAACAAACCTCCAGCATTACGGAGGAATTAACACAGATTTTTTTGTGGAATGCAGTAACACAACATTGCTATATGCAAGCACACTAATAGATTATATTGTACTGTTCTTTATGTGAGTTATCTGAAATGTATCACATATATAGTTGTGAGCATACGAGTTGTTGCTAACGCTTGCGGGCTCGCGCAGTGAGGCCCGCCAGAATTGCGTCCCTCGCTTTGCGAGGGACGCAGTTCCCCGCAAATGCGGGTCCTCGTGAAGCGAGGGGCCGCATTTGCGTTGGTGGAGCATCCCAACGTCTCCGCAAATGCGGGTCCTCGCGAAGCGAGGATACGCATTTGCGGTGGTGGAGCATCCCACGTCGGCTGTTTTTGTCCGCAAATGCAGACCCTCGCAAAGCGAGGGGCCGCATTTGGGTGGTGGAAGGTCACACGATTAACACACATACGCGCGACTTAGAAAAAAATACACTGCGTCGTACACGCAAAAACCAACTGCGTCCCTCGCAAAAAAATTGCGGCCGCCTCGCAAAAAAATACGGCCGCAAAATGACCCATTCCCAACACGCAAAACCATCCGACAACGGAGTGCATGAAAACATCAGAAACACAAGAAATAAACACAACGAACACATAAAAAGCTTACTTACAGCGGGGGGGGGGCATCCGGCACCTCGAAAAGTTAATTTACACGTCCATTTAAGTCCAAAAAAAAGAGTTTAAACTGCCGAAAATCACCTAAGCGAGAGAAAAAATGGCCGCCGAACAAAACGAAAACGAGGCTACAGACGTAACTATACTACAGTGACTCGCAAAACTGAAACAACGCTACAGTCAACTTTACGAGGTACGTAACACATACTATGGGGCACTTGATATACTGATATTAACCACCATTTTGAAAACTACTACGCATAAAATGGCGGATGGAACGCAAATTGTAAGCTGGAACGCAAATAGTGCATGCGTATTGCGTTCTAACGGTCTGAGGCACTTGAAAGTTTATAAATACTGCCTACTTTCCAGAAAATTCTACATTTCTACTCAGGTGATGAACGAAGTGACTGGATAGTTAACTGCTGCTGTTACTTGAGAAGAGAATTGTTTCCTAATTTTCTACTTTACATTGTGCAAATTACAACTGAGAGGTAAGCTATAATATATTACATATTATTATCAAGACAGGACAACAAAAAAAAAAACTTTAACTATGAAAATGTCATTCATGTATAGTGACATGTGACAAACACATTTATGTGTGGAGGCTCGAAAACAAACTAATGTTAATTGAAACTAATTAAAGAAGTATATTTAAATGACATTAATTTACTGCAATTCAATATATAACCTAAAGCTAAATCTTTCTCCTTTTTTTTACTATTTAAACAGCGTCACTCAAGAATTTGCACCGTGCATTGTGAACCACAATCCCTTTTAAAGAACACAAACAAAGAAGAAGAGGTAATATAGAAAAATACATTACATGCTGAAAAAGACCATGCTTTGCTAAATCAAAAAGAAAAAATATACCATTAACCATTTCATGTTCTTTTCCAAAAAGACACTGTAAGAAGACCGGCGGATTAAGAATGGCAGGAGGGGACCCTCTGTCATTTGACACTTCAATCAAGGTAAAGTATAACAAGTACAAAAAAGAAAGGAACTATATATGTTTAATGGCCGCCAATAAACAAATGCAGCAACCAAAAAGTGGTGAACACAAATAGGATAATGCTAAAAACATAGCAATAATAGCAAAAATAGAAAAAACATTAATTTTCACTGTAGAAAAACATTAAAGCTTTCATAAAAAAGACTAATTAAGCAAATCAAGTATGCAACATATGGTAGACACAAATAGGATTGTACCAAAAATCCCACAAACAAATAGCAAAGTCAATTAATATTCTTCTTTTAAGTTTAAGACACTATAAGCCTTACAAACAAGCCTAAATAAGCATACCAAAAGTGGTAGACACAAATAGGATTGTACCAAAAATCACACAAACAAATAGCAAAGTAAATTAATATTCTTTAATGTTTAAGAACCTATAAGCCTTACAAACAAGCCTAAATAAGCATACCAAAAGTGGTAGACACAAATAGGATTGTACCAAAAATCACACAAACAAATAGCAAAGTAAATTAATATTCTTTAATGTTTAAGAACCTATAAGCCTTACAAAGAAGCCTAAATAAGCATACCAAAAGTGGTGGACACAAAATAGGATTGTACCAAAAATCACACAAACAAATAGCAAAGTAAATTAATATTCTTCTTTAATGTTTAAGAACCTATAAGCCTTACAAAGAAGCCTAAATAAGCATACCAAAAGTGGTGGACACTGTTGGGGCTTCCTAATCGGTAGTTGGCGGCTTAGAAATACAGGCCCAAACAGAATTCTGTGAAATTTGTACTGGATGTAAGACACACACACAATCAGTCTCAGTACTAATTCCGTTTATTGCTACGTCATTGCATAGAATTTATACTTGCAAAAGAAGGCGGATATTAGCAGCATCTTTACGGGTCATGTTAGTCAGTACAAGGACATATAATCAGGTGTTTTCTGTTTCTAGAACAACTAGAAATGTTTTGTGTTTTAGTAAGGTCGAAAAACATCCCAAGGATAGGCACATGATATTATGGTTAGGCTATGTGTCAGCAAAATATGTTAACCCCTTCATCAGCAGAATATGTTAAGCCCTTCAGACACAAAATAGGATTGTACCAAAAATCACACAAACAAATAGCAAAGTAAATTAATATTCTTCTGTAATGTTTAAGAACCTATAAGCCTTACAAAGAAGCCTAAATAAGCATACCAAAAGTGGTGGACACAAATTGGATTGTACCAAAAATCACACAAACAAATAGCAAAGTAAATTAATATTCTTCTTTAATGTTTAAGAACCTATAAGCCTTACAAAGAAGCCTAAATAAGCATACCAAAAGTGGTGGACACAAATAGGATTGTACCAAAAATCCCACTAACAAACAAATAGCAAAGTAAATTAATATTCTTCTTTAATTTTTAAGAACCTATAAGCCTTACAAACAAGCCTAAATAAGCATACCAAAAGTGGTAGTGCACAAATAGGATTGTACCAAAAATCACAAAAACAAATAGCAAAGTAAATTAATATTCTTCTTTAATGTTTTAAGAACCTATAAGCCTTACAAAGAAGCCTAAATAAGCATACCAAAAGTGGTGGACACAAAATAAGATAACTCTGAAAACATAGCCATCATATCCAAAATAGGAAAAACATTTAACCTTCATAAAAAAAAACATTAAGCAAATAAAGTATGCAACATATGGTAGACACAAATAGGATTGTACCAAAAATCACACAAACACATAGCAAAGTAAATTAATAGTCTTATTTACTGTTTACCAAGCTATAAGCCTTACAAAGAAGTCTAAATTTGTATACCAAAAGTGGTGGGACACAAAACAGGATAATGCTAAAAACATTGCAATCATATCCACAATAAGAAAAAACATTAATAATTACAGTATAAAAAAGAATAACTGGAATATACAAATACATTTAAATTATTTTAAAAGGTTGCACAAAAAACAGCATAGCAGAAAAATTCACCATAACAGATACAATACACCAAAATAATGAAATTTGTTATTTATTACAAATACATTAAAATCAAATAAAATGTTCATTTTTCTTTTACAACAGACACTGCGTGAAGACCATCGGACGAAGACTTTCAACAGAGGACCAGACCATCGGACGAGGACTTTCAACAGAGGACCAGACCATCGGACGAGGACTTTCAACAGAGGACCAGACCATCGGACGAGGACTTTCAACAGAGGACCAGACCATCGGACAAGGACTTTCAACAAGGACCAGACCATTGGACAAGGACTTTCAAACACAGGACCAGACCATCGGACGAGGACTTTCAACAGAGGACCAGACCATCAGACGAAGACTTTCAACAGAGGACCAACAAAGATTCTGATTGAAATCACACTTCAACCAAGATACAGTATACAAGTAAAAAATGAGAAAACTAAATAAACATGTTTGCTCTGCATCCATGTCAACAGAACAAAAAAAAATAAGAACAATCACTAACTATGGCCCTCATTCAATTGCAATTTTGCCAATTCAATAGAGGTCTAAATAGGCACATCACATATTTTTTGAAAGAAGTTTTTTGTTGGTAAACATCTATCCACACACCGAAAATAGAATAGTACAACAAATAGTGTAAAACCGCAATAAATAAATGAATATTTCATTGACCAAACATATAAGCTTTTAAATAAAAGATCAAAATACTATTATGACAATCCCCTGTACTAAAAATTACAAAGACTAATTTTTTGCCCTCTACTATGGTCCTCATTCAATTGCAATTTTGCCAATTGAAGAGGCTCTATATAAGCACATAACATATTTTTTGACCAAAGTTTTTTAGTTAGTGAAAGACCTTGATTTTGGATAGAAGTTCAGTAACTAAAAAGTTCTGTATAAAAAATATGTTATGTGCTTATATAGAGCCCTATTGAATTGGCCAACTCGCAATTGAATGAGGCTCTATGTCTGTAAGTTAAAAGTACAAACACATTTTTTTTTTGACAAAAACATCTAAAATATAAATTTTAATTACCTATTAGATGTAGAAGAAGGTATACTGCCAGTTTCTTCCCTGTGCTATTTATCTAAGGCAAAAATTACAACCTACCACAAGAAAGTAAGACCAAAAAATAAAATACACTTATTTAACAATACAAAGAAACTACCACTACAATAAGCTACAAGCACATATAAACAAACTGTTGATAATAAAAAATATACAAATCAAACTTTAACATCTCAAACTAAACTAATTATAAATTATTTTCTTTTACAGATTAACATGGCTACTAATGAGAGCAAACAAGAGAAGAAAAGACATCAAACTAGAGAAAGACAAGAAAGATGGGCCAACCAGCAGACACCAGAGGAGAAAGAAATTCGACGAGAAAAAGAACGCAAAAGACTTGCAAGCAAAAGACTATCAGCTGCAAAAATTAAAGATAAGCCCAAAAAAGCTACCAAGCAAATAAAGCATTTACAACCTGTTCCGTCAAACATCAGATGAACATTTTACCTGAAAAAATAAAAGAGATACAAAAAAAGCCACAAACAAAACAAAGCATTTAGAACCTGTTCCTGAAACATTACTTGACATTTTATCTAAACAATACAAGATATAACAAGAAAAGCCACGAAAAAAACGAAGCATTTAGAACCTGTTGTTGAAATATTACATGACATTTCACCTGATGAATATGAAAGTCAAACTGCTATATGCTTTGCAAATTGTCCTTTACTCAAGTCTTTAGCAGTAGAGGTTCATAGATGTGGGGACATGAATACTCAATGTCAAGTTTTGTGAGGCTTATTATTTTAAACAGGAGAGATCCAGAGATGGCCAATTTATTAGTTGCTGTCAAAAAGGCAATTTCAAACTTCCAGAAAGAAAAGAAGTTCCAATCTATTTACAAAACATTATGACTGAACCTACTTTTCCAAACTACAAAAAATGTTAAGACAAACATAAGATCCTACAATAGTGCCATATCCTTTGCACCTATGGGGGCAACATTAGCTGCTAATGTACCAGGGACTTGGGGCCCTATTAAATTATCCTCGTAGTTCTCTCGGTGCTGGCAAAAGTCAGTTTTTCTGCTGTTTGCGAGTACCGAATCTCTCGCAGCCTGCTTTGCGATATGACTGCGAAAAATGGCCGAGAATAGGCTCCGAGAGAGCTACGTAGCCTTAAATCTACGCATAATTCTCGCATATCGTAAGAATCCCTACGGGCACAAAAAGTGCCCGCAAGGGATCCTAAAGCCTCTACGTGCTGCCTGGAACAGCCCGAGACAGCAGTGTGAGGCTCCCCCCTGCACCCTATACACATCCCCATGCTGCAGGGGTCTCTATCGGGACCCCTGCAGTACCCCCACATTAACCCCTTGCAGCGGGGGTCCCCGATCGCACCGATCAGGCCCCTCTGCATTTAAAAACTTTTAAATTCCCCGCCGAGGCTCCTTAAAGGGCCCGCGGCACACTATTACCCAATACCGGCCGCGGCACCTAAAATTAACCCCCCCTCTATGCTGGGGGTCCCCATTGGGACCCCCGAAGTGTCATAACATAAACCCATTGCAGGGGGGGGGGCCCGATCTGCATAGATCAGGCTTCCCGCTGCATTTAAAACTTTTAAATTCCCCGCCGCGGCTCCTTAAACGGGTCGCGGCACACTATTACCCAATCCCGTCCCCACATAAACCCATTGCAGCGGGGGTCACCGATCGGCACCGAACGTGACCCTGCTGCAATTCAATTTTTTTCCAGCCTTGCGGGTCCTTAAAGGACCGTAAAGGTCCTGAAAGGACTCGCACTAAAAATATTAACCCCAGGCAACTATAATTACCCCATTAACTCATGGTGGTCAATACAGACCACCATAAGGCCTTAATTAACCCATTAACTCATGGTGGTCAATCCAGACCACCATAAGGCCTGAATTAACCCATTAACTCATGGTGGTCAATACAGACCACCATAAGGCCTTAATTAACCCATTAACTCATGGTGGTCAATACAGACCACCATAAGGCCTGAATTAACCCATTAACTCATGGTGGTCAATACAGACCACCCTAAGCCTTTAATTAACCCATTAACTCATTGTGGTCAATACAGACACCATAAGGCCTGAATTAACCCATTAAACTCATGGTGGTCAATCCAGACACCATAAGGCCTTAATTAACCCATTAACTCATGGTGGTCAATACAGACCACCATAAGGCCTGAATTAACCCTTAACTCATGGTGGTCAATACCGACCACCATAAGGCCTGAATTAACCCATTAACTCATGGTGGTCAATACAGACCACCTAAGGCCTTAATTAACCCATTAACTCATGGTGGTCAATACAGACCACCATAAGGCCTGAATTAACCCATTAACTCATGGTGGTCACTCCAGACCACCACAAGGCCTTAATTAACCCATTAACTCATGGTGGTCAATCCAGACCACCATAAGGCCTTAAGTAACCCATTAACTCATGGTGGTCAATCCAGACCACATAAGGCCTTAATTAACCCATTAACTCATGGTCGTCAATCCAGACCACCATAAGGCCTTAATTAACCCATTAACTCATGGTGGTCAATACAGACCCCCATAAGGCTCTATTTAACCCCATCAGTCCCATAAGGGTATATTATTACCATTATGGGCCTGTTACAACCCAACATTAACCACATAAGTGCCATGACGGTCCTCAAGGACCATCATGACACTAACTACAAACACTACACTATAACCCCCAATAAACCATTTAATCTAAACTAACCCCCCTCTACACTAATCTATTAACACTTACACTACCTTCCTACACTACCTACCCCCTAATAAACCTCCCCAACACTCTAATTACAAAAAATAAAAAAAACTACCTTACAGAAGACAAATAAACCTACAGTACACAAAACAAAAAAAACTACAGTACAGAAAACAAAAAAACCTACAGTACAGAAAAAAAAATACATTACAACCCCACTCCCCACTACAGAAAATAAAAAAAATTACACACCTGAAAAGGAAAGACAGATAAACACAATACAATACATACATATAATACATTACATACAATACATACAATACATGACATTACATACATTACATATAATATATTACATACATTACATGACATTACATACATTACATATAATATATTACATATAATATATTACACATAATATATTACATACAATACATGAGATTACATACATTACATATAATATATTACATATAATCCAAATCAAATACCCCCTACCTATCTAACATACAATCTATTTAATATAAAATAAATCCTAACTATATCAAATACATCCCCCTATCTATCTAATATACAATAAATCCTAACTACATACACAGACCCTAATTCTAAGGTAAAATAAAAAAAATTACAGTCCTAACTACACAGACCCTAATTCTAATCTAAAATAAAATAATTAAGAGCACTTACCTTTAAGATGTTGCTTCAGATCACTAACCTTGGGGTAAAACAAAACAAAATAATTAGTACAAAACATTAACATGAAATAAATAAACATTATATACATTCTAAATAATATACTCACCTTTCCATCATGTCCCGTCATTGTTTAGCTCTTCCCGGCGCGGCCCTGTTAAAAAAAAAGCACAATACATTAATACATTAATACAATATATAAACAATAAATAAAATAAACATATAAACATCTAAATATACATTTAACTTACCTCCCCGCGATGTCCCCGGCCTTCTCTCCTTCAGCCCTGGCTGGGCCGCGGAACCATCCGCGCTCTAAAAAAAAAAAAAAAAAAAAAACTAACGGAGGTCTGCACTCGCAGACCTCCTCGACGCTAATGAGCCTCCCGGAGTCCTTTCCGGGAGGAAATTGGCATTGGCGGCTTGTGAAAAAGCTGTCAGCCAATCAAAAGTCGTCAATGTATCAGCCAATCAGGATGCGCAGATGTCTTCTACCAATCACTCTGTGGGGGTGTATTCCATAGTGATTGGCTGAAGGCATCTGAGCCTTGTGATTGGTTCCCATAAAGATAGACGTGTTTTAGCCAATCAGGGTGGGATATTGGGGTGTATCCCATCCTGGTTGGCTCACACATTGACGACTTTTGATTGGCTGAAATTGATAGACAGCTTTTTCAGCCAATCACAAGCCGCCAATGCCAATTTCCTCCCGGAAAGGACTCCGGGAGGCTCATTAGCATCGGGGAGGTCTGCGAGTGCAGACCTCCGTTAGTTTTTTTTTTTTTTTTTGAGCGCGGATGGTTCCGCGGCCCAGCCGGGGATGAAGGAGAGAAGGCTGGGAGCCGGGGCTGAAGGAGAGAAGGCCGGGGACATCGCGGGGAGGTAAGTTAAATGTATATTTAGATGTTTATATGTTTATTTTATTTATTGTTTATAAATTGTATTAATTTATTAATGTATTGTGTTTTTTTAACAGGGCCGCGCCGAAAGAGCTAAACAATGACGGGACATGATAGAAAGGTGAGTATATTATTTAGAATGTATATAATGTTTATTTATTTCATGTTAATGTTTTGTGCTAATTATTTTGTTTTGTTTTACCCCTAGGTTAGTGATCTGAAGCAACATCTTAAAGGTAAGTGCTCTTCATTATTTTATTTTAGATTAGAATTAGGGTCTGTATAGTTAGGACTGCCATTTTTTTTATTTTACCTTAGAATTAGGGTCTGTGTATGTAGTTAGGATTTATTGTATATTAGATAGATAGGGGGATGTATTTGATATAGTTAGGATTTATTTTATATTAAATAGATTGTATGTTAAATAGATAGGGGGTATTTGATTTGGATTATATGTAATATATTATATGTAATGTATGTAATGTCATGTATTTTATGTAATGTATTATGTGTAATATATTATATGTAATATATTATATGTAATATATTATATGTAACGTATGTAGTGTCATGTATTGTATGTAATATATTATATGTAATATATTATATGTAATGTATGTAATGTCATGTATTGTATGTAATGTATTATATGTATTATATGTATGTATTGTATTGTGTTTATCTGTCTTTCCTTTCAGGTGTGTAATTTTTTTATTTTCTGTAGTGGGGAGTGGGGTTGTAATGTATTTTTTTTTCTGTACTGTAGGTTTTTTTGTTTTCTGTACTGTAGGTTTATTTGTGTTCTGTAGGTAGGTTTTGTTGTGTTCTGTAAGGTAGTTTTTTTTTATTTTTTTGTAATTAGTGTTTAATTAGAGTGTAATTAGAGTGTTGGGGAGGTTTATTAGGGGGTAGGTAGTGTAGGTAGGTAGTGTAAGTGTTAATTAGATTAGTGTAGAGGGGGGTTAGTTTAGATTAAATGGTTATTGGGGGTTATAGTGTAGTGTTTGTAGTTAGTGTCATGATGGTCCTTGAGGACCGTCATGGCACTTATGTGTTAATGTTGGGTTGTAACAGGCCCATAATGGTAATAATATACCCTTATGGGACTGATGGGGTTAAATAGAGCCTTATGGGGGTCTGTATTGACCACCATGAGTTAATGGGTTAATTCAGGCCTTATGGTGGTCTGTATTGACCACGATGAGTTAATGGGTTAATTAAAGCCTTAGGGTGGTCTGTATTGACCACCATGAGTTAATGGGTTAATTCAGGCCTTATGGTGGTCTGTATTGACCACCATGAGTTAATGGGTTAACTCAGGCCTTATGGTGGTCTATATTGACCACCATGAGTTAATGGGTTAATTAAGGCCTTATGGTGGTCTGTATTGACCACCATGAGTTAATGGGTTAATTCAGGCCTTATGGTGGTCTGGATTGACCACCATGAGTTAATGGGTTAATTAAGGCCTTATGGTGGTCTGTATTGACCACCATGAGTTAATGGCTTAATTAAGGCCTTATGGTGGTCTGTATTGAACACCATGAGTTAATGGGTTAATTCAGGCCTTATGGTGGTCTGTATTGACCACCATGAGTTAATGGGTTAATTCAGGCCTTATAGTGGTCTGTATTGACCACCATGAAGTTAATGGGTTAATTCAGGCCTTATGGTGGTCTGTATTGACCACCATGAGTTAATGGGTTGATTCAGGCCTTATGGTGGTCTGTATTGACCACCATGAGTTAATGGGTTAATTAAGGCCTTATGGTGGTCTGGAGTGACCACCATGAGTTAATGGCTTAATTAAGGCCTTATAGTGGTCTGGATTGACCACCATGAGTTAATGGGTTAATTCAGGCCTTATGGTGGTCTGGATTGACCACCATGAGTTAATGGGGGTAATTATAGTTGCCTGTGGTTAATATTTTTAGTGCGAGTCCTTTCAGGACCTTTACGGTCCTTTAAGGACCCGCGAGGCGGGAAATTTAAAATTGAATTGCAGCAGGGTCACGATCGATGCCGATCGGGGAACCCCCGCTGCAGGGGGTTTATATGGGGACACTTCGGGGGTCCCGATGGGGACCCCCAGCATAGAGGGGGGTTTAATTTAGGTGCCGCGGCCGGGGTTGCGTAATAGTGTGCCGGGGGCCCTTTAAGGAGCTGCGGCGGGGAATTTAAAAGTTTTAAATGCAGCGGGGGGCCTGATCTATGCAGATCGGGGACCCCCCCTGCAAGGGGTTAATGTGGGGACACTTCAGGGGTCCCGATGGGGACCCCCAGCATAGAGGGGGGTTCATTTTTTGGGCCGTGGCCAGGATTGGCAATTAGTGTGCCGCGGGCCCTTTAAGGAGCCGCAGGGGGGAATTTAAAAGTTTTAAATGCAGCGGGGGCCTGATCGGTGCCGATCGGGGACCCCCGCTGCACGGGGTTAATGTGTGGCGGCTGCAGAGGTTCCTATGGACCCCTGCAGCAAGGTGCTCATGTGAGGACACTTCGGGGGTCCCGACGGGGACCCCCGCATTGACGGGGGGTTAATTTTAGGTACCTGAGGGGTATTTGGAGTACCCACCACGGCAGGGCTTATGTGGGGGCCTGCCGCGGAGGTCCCTTTTAGGACCCCCGCAGCAATTGATGAGGAGTGGGAGCCTGCGATATCATATTGCTGGCTGTCACTTCTCATGTACATTTACGCAGTGTAAATACGTACGGCCCTGCTGCGTAGCTCATACGTTGCTCGCAGCAGGGCTAATTTAATAGCATTGTAAGTTAGAGAAACTTTGCAGTACGTAGGGCTTAAGTAGAAGCCTCTTATTTACGAGGCTGGAA
>CM050169.1:0-87500 GCA_027410445.1 Discoglossus pictus
TCTCTCCCTCCCCTCTCTCTCTCTCTCCCCCTCTCCTCTCTCTCTCCCTCCCCTCCTCTCTCTCTCTCCCCTCCCCCCCCATCTCTCTCTCTCTCTCCCTCCCCTCTCTCTCTCTCTCTCCCTCCCCTCTCTCTCTCTCTCTCCCTCCCCTCTCTCTCTCTCTCTCCCTCCCTCTCTCTCTCTCTCCCTCCCTCTCTCTCTCTCTCCCTCCCCCCTCCCCCTCTCCCCTCTCTCTCCCCTCTCTCTCTCTCCCCTCTCTCTCCCCTCTCTCTCTCTCACCCCCCCCTCTCTCTCTCTCCTCTCTCTCTCTCTCTCCTCTCTCTCTCTCTCTCCTCTCTCTCTCTCTCTCCCCTCTCTCTCTCTCTCCCCTTCTCTCTCTCTCTCCCCTCTCTCTCTCTCTCCCCTCTCTCTCTCTCTCCCCTCTCTCTCTCTCTCCCCTCTCTCTCTCCCTCCCCTCCCCTCATTCCCTCCATTTCTCCATCCCCTCTGTCTCTCCCCTCTCTCCCTCCTCTCTCCCTCCCTACTTCCTTCCCTCACTCTCTCCCTACTTCCTTCCCTCACTCTCTCCCTACTTCCTTCCCTCACTCTCTCCCTACTTCCTTCCCTCACTCTCTCCCTACTTCCTTCCCTCACTCTCTCCCTACTTCCTTCCCTCACTCTCTCCCTACCCTCTCCCCTCTCTCTCTCTCTCTCCCTCCCCTCCCTCTCTTCCCTCCTTCCCTCCCTCTCTTCCCCCCTCCCTCCCCCTCTCTCGTATATTAATTAGCTACATTAAGGGGCTAGTTAGGATTATAGTCTGCTGACTACTTGTCTGTCTCTGCTGCGGCCAAAATGAATATCCCAAATGTTATCTAGAAATTACGTCCCCCTCCAACCCTTATCAAGTACTCAGAGTCGCAAATAAACATATAGGAGGCGTAAAATCAATTCTAAATATTTCAGGAACGGTTTACTGTAGAGAAAAACTGCTAGTACAATAAGTTACATTTGTTTCAACAATTTATTTTTGCCATCCTTGAATCAATATGTACATAACATGGAGTGGAGGAGAAGAGAAAGAAATGGTGGAACATAAAACACAAAAATTAAATATAAAAAACAGTGACTTTTCATAAGGTTTATTTTTTTTTTGTCATTTTAATTAATTAGTTATTAACGGAGCTAAATAAAGGAAAATATATATTGTCTATCGCTCTCTCGTGGACCACTGCATTTGGGTATGGATTGTAACTCTTTACTAACCTTCAAACCAGCAGCAGTTCAATGCAGAGATCTACAGAGCATTGCCTGACTCCTCCTATTTCCTTCTGCAAGGGGACTACACGTCCCATGATTTCTTCCTGCACAAACTGCCATCAATAAATGTGACATTGTATTAAAATGTATTAGCTGTCTTTAGCAAGGATTTCCAGTGGTGTTAACTAGCAAAAAGAACTGCTAGCAAACTCAAGAGATTTAGCAATCAGGGTGAGTTTGTTATGTTTATTTTCATACACTGCCGATTCTCCTCTATCAGATGCTTCATAATCCAGGAAACTTAGATATGCCTTTAATGTAAAAGAAACCATTTTAGGTGGAACTTGTTCTAGAACAAAGTATCTTTTGGATATAAATCACTTCTAGAACCGAGATCCTGCATATAGTATAAGAATACAACACAACTGCTTCTCTACACACTGAGATATTTTGTTTTTCTTCTCGTTATGGCAATTTAGTAATTACAGTGGTGCTTTGGTTCTCGACCTTAATCCATTCTGGACGGCAGGTTGGGTACCAAGAAGGTTGAGTACCAAATTCTCATAAGGAGTATTATATTGAGCTCTGAGGAGGTTGAGAACCCAAAAGGTACCAATGTGGCTACGTCCAGAAGATATAAAATGTGGAAGCACATGACTCCTGCCACATGAATAATAAATAATAATAATAATAATAATCACATATTATAAATTGTCAAACTGCAATTTGTCGTCACACTTGCGAGCCTCGCAAAGCGAGGTCAGCCGTTGAGGCATTGAAGCCTTCCGAGCTCGGAGGACTTAGACAAGGAAGCGCCGAAGGCGCTCAATTGCTTGCTTCGCTTTGTGAGGCTCACAGGCAATGAGGTATGCAGGACTTAGGCTGAAATGAGCGCCAAAAACGATCCTGCAGGCCTTGCAGATCAAAGCGAGCAATTGAGGCACACTGGACTTAGGCTGCAAGCAGTTGAGGAACGCGGGACTTGCAAAGAAATTCCGACCTCTGAAAAAAACGAATGTAAACTGCCGAACCGCGGAAAACGAAAAACAAGAAAAAATAATTAGTTCATGAATGAATGAATTAAAAGCACACTCTCACACAGCACAGGGGCAGAGCCAGGACGCCTGGGAGTGAGGTTGCAAGCGAATTTGAGCCGAATTTGCTGTGCCTCGTCACTTGGAAATCGTCTAACCAAGAAAAAAAATGGTGGACAAGAACACAAAACACATAGGAGGAGAAACGCACAGGGAAGGGGCAGGGGGGGATGCTGGAAAGAGACACATGGCGTTCCCAAGCACTAAACTTGCAGGTTAATGAACCCTGCAATGAGCGGCCGTACAGTAGGCGAGAGGAAAGGTTTGCAATGAGCGCCAAAGGCGCTCATCGCGGGGCCTCGTGAGGAGTGCCGAAGGTGCTCATTAAAGCAAAAGCCTCACATTGTGTAGCAAACAGTATTGCCCGATTTACACTTTTAATCCCGTCATTTTTGACTGGCAATTCGCTAATATTATTATAGACAACAACAACAACAACACAGTAACTATGTGATCATAAACTGTTCTCATTACTTAGATCCTTTTGGGATCTTCCTGACTGCACATTATCAGGACAGGCTCAGACAGCACGGTGTCTATATAATATAGGGAAGGCTCCTGCACTATAAAATAAGTCTCAGACAGCATTATTTAAAGAACCTCTGTAGTTTAAGAAAAACTTCACTTCTTTGTGAAGTGTGTAACAAACTAACAATATAAGTAGCTGTGCAAGCCATGAACATAACATTTTTTTTTTTAGATACAATCACTTCCTAGGAGATGGACCATGAGGGTGTGGCTATCAGTGAAGGGAGAGTCTCCCCTGTGGCACTCTCCCATGGTGGTGGAGGTGTGGGTGTATTACTTTCTTCTCGCTGCACATTTTCCTGCATTCCCCGGTTCCCTCCCTCCAATTCTTTTCTTTCGAAGTTCACATTCGCCACTAGCTGTGATCTGCTGCCCGCCTGGACCACCCTCCACCCTCTCCATTATTGGATAATTTTGACTCCTGGCTCCCTCATTGTCTCTCCTCCAATTTACTTTCACTTGTTCTTGGCAATTTCAACATCGCCACTTGCACCTCTCCTACAGCGGCAAAACCACTCGCACTCACCTCTTCCGTTGGCCTCTCACAACAGACAGAATCCTCAACTCCGTGATGGACACTCCATTGACCTTATTGTTCCCAATCTCCACACAGCCTCCAAGCTGGTCATCTCTCAACTCCCGCACTGACAATACTGGGCTCAAAATGCACATTATCAGGGTAGGTTCTGACAGTGCTTGGTTCCAGCAGGTCAGGTTTTTTCTCTCTCAGGATCTTTTAATCCACCAGGACACATCATAATTCCTCCAACCTACCAACCGTACTGTAGAGCCCTTGCTCCACCAAGCCCGCTTCCTGACCTTGCTCCACCAAGCCCGCTTCCAGACCTTGCTCCACCAAGCCCGCTTCCAGACCTTGCTCCACCAAGCCCGCTTCCAGACCTTGCTCCACCAAGCCCGCTTCCAGACCTTGCTCCACCAAGCCCGCTTCCAGACCTTGCTCCACCAAGCCCGCTTCCAGACCTTGCTCCACCAAGCCCGCTTCCAGACCTTGCTCCACCAAGCCCGCTTCCAGACCTTGCTCCACCAAGCCCGCTTCCAGACCTTGCTCCACCAAGCCCGCTTCCAGACCTTGCTCCACCAAGCCCGCTTCCAGACCTTGCTCCACCAAGCCCGCTTCCAGACCTTGCTCCACCAAGCCCGCTTCCAGACCTTGCTCCACCAAGCCCGCTTCCAGACCTTGCTCCACCAAGCCCGCTTCCAGACCTTGCTCCACCAAGCCAGCTTCCAGACCTTGCTCCACCAAGCCCGCTTCCTGACCTTGCTCCACCAAGCCCGCTTCGCTTCTCAATTCAAGATTTTGCCTCCTATAACTTTACCAACATTTATAACCTTGGCTGCTCACTGTCAAACAGTTTTACACCTTCAACCAAATACAATAAAGATCTATCTGTTAAGAATTCAATACCACTTATCTCAAACACCGTTTTAGTGAATCATTCCTCTCCTCCTATTAAATTGTTTCTCATGGGTCTTACAAGTCTAACTACTCCTTCAAGGTTACCTATAATAATGAGTGACTTGTTTCATCACTATCCTAATGCACTGGCCAAGAATCTCTCTCACGGTCACCACTGACACCAAACTGGCCTTCTATGGGTTCTTAAGACTAAGTGAGTTCATAATTTCGGCTTCTCAAACCAGACAAGACCTTACCATTATAGACGAACGGTTCACTCTTAAACACCACTCCACAAATACTAGCCACACTACTATCATTATTTCCGGTTATCCCGCGCTCAACCTTTGGTGCCTGGTATCTACCCTTTGAGCCCTCAATTACACTTTACTCCTTAAACCTCTTCTTCAGTCACTACTTAACATATCCAGCCAACCTCTATCCATCACTTCCTCTGAAAATCCCACTGTTTCAGCAGATACACCTCCGATCCCTCAACCGAAGTCCGAGAAACGTTCCAACTAGTGATCCATCCAGTAAGTTTTAAAAAAATTTAGCAGGCAGAGAAAGTGTAGCTTTTGGCCACACCACGCAGCGATCCCACTACAAATCGCCAGATTATTACCTGGAATTGTGGGAAAAGACCTTTCCCACATACAAGCTGTCATGAACAGAAGGGCCCACTGGACGGTTTCGGGTTCATCACTTATTATATGTGTGGTTAGAAGGTAATAACAACTTGCTTAACAGTCATATCTGGGGTATACACATGGTTAAATAATTCTAAAGAATTTGTATGGCCCTGCGATCGGCCAAGTGTGAATGCTCTGGCTTTATTTAGCTATTACTAAACCATAGTAGAATAGGAAAAAAAATTCCCTATGCCAATTTGACATAATAGAAAAGCCAAGACATTTGTTAAAAAAATAAAAAAATCAACTGTGGGAGAAGAATATTTTTTTTTTTCTTCTAAATGAGAATGTCTTCTACTTCTAGGGAAGAGAGGGAGGGTGCAACACTCTATATTGGGTCCCGGTTATTGTTTAATTTCCATCATCAATTATTTCCTGGCAATGCTTCAGTCATAATGTCCATCTTTACGCCATGAATCCCCCGATACAAAAAACAAAAACAAATGAACAGTATAAAATGTATAGATAAATTAGGTGGTGTGAGAATTAGTTTTTTTTTTTGCTATGGAATGTCCAGAACCCGATATGTTGTCTGGAATCTGGGTAAGTGGCAGTGATTGGGACACTTACTCCTCTGCATGTATCTTCAAAATCATCCCCCCCCCCCCCATAATTCAGGTTTATATCTCTAGCCCTTGGCCGTCTTAGCAGGCAGAGAAAGTGTCGCTTTTGGCCACACCACCAGATACTCAGGGACTGGACTCAGGGATCCCACTACAAATAGACAAATTATTACTCAGAATTGTTGAAGGAGACCTTTCCCACATCCACACCTTATAAACCCCTCCTCACTCACCCGCATCTTCCATGTCACCCCCCCCCCCCCCCACTCTCCTCTAATTCAGCTTCATATCACTATCCCTTGTCCCTCATAGCAGGCCAGGAAAGCGTAGCTATTGGCACCACCACGGGGAGGGGTCCAACTTCATATACACATCATCATACACCGATATATGCTCTTAAACTCTTGGCCTTATGGAATGGGTAAACCAATTACTCATCATTTTAATGACGTGCAAACACACTCACATTTCAATAGTTGTTAAATTATAATTCTATATCTTGTGAAGATTCAAACATGGACAGGAAGGAAGCCAATAGAAATATTCCAGTTTCAAAATAGAGGAATATTTATTTGTATAGTAAAATATGTTTAAACAATAAGGAAGAAATACAAACAAATATTTGCATAAAACTGTAACAGACTCGTAAATAAAAATAAAAAAAATCCGAATTTATGTGCACCATTTTATATGTAAAACATGAAATATACAAGAAAAAAAAAAAAAGACACAGACACACACCAAAAAAAAAAAAGGAAGAACTAGGAAACATTTAAATTCAAGTTCTAAACTGAGCATATGGCGCCCGTACATAGGTCATAAATACGAATGCTCTCAGGATGTGGCCATAAAAGAAGTTTTAAATAAAAATGTACACACACTTTATATAAGAATATATTTATATAATGTGTGTGCATGTGTAATTATATATATATATATATATATATATATATATATATATATATATATATATATATAATTATACACAAACACACATATACATTACACATTTGTTTTAGTTACAGATTAAAATCAGAACTTCCATAAAAAGTCAATGCAACTTTTAAAATTGTCTCAGGGTTTGGAGATGGATGTCGTAATAGAAGGCTTCCAGGTTGTCCTGATAACAGTCTTTATCTGTCAACAATGACTATCGTAGGAAACCCTTTCACCTTGGGGGGGGGGGATCTGCTCATTGCAGATATCAGTTGTAAAAGTAACATTGAGCTATTCTACAAGAGGATCAGTAACTAAATGCATTAGTTATTTCCAATGCCCTTAGAGAAGTAATGGAAAAAAGTCTCAAAGAAATAAAACAAAATGCTATTTTCCGTATATTGCACTACAATACATGATGTAGTCGAAAAAAAATGGAAATTGTATCCAATATGGGTCTTGATTATTTAACAGTGGAACCAATATTAATAGTGTTCATATTGGATGACTTACTCTTACAGTTCTCAGCATCAGGATCTCTCAATGTGCTTCTTATCTCCAAATCAAACCAAGAACATCAGTAACTGTGCAAGTCATGAACTTTTTGGAGAAAACCATAGAGGTCTCCATTGTGTCTTATTCTATTATGTCAGTGGGGGTGGGTGAAATGAGAAGGATAGGTGGATTTGTTAAATATTTGGATCTTTTAGAATTTGACACCTACCTCCTTCCATGCGCATGCTTAGAAAGCAGGCAGTTTGCAATCATAAGTCCTGCTATAAAGAAGAAGTGTAACCTTCCCTCTCCCCTAATATCCTGGATGTCTCCGGGTCCAGTGGAGGCGTCACCTTTTATTTTCCTTAATTAAAATCTAGCTTTATGACCATTCCCTATTTACGAGGTTCGTCAGTTTTCAAACTTAACATGCAGTGGGGTCCTTTAATAAATTAAGAAAAGCCATAAAATACAAAAAGTATGTTTAACCCATCTATATCCATGTATTCAGTGATTATCCAATACATCTGGATAAATATCATATTTCCATTGCACTTTGTGGAATAAATCTATAGGACATATATATATATACATATATATATATATATATATATATATATATATATATATATATATATATATATATATATATATATATATATATATATCTATATCTCAATGATATAACAAAAGTTTTAAATGATTTATCTCATCAGAAGCCAATTCCTAATAGGATATTCTGCCCAGTTTCTTAAGGAATGACGGCTCTATAATCATATTCGGTTTAATTAAAAAACAGACTGGATAATGGGAGTATGTTTATCAAACATGTAAAAAAAAAAAAACATGAATTGGGTCGGATAATATGGGGTTAAACCTACAAGACCAGTTATTCCTCCCATAAATTAATATATCAAGTAAATAAAATAATTATGTTAAGTTACGTGGAAATATTCACTGCAAATACGTATTTTCCTATGAATTAAAAAAAAGCACAATTTATCTTTTTTTGTTAGATTAATAAATATATTAAAAAGTAGATTGTGTTCGTTATCTGATGATTAAAACGGTTTATGTAGGTTTTGGTTTTTATCACTGGCACAAGGGCAACAATGAATTGCTGACCACTCTGTCAGTGTAAGGGTTAAGTAAAAAAAGGGAAGGACAAGAAAAAAAAAAAAAGGAATAAAAAAAAAAAAAAAAAGTTTGTTGTCTGAGGCTAGCTGGGTCAATAAAATCATTATTTGTTTTTAAATAGAATATATAAAGTTTAGGAAGTCCCGTTACCACCGGCTGGCGTAAAAGTTTCTAACTGGAAGATCAGATCAACAGCAGCATCGACATCATCAACGATGTGCCCGGGCTCCACCAGACCAGGGTCAAACCTGAAGTCTCTGTGTCCGTGGAACACCGTCTCAGTGATGGATTGAGAGGGGTCAGTAGGCACTTTAGTGTGAGGGTTATAGATCCCCGTGCAGACCAGCACCGACCTACAGCTGGTGGAAGTTGGGAACGACAGTTCATTTTCCGAAGGTGGTTCGTCTTCTTGAGAAACGGTGGTCACTTGGGCTCCAGACGCGGTCTGGACGAGAGCTGTGGAGCCTTTCCTAGAGTTCCTCTCTTGAAGGAAGCGATTGTAGAGGTTAGCACCATAGATATCGGTCATTAGGTTATCCCTGTAAAGTAAAAGAAGAAGAAAGACCTTCATCATGGACCTTCATAACACAAGAGCAAAGCATTTCTACAGGAGGGAGAGGGCACCCCCAAACTATGCAACAAAGGTCCCAGTTATGGCTGGAATTAAATGTTTGCCAATAAATTATATATTTGCAATTACTGGCGCCCTGATGACATCAGTATCTCTGACAAAACGTTTGGATCGATCCAGCACAGGGCGCGATCTAGTGCGCGGCCAGCACGGGGCGCGATCTAGTGCACATTCGGATTACTACGGACTAAATTGCAAACAGTGTTTTTTTTAACCTTTATTAAATGTTTGTGTGCGCGCCGTTGTCCTAAGTGTAAATAAGTCCTCACTTTTCCTCTTACATGTTCATGATTATCTTGGGCTAAGCACTATTTGTGGGGGTTTCTTGATAAACTCCTATTAGTTTAATGTAATTATTATATCACATGCAACTATTTTTAGGTTATTACTTGTTTTACAACTAGTACGCCCTAAAGCAATTTACATTTTTATTTTTTCTTAGTCTTTACCCATGTTAACTTCTTGAAAACTGGACATTAAAATATATATTTAAGGACCACTGTAGTTAAAGATGTGTCCGTCATGGACATAAAATATTTTCTGGGAAAATTGGAATTTCTGAAGTGAACAGAAATCCATTTTGTATCTGCCGCATCACTTCCTCAGGGCTGGATCATGAGGGTGTGTGCGTTTTGGAGGGATGTATTGGGAGGAGGGGTTCACTGGTGGTCCAGTGGTAAGGATTTAGTGCTTTTACAGGTGCGACCAGTCAGGGAACCAACAGGTCACACCACCCCGAAGCCATGCTGGGTTGGGTGTGGTCAGTACTTGGAATACTGGAGAAGGAAATGGCAACCCACTCCAGTATCTCTTCTATTAATAATAAGTGGATCAGCATGGTGTGTTGTGGTACATGTGGTCACGGAGAGTCAGACATGACAGAATGAATCAAACAGGAGGAAATGGAGAGCTTTTTTTTTATTATAATTTGATAATATTGAAATTCACACCACTTCCTTCCCCATACTGGTCCAGAAGCAGGAAGTTGCATCAATAGATGTAACCACAGCTCCTCAGAAATGGAAACATCCCTCACACACAAATAACTTCCACCAACATATCATGGATGCCTCCAGGGTACAGCAGCGGCATCAAAATATTTTTTTTCTAATTAAAAACTAGCTTTAGGGCTTTTTTATAGTTAAATATGCCATTAGTCCTACTCCCTGCACAGTTGTATTTACTTACCCAATAGTATACAGTGTTTGTATAGGTTGGTTCAGCTGCATCCCGGCCGCTTGGGTCCGGATCAGGTATTCTGCATAGTGGTAGGTGAGTTCACTTGGCTTTCCCATTAAGGCCTCGTATTTAAGATCATTGCCCGTAATCTTTTTATAAATACTTTCTAGACACACCATGAATATCCCATGACCAAACCTAGAAAGAAAATTAATACAATTGTAATAAATAAAGGGAGCACCTGCATTGTGTTCCTTTTATTCATTTTTTCAGAAAAAAAAAAGTAACCAAAATGGACACTAAGTCTCCCCTCTCGGATTCAGTATTTTGTGCACTTAAAAAATATATTCATTTAATTCTAATTTGTGTATAATTTGCATTACAGTGCACACTGACACAAAATAGTATTTTATCTTATATTTGTAAAATAATTTTTTATTGGGGGGAAATATGTGTAAAAATCTAAATGTGAGAGTGGAATTTTTATTTTGAATTAAAAAAAATTGTACTGCCATGCACTTTATTATAATTTAATTTAAAAATACAATTTGTACATTCGGGTCAGTTGCTTTTTCATGATGGGAGCATTGAAACAAATAATAATTGTTATCTTTTGATGCTACAGACATGGGGCCTCGTTCTATTATCGGCTGCGATTCCTTGCGGGGGTTCTGAACTCGCGATTCTATTATACGGCCCCGCAAGGATCTCCTTTTACGGCCGGCCGCATATCTTGGAACCGGCCGTAAGCTGTGAAATATAAAAACGCAAAAATAAATTCAAGCCTGCACTGTACAGCTCTGTAAATGCTAGGGATCATATTGGGGGACATGAGGATTAAAAGTAACCCCCTCTCAAGCTTGCACATCTGCCCAAACCCGAGTTCAAATTAACTGTTTATTTTCTGGCCGCAGCGTGGGCGGGTCTGAGGTGCTCCAAGCACTCTGGACTTTTTACATGGATATTTGACATATATTAAAAAAAAATTATTTTACGGATTTGAGTGTAGGGGAATGTTGTGCTATTAATGCTAACACCTACAATCACTTTATAGTCTCCTCAGAGTGCAGGATGGCTTTATTTTGGCTTTATAATGTGCTTAATTGGTGCTAGCGGGACCTCTTTCCTGCAAGTAAGCTGCGGCTCGCTTTTAGCCTTGCAGAGAGGGTTCCCGGAGCAATTGAATTGCAAATAGGATTTTCTTACGGCCGATTTCCTTGCGGCCGTTTTAGATCAAAAGATTTCCTCCGGCGCGAGCGGCCGCAAGAGATAGCAAGGCACCGGCCGCAAGCCTGCCGGAATCCCCGGCTGGAGGGGAATAGAATAGCAGAATAGCTTGCGGCCGGTCCTTGCGGCCCCGCAACGGCTGCGGCCGCTAATAGAATGAGGCCCATGGAGTCTCCAGACATAAAAAAATGTGACGTGTGGTTGGGACGTGTGCATGCGTGCGTGACGTGTGGCTGGGACGTGTGTGTGACGTGTGTGTGACGTGTGGTTGGGACGTGTGGCTGGGACATGTGCGTGTGTATGTTTGTTTTAGGTTTTAATTATAATGGACATGTTTAATCTTAAAATTATGCTGTGATCGATGAAATGATAATAAATATATCTTCAGTATGGAATTAATTATGACATTTAAAACTAATCACCCATATACTGCTTTTCAGTGAGCATTTATTTGAAATGTCAATACAATTAACATTTTATGCAATGTTTTTCACCCCATAACAATCCATATTAAAATAAAAAATAAATAAAATAAATAAATAAAAAAATAAATACAATATATATATATATATATATATATATATATATATATATATATATATATATAAGTACCTCACTAAAAAATAAATAAAATAAAAAAATAAAATAAAAATTGGGGTTTAAACATAGTCATAAATCTAACAGATTAAATAGTCACGTGTTCAATACAATGTCACCTAATTTTCCAAAGTAATTAAGAGAAGCGAAATGGAAAAATTTTAAATTAAGCAATGGAGACATAATATTTTTTGAATTTTCCATTTTATCTTCTAAAGTAGCAGTAATTTTATTTTTTCTGCCAAATGTTACTCTTGTTGTATTGTTGTAAATGTATGTAATAGCTTTGTTTCTATTCTTTTATTTATTAGCCATATCTATTTTCCCCTTTATTTACATTTATTCATATTTTCGATTAATTCATATTTATGGGTTATATGTAATCTAGATTTTCTTTTATTTATTTATAAGAAAATACATCTTAATGAAAGTTAAAATTTGTGTTTACATATTAAAAAAAAAAAAAAAAAAGAGGAAGTTCTATTATTGAATCTCTGCAAAAATATATTTCCACCAATACATAGTAATATTTACCCAGATGTCTTATTATAGAGATATATTGGATTACACGGCTCACCTCGGTGCCCGAGCTTCAGACATCCACATGAGATCCATGTTGCACGCCAGGAGAGGTATATGGGGGTAATTTGCAGCTTGAGGAGGGTTTGCTGGGTACCCTCCAGTCAACAAGACGTCAATGATGAGCTGGAGGTTGGTCTCCCACCGGATGGGTTCCCCAAATAAGATCACGGCTGTGGATACAGATATCCCTGGTTTACCTCTATAAACGTCCGAGGTATTATATGGGTATCACCTACCCTTATCTTTATAATGCACCTACACAAAAATACAACTGGACTAGATCCCCTGGTGGTTAAGATGGGCTCTGTCACCTGTCAAACCAAAGTATTCTTAAAGAACATGAAAAACTGGCTATATGTTTTTCTAAAGTGAAACAGTTTTGGGAAATTCCATGTTGAGCAACGCACACATTAATTAGCTGCTATGATACGCTAATCAAGATTACAGTCTGCTTGTTTGTCTCTGCCAGATAGCATTGGGGGTTTTCTTTTGGCCACTACAATTAGACCAGTTCCCTACCCTTATCAAGCCCTCTGAGCCTCAAAATCTATTATAAATATCTCAGAAATAATTTAGTGAAATTAACTCAACTTCCTTCCACGCCCCTTTAAATGGTATTTGCTTGGCTCTCCTGCATTTCCACTTTCCTCTAGAGGTTCTTAAGCAGAAAGGAGATACATAAGATCTACGCAAGGAATAGATCTGTTTAACACATGTCTCAGAGCTGAGGTGCACAAGAAGTCTGCAACTGGACCCAAAAAGCAGAAAACATGGACTGGACCTCAACTGAATGTGGATCAGGACCGGTCTTAAAACCCCTCACACATTATAGCCAATTGCTCTCCCACACTGTGCAAGAATGGGCTATTGACTCCTGAATACTAATTAGCAGTGTTGATGTGCTGATTAGGATCACTGTCTACTTATTGTCGCAAGCACTCTGACTCTCAAATTAGCATAACGAGCCAACATTAGCATAAAGGAGCACATATTAAATGCTGAATATCTTGTTGATGATTTACGGCAGAGACAAATGGCTAGCACAATGTAAGATGAACACACATCCCTGGTGGGGTGACAGAGTCCCTTTATCTCACTGATAGATTGTTAACCCTTACAGCACAGTCCTATATTTGTTTGTGTTATAAAGCTACAGAAAGGTCGGAGGCTCATTCTTGGTGGTTTTATTTTAAACAATGATTACATTTCATGCCAGATTAGAGACGTGTTCCCCACATGTATGGGATCTACGGGTTTAATAGGTGGCTAAACACGGACTATACACAGTGTGCTAATATACAGAAATATTTTGCTATCAAATAAAGTCAGTTTTATAGGAAGAACAGTCTATTTCTGGTATCTTTATAAACAGGAAAATGCTCGTCATGAACAGAATGATTGGGGGCTATAAATATAATCCAGGATTACTTTAATTAGCCATACCTAAAAATAACAGTATTCTGGATCTCCGATAAAAGCACAGAATTCATTCTCTTAAGTGTAATGACAATACAGGAATATCCTGGTGTGTGTGTAATTATATATATATATATATATATATATATATATATATATATATATATATATATAAATATAATGGATATACAAAGTCTAAACACCCCTGTTGAATTGTCAGGTTTCTGTGCTGTAAAAAAATTAGACAAATAATTTCAGAACTTTTTCCACCTTTAATGTGTCCTATAAACTGTACAACTCAATTGAAAAACAAACTGAAATCTTTTAGGTAGAGGGAAGAAAAAATATAAAGATAAAATAATATGGTTCCATAAGTCTGCACACCCTTAAACTAATACCTTGTTGAAGCCCCTTGTGATCAGTCTTTTTGGGTATGAGTCTATCAGCATGGCACATTGTGACTTGGCAAGATTTGCCCGCTCTTCTTTGCTCTGTCAGATTGCGAGGGCATCTCCTGGGCACAGCCCTCTTCAGATCACAATCGGATTCAGGTCTGGGCTCTGGCTGGGCCATTCCAAAACTTTAATCTTCTTCTGGTGAAGCCATTCCTTTGGTGATTTGGATGTATGCTTTGGGTCGTTGTCATGCTGACAGATGAAGTTCCTCTTCATGTTCAGCTTTCTAGCAGAAGCCTGAAGGTTTTGTGCCAGGATTGACTGGTATTTGGACCTGTTCATAATTCCCTCTATCTTAACTAAGGCCCCAGTTCCAGCCCCAAATCATGATGCTGCCACCACCATGCTTCACTGTGGGTATGGTGTTCTTTTGGTGATGTGCAGTGTTGTTTTTGCGCCAAACATATCTTTTGGAATCTTTTGGAATTATGGCCAAAAAGTTCAACCTTGGTTTCATCAGACCATAACACCTTTTCCCACATGCTTTTGGGAGACTTCAGATGTGGTTTTGCAAAATGTAGCCTGGCTTGGATGTTTTTCTTCGTAAGAAAAGTCTTTCGTCTTACCACTCTACCCCATAGCCCCGACATATGAAGAATACCCTTAGATTGTAAGTTTGCGAGTTTTCAATTGTGTGCCCGTGTCTTGGAAACAAGCACTATGTGCATTTGATTATATGCTCAAAAACAGGGCCCTCCATTCTTTATAAGGTGTTAAGTTTGTTTTTTGCCATGTACTAAACCCCTGTACAGCGATACGGAATATGTTGGCGCGATATAAATAAAGATAATAATAATACAGTAGATTGTTGTCACATGTACCACACAGCCAGTACTTGCCAGATATTCCTGTAGCTCCTTTAATGTTGCTGTAGGCCTCTTGGGAGCCACCCAGACCAGTTTTTTTCTCGTCTTTTCATCAAGTTTGGAGGGAGCTCCAGTTCTTGGTAATGTCACTGTTGTGCCATATTTTCTCCACTTGATGATGACTGTCTTCACTGTGTTCCATGGTATATCTAATGCCTTGGAAATTATTTTGTACCCTTTTCCTGACTGATACCTTTTAACAATGAGATCCCTCTGATGCTTTGGAAGCTCTCTGTGGACCATGGCTTTTGCAGTGGGATGCGACTAAGAACATTTCAGGAAAGACCAACTAGAGCAGCTGAACTTTATTTGGGGTTAATCAGAGGCACTTTAAATAATGGCAGGTGTATGCTGACTCCTATTTAACATGATTTGGAATGTGATTGCTTAATTCTGAACACAGCTACATCCCTAGTTATAAGCGTGTGTGCAGACTTATGCACTTTTTTTCTTCCCTCCACCTAAAAGATTTCAGTTTGTGTTTCAATTGAGTTGTACAGTTTATAGGTCACATTAAAGGTGGAAAAAGTTCTGAAATTATTTATCTTTGTCTCATTTTTTTACAGCACAGAAACCTGACATTTTAACAGGGGTGTGTAGACTTTATAGTCAATGTACGTATGTATGTATGTATGTATGATATAATATCACATTCGTTCATCTAAAACGTATTTGGTGCTCAGATTTACAAAAATTACAGTTGCTGAACTGCACTCTAATCCAATACTACTTTATACAAAAAAAAAATAATAATAAATTGAATACTGACCATCAATCTTGGGAAGTTCAACCGCAGTAGAAGGCTGTGAGGAAACAATAAAAACAGAGCTCAATAAACAAAACGTTTTAAAATAAAAAATGTACATATTGCTGATTATCGACGATCAGGTATCTCTCCTCTTGCTACATATCAGCTCCATTTGTTGTTGTGACACAGTAAGACACAATCACTACCATTCTCCTTACAAGACACTGCTCCAATCCCATAAGAATCCAAAGTCTCACGCCCACTATTGTTCATGTGCCAACACCTCATACAGCCCTATTAAATCTTCCAGAATCTTCGCCAAATCTTCCAGATTAAATTAAATATCCAGACTTTAACTTACAGAGGGCCCATACCATGCTGTGGGTCTGTGGTGCCTTGCACCTGCTGCACCAGCATTAGCTCTGCCACTGTCCCTGTGACAGCTTAGTAAATACCACTTATTCTTTAATTCCCCAATATTAATATCACATATAATAGTTTTCACAATTGAGAGTTTGTCGGTAACGATATGTTAAAGGTTACAGGCTTGCCGCACGACTTTGCTGCAATGCGCGCCAAAAGGTGCTAATTGCAGGCGTGAGTCCTTTGAAAACGGCAGGCAATGAGCGCCAATTGCCAGGCACACGATGAGCGCGAGGCATGCAACACTTTGAAAAATATATGAATTTAACGGCCGTCAGTTTTTTTCAAGCCCGTAACTTTGAAGCCGACGGAAGACCGCCAAAAGACGCCAATTACTTCCAAAATTAACTAACTTACAACCTCACACGCAGCACAAGGGGAGAGGCAGGGAGCCTGCGAGTGAGGTTGCAGGCTAATTTGAGGTTTGATTGGCTTTTTAGGAGATCGAAAAATCGGCTAAGCGAGGGAAAAAAATGGCGGCCGTAGACCCATAATGGTTTGGAAAAATGCAGAAAACAAGCGAGGAGGCAGTAACACTTAGCCGCTCAGCACAAGCCCCACAGGACTTTGAAAAAATAACCAACAGCGCTCATCGCGTCGTATGCAAAACTAAAAGAAGAATAGATAGGCGCTCAATGGGAGTCAGGCAAAACATGATCAGGGGGAGAGAGAGGAGAAACACACAGGGGAGGGAGGGGGGGGGGACAGGGTGGAAAGAGACACAGGAAAGAGAGAGGGGGGAAAATAAGGAGGGAAAAAACACGGCAGAGAGAGGGGGGTCAGAGTGGGGAGAGGCTGGGCTTGTGATGAGTGCCAAAGGCGCTCATCGCAAGGCATGAAAGGGGCGGGTTCGACGAGGTCTGCAATGAGTACTCGTTACAGGGCTCGTGATGAACGCTGAGAGGCTCGCAATGAGCGGTCATTATGGGTCTCGTGATTAGCGCCTTACGAGGCATGAAAGTGGCGGGTCGGGCGAGGCCCACAATGGCCACCAAAGGTGCACATTATGGGCCTCGCAATGAGCATCTTCAAATCATGAAAGTGGCGGGTTGGGCGAGGACCGCAATGACCACCAAAGGCAATTATCACGAGGCCCATAAAGTAGACTGTGGGAGAGGCTCACAATGAGCGCCTAAGTCGCTCATGGCGAGGCCTGCAAGTTAGAGGGGGAAGAGCCTTGCATTGTGTGGCAAACCGCATTGCCAGCCTTAAAATGTTATTGCTGTCATTTTTGACAGGCAATTCCCTAGTTAATATATAAAAATTCTGAAAGGACAGTTTTTTTCCGTCACTAAACGAGTTAGATAAATACACTGTAATATTCCAGGATGTTAGATTAGGTAAAAAAAGAAAAAAATGAAATATACAAGCTGAAAAAAATACTATGAACACTGATATTTAGCAGTTGTTTATCATAACTGTAGGCTCATCATTTAAATGACTCATTGCATATTTCCCATGGGGAAGGTTCTGTTATGGTTTGCGGAGTTGGCTGACTCGTCAAGTGATTCTTTCCATGTTTATCAGTGGGGTAGGCTTTATTATAGTTTCCAAACTTTGCATATCATGCTTTACCAACAAACACCCTGCGGAGGAAATGCTCATATTTTCAAAGTGAATATGGAAATGTAAAGTTTGATTAAAAAATAAATAGTTCAATAAATAAAAAGTTTTTAGCAGGATTTGTAGTATTAAAATAAATATGTAATTTTTGTGTTTGACTGACAGTATAACTAGATAAATCCCTTCATTTGTTTATATTCCAGGGTATTAATATTAAATGCCCACAAGTGCCCCTAACATCCATATTTAGGGTTATCATTGTACAAGCACAATGCTTCTGGGATTTGGATTATGGTTCCAGAGAGGTCCTACAAGTGGATCTGTCACTTTTGGGTTAAAATATTGTAATGGCCCCTTCTGAGTCACTACCTTGTCATGGTGGAGGGGCTTGTGTCCTACAATGAAGCTGTGAGCTATGCCATGCCGAGTCACCCAAGATGGGCAGGTCAACCCATGTGGATTAGAGAAGGACAAGCTTGTTTTAGAAGAACCATGACAATATGAATCAGATTGACACGGGCTACAACATACTATTCACAATATCAGTCCCCCCATCACTAGAGATTGGTTATTAAGAGATCAATTTGTTATGAGACTCACCAGAATTTTCGGCCTTCGATTGTGGTCCACCATATCCAGGAAGGGGTAGGATTCCCGGACAGAGTCAATGGTGATTGGGTTCGAAAACCCTAAACTGTAGATGGACAGTTAAGGAAGAAATGATGCCCAGTAGTACGGAATAGATCCACGCGGAGAAAAACTATTTACATCAAGAAGCACCAACATTTTAAATCTTGACCTCAGCAAGGATTAGATTTCAATTATTGTCTTGTAGTCCAAACTTTCTGACCTGTACTTATAATTCGGGATAGAAAATTGTGACTATTTATTTGGCCCGTCTACCAGTGAAGGTCATTTTATTCTGATGACCCCTCCAATGTTATTTTCTTTCTGGAACCAATAAAGGGCATCTATAAATAGAGGAGGAGTCAATGACCTAAGGAAATGTAAATCCCGTAAAGAGTCACGTAAAGACTCACTAGGAAACCATGGGCCAGATATACTAAAGTGTGATGTGTTAGACAGCCCCCATCCCTATGTTATCCTGTAAAGCATGTATGCCATCTCAAAGTGCTTTCCCAACATGGTACACTTTAGTATACATGGCGCCCAAGTCCATACACGGCTTCATCCCCTTGTCTGGTTTATAGGCTTCTCAACCAATCAGATGATATCTTAGGATAATTTTTACCCATAACCCCCCAAAGATTCTCTCTGTAAAATTAAGGGTGGGCAAGAGGAGGAAGCAGAATTTGAACAGAACTTTATCATGGCATTGTCTTGGGATGTGTTAAGACATCTTATAAGCATATGTTTATTCTTTAGCAAAGAAAACCGAAAACTAACTTGTACAAACTAAAAGGCCCATCTAGTCTACCCATTCCATCTACATAAGATGGCTTAATTAAGCTTTAGCTTAGTTTTATGCTTAGCCCTTAGTCCCGGATGGTGTTGGACTCTACCAGTCCATTGGGAGGCTTTACCACTTATCTCCTACCACATCTGTAAAACACAACCGGGCCAGCAACAGCCTGAACTCCATGTTTATGACAACGTGTTGAGGTTGTTTTGTTTCTATTTTACGAGTGGTGTCCAGCACTTGGAATGCTTAGAATGTGTAATAAAAAAGGTGAGAGCGCTCAGGCTGCGCGCTGTTCTAGGAATGTACCAAAACTTCGGCTTTATCTGATTGCTGGGACCGAAACTTAAGCTATTATAAACAATGATCTGAAAGGGACAGGTGCAATGCAGTTCTTGCAAATATCCTTCAGGATCTCTTGGTCTCACCCCATGACTCACTATGACTATTTACAGCTCCTCATATAGCTATTTTGCAGACCTCAAATGTGGCATGCCTATCAAACGCAGCAGGACACAAAGCGTGGCCCATGAATAATCAACATTATTCATCCCACCACCTATTGGCATTTTAATATTACTGTGAATTCAAATTAGTGCCAGTTTGCATAATTCATTCAGATTACCATTCCTCTCAGCAATGACGGGCAAAGTAGTCAAATTCCATAGCTATTAATACAACCGGCGTACAATTACATTTATTTATGGAATTGCATGACTCCTGGTCCCCTCCTTTGTTGCCATATTAGGCCTCCCCATATCGGGGTATAGGCAGGGGCGGAGTTAAGAGTTTTGATGCCCTGGGCTATATAGATTTGCCGCCCTGTAAAAATGTAAGGGTTAATTATAATAATAATAATAATAATAATAATAATAACTTACATCGTACGGATGGCATCTTTATTTTTTGTGGAAACTCAGCTATTTGCGTTTATTTTATTTATTATGGGAAGCCCTCTCCCACCCCATGTCCCCATGTCCCCCTCACTAGGACTCCCTCTCTTATCCCGATCGGCTGGAGCAAATCTCTTGGTGTCTTCTGCGCCTCCCCCCTCCGAGGCAGTGAGTCACGTGGCGTCATTCAAGACTCCCTGCCTCTGCAGATAGACGCGCCGGCAGGGGAGGCGCAGAAGACACACAGAGGGCAAGAGAGGGGGTCCTGGTGAGTTTGAGGGGCACCAGCAGGGCCTAGGGGACATGGGCTGGGTGCAGTGGCTGAGCTAGAATGGAGGGCCCCAGTGCAAAAAAAACCTTTAAAGAACTAGTTTAGTGGTCTTATAAAGTGGTATCTAAAGAATAGTTATCTAGGGCTTGATATGAAAACAAAATCTATTGAATAATTACTTTCTATTTTTCAATGATCCCCCAGGCAGTGTAAGCTCCAGATCTCTCCACCCCCTGAAAGAAGTATTATGGCTGGAGTGGATCACGCCCAGGGGGGCATACCAAATTGAAAACAACTCTCTGAAACACACAATAGTAGCAGGTAGCCATCATACTGCAGTATGAGTGTGTGTGAATTTAGATTGCCATGCCGCCTCAGTGGCTCCACTCCAGCCACAATACTTCATCCAGGGGGTGGAGAGATCCTGGGGGCCCCGATTATACTGTTCACAAAGTGCACCTCATCGGAAAGTACAGAATTGGTTGCAGTTTGGGAACCTTTCATATCAGTGACTGCACAAAGCCGTTAGCATTGTCCGATTTCAATGGATACTATTTTGCAATGTCCAGAACCGGCCCTTGTCCTGATACCAGGACACACTTGTCATGGAACTGTTTAAAAATCCGCAGGGGACTGTGGGACATCATCACCTGGTCCTGGGAAATCTGTTCAAAGAGATACAAAAGACAAAAAAAAGAGATTACAAAAAAAAGCGTACTACATTATACCAAATTTGTTTAACAAAGAATCAAGACATGAGTAGTGTATGCAAACATTATTTTGCAGAAAAATAAACATTTAAACACTTACATTGAAATCATCAAAATAACACCCTCCAAACCCAGGCTAAATTAGCATCCCATTTAAAATGATTTGTTTTGGCCAATCCGGTTAGTTGAAACTTTTAAATTAAGTCTGGGTTCCTGTTTGTGTTGAAAGTAGCCTGGGATATGTAGTGTGTCACTGATATGTGCCATGTATTGCGGCGACCAGGAAGCTGTAAGGAGATTGGATGGGATCAGATGCTTGTGTAGACACCCCCTGGAGATGTCAACATAATCATTAGAGGGATTTTTAGATATTCATAAAAATAAAAATGTTTTATGAGATGTGTTGCATACATATATAAGGAGTGCAGAAATTAATCCAGCTCACTTAGATATCCCTTTAATAAAGCAAATACTCACCTGCACTCTTAATCTTATACACACCATATATATATATATATATATATATATATATATATATATATATATATATATATATATATATATATATATACACACACACACATACACACACACACACCTCTATTGCCCCTTTCCATTTTGCTTTAATGCACGGTGAGGCCCTTTTTCACTTAAAGGGCTTCATATAAGACCCTTGAGTTGGCCATCAAGGTCCCAGTAACAAGGGCTGAAGCTTCACTACAAAATGCAGACACTGTGCTCTGTACCTGCCCCATCATGCACTGAACAGGACGGATGACAAGCATTTCAGCCTCCAGAAACCAGAACAAAGTTGGCAAAATATTTTCTGTAAAAAATGTGTTGACTCCCTTTAGAAATAAATGGCTAGCACAATATATAGATTGTTTTTCATGCTCTTGAAGAATGACAAATAATAAATAACACCTTGATTTGGGGATTTCAGACTTAATTTAATATTAAATATTGTTTTCTTAAAACATTAATTATCAATATTATTAATGAAAAATGTACATTTAAAAACTGGTTCCTTTAAGGATTCTCATTTGGAATATGGAGGACAGAGAAGGGCAACCAAACTAATAAGGGGAATGGAGGGGCTAAGTTATGAAGAAAGACTAACCAAATGAAACTTATTTTCTCTAGAAGGGATATGATTACCTTATATGCTTTGTCTGGGGAACTTTTGCAACAAGATTTTCTGACAAGAGGACATCCTTTGAGGTTAGAAGTAAAAAGGTTCTACTTTAAAGAAAGAAAAGGGTTCTTCACGGTAAGGGCGGTTAATCTGTGGAATTTTCTACCAAAGGAGGTGGTGACAGTGGATAAAAATACATCAAACATTTTTTTTAAGTTAACTAAAAAGGGTATTTAGGGTCATCCCGGATAATTAGAGAGAAAGTATTGATCCAGGGAGGAATCCGATCAAAAATATCTGGGGTCAGGAAGGGGGGTGGGGTTTCTGTTTGCTTCCTCTGGATCAATTAACAATTATTCTCCACGTTGCAGATCAGGGGAGATCTAAAAAGGTTGAACTAAAAGTCTTTTTTCAACCTCAATTACTAAGCAACCATCTATAAAAAAAAAAGAAAAAAAAGAAAAGGTTTTCGTTGATGTCAAATGCATTGCAATCTGGGTCATATTTACTGATGATAAACTCACACAGGACAAGTTCACTCTGTACTTTGTGACCCAAATCATCAGGATGTAATATCCTGGTTTTAAACAAGACAGTAAAAAAAAAAAAAAAAAAAAAAAAAAAAGACGGCTTCATTCAAATGCTACTCACAGGTACTCCCAGAATCTTTGTTAGTTGATCGGCTTTGCTCTGGCGCAGACAGTTTCCAGCATTTGTAACGAACACGACCGGCACCAAGAACTGGCCCTGACTGTTAACGAGTTTCTGAAAGGCTTTCCTGGCTGCGGGGATCGGGGTCTTCCCTCTGACCAGGACCCCGTCAATGTCAAACAGCAGCCCGAACGTGGGCTGGAAAGTGGTCTGGGAAAGGAAAGAGACGGACGATTAACTTTTACTATTTCTCAGCTCTTAACCTCTCCTTCTCCTAAATGAAGTATCGTGGCTGGAGTGGAGCCACCCAGGCGGCAGGGCTATCTAAAACATATTTTATAAATGGTACGGAATTACAACAGAACAAATATATATTTATAAGGACTTGTTGATCACATTTTCCCCGTCATACATTTCAATAATCATGTTTGCAAACTTTACAAGTTTGTTTTTTTTTGTGTGACATATGGGAGTAGCCTATAGCAATAGTTCCCAAACTTTACAGTAATGTCCTGTCTCACCATTCATAGTCCCCATGCTGTTCTGTAGTCTTTCATTCTCTTAACATGTTACGTTATACAAGGACCTTTGGTATCTACAGTACATTCACAAGCTTCTATTTTATTAACATATTTTTTAAATAATATTAAATAAGCAAAACACAGATAAGGGTCTGTCTAAGGCACTAGATAAGGTGTTTAATGCAGTGCCTTATATTTATTCTGGGGTGACAGTGACCCTTTAAGGACAACTTCCTGGGCAGATCCATTCCCACGACCTGGACACCTAATCAGGGATTATGAGAAGCAGCGCCACTAGCTCCAGAGCCACTGAAGTGCAAATGTAAGTTATACGGCTACATTAGAAATCAAATCAGCAGTTCTGGGCACTAGTGAGGGGCAATTAAAATTATAATATGCTCATAAAATGTGGCTTTAGATAACCGGAATTAATTGACCACTGTAGTCATAATTTGATAAAATTAACAGATTTGCAATAAAATTAATTATTGGTTAAAAACTTACATTTGAAGTTCAGCACTGCACCCCCAGAAAGATCTGTTTCTCTCCACTACCATTATGTCACCAGGGTGTGGGAGCAGATATGCCCAGGAGGCTGCCCTGAATCTATAACTTCTGGTGCAGCTGCAGACAAACAGATGTCTGGAGAGATCTACTCCACCCCTTGGACACCAAATATGGGGTGGAGAGAAGTGGATCTGAATGAGGCTGCAATGATGATGAGGTCATGAAATGATCGTATATGTAGATAATCGGACACCAGTTGAAAGAAAAGGATTTCCTTATCAGTATCCACCTTCTGTACAAAGCAGGTGAACAAAGACAGCAATGGCCACCCACAGGACATAAAGTGACTGGTACTAAAGTAAAAAAAGAACATTTTACCAGTTATACAGTCCAGTTTTTCAATATAGCACACCTTTTAAAGGGCCACTGTAGGATTAATCTGTGAACCTTTCCTGTTTCGTGCCAGCCAGCAGTGGTGTGCATCAGCCAGTAGGTGGCGAACTGAGACTTTGTTCAATTTCTTAGGGTTACAGTTAGGGTTAGGGTAGTGGTGGATGTGCGCATCACATATAAAGCTGATCATCTACCACTTCCCTAACTCTAAACCTAACCCCAAGGCTAACACTCACCCAAAGAACAAAATTGAACAAACACAAATAATACAAAATTAAAATAAAAAATAAAAAGTTTGCTGGTCCCTGGATACTTTGGTGAAGGTTGTGCTTATGAGAGGTGCGTTTACATTTCTTGTGGAGTAGGCTTGTAGTTGAATGGGTTCCCTGGTGGTCCAGTGGTTAGGCGTCAGTGCTTTCACTGCTGCAACACCACCCTGAATCCAGGTTGGGCCTGGTCAGTAGGTGGATGGGAGACCACATATAAATACCAGGAGCTGTATGGTGTGGCCCAGTGGAGAAGGAACTGGCAACCCACTGCAGTCTCTCCAAGTGAATCGGCATGGTGTGTTATGGTCAATGAGGTCACGGAGAGTCAGACATGACTGAACAAAGCAAACACACACACGTGTAGTCATACCTGCAAACTGCCTGCTTCTGAACACGTGATTAGGAACGGGTGGGAGTCAAATAGGAAAAGATGGAATGATTTACCAGTAGATAAGAACATGCCCTCAGACTTCAAGACATCGGGTCATACTTAAGTCATACAAAACTGCTACTATTATAGCTTACTTCAAATGGAAGATTTTTCCTAAATTACACGAATAGCGAACTGTTGTGCCAATTTAAAAAATAAACTATATATATATATATATATATATATATATAAATAAAATGTATTATTTTACATGAATACAGCTCACGAGATGCGACAGCCACTTACCATGCAATCCCTCCAAGCTGCGGATCAATATTACACAATCTGTCCTATAAAGGGTTAAAGCCAGACCCCTAATACGGACAAGCTCAGACCAGGGTAATTACCAAAGATCCTTGGGGCGCAATGAAATAATTACTAGCAACGGGCACACCTGGTTTTAATTACACAGGGCCCTCTGAACCAGATCATTACGGTATATTCTGGGCGACTTGAACAAATAAATACGTGTTGTAATAATAAGAAGATCATCAAATCCTATTATATGAACCTATTTTGTTATTTTACACAATATTATATGACACCAACTACTTGCCCGTCAAAAATGACGGGAATAAAATGTGAAGACTGGGAATGCTGTACCTTTGGCGCGCATCGTGAGCCCCACGCTTAGTGCCTTCGGCGCTCGTAGCGAGCCTCATCACCAGCTTTTGCTGTGGGGTAAGCCTATGACTGATTGTTTGGTCTCTTATCTGATCAGATGGTTCTTAAAAGCATTTAAACTTGCGCAACCGATTATCTGATCCTTGCAGGGAACTTATATAAAAAAAATTCTTCTAATATAAATCATTAAATATGAACAGATTAATGAATAATGACAACTAGATCACTCAGATAAGATCTCTATTCAGGTCTTTTAGAAAGATCACACGTGCCAAAAGAGTAAGCCTCCATAGGATAACCCTCCCCCTCAAGCTATGGGCAGACTAGTAGTCCGAGATGAAATGGAAGCAAAGTCTTTCCTCCTTTTATCACTGCAAGACGGGAACATAAAATGTTAGTTTGTCGCATCTTGCACAATCATGGGAAGGCTTTCTTAAACTGCAGTGGTCCTCTAAGATTAGCAGGCGGATTAATAAAGAAGAGCATGCCCAGGTCTCTCTGCTGGTCTGAGAAGTATTTAGGGAAGTAATACAGAACCAACGTGTCTGACCCACTGCAATGTGTGCAAGATCTTACACACAAGTCCAAGACATTCATGATCTTGAGAAACATTAGAAGAAAAAGTAAACTAACAATGTTTAACAGTCAATGAATAATAAACCTGGTTATAACCGAGCTATTAAACTTTATCACAGGATCTTATTGTTGTATTATGAAGATGAACTTTATACAGAGTACAGAACCTCAAGGAGTTCATAATAATACGTAGTAGTAGTAAGATTTATAAAGCACCAACATATAATGGGCCACTGTAAATTGGGGAAAAAAAAAATTCTTAAGTGTTTAACAAAATGACAGTATGATCAGCTGTGTGAGCATAAAATCATTTTAAGGAAATCCTTTAACCTGTGAGACGCCACATTTATGTCTTCCACATTCCCTGCTGTCTTGGAGTCTGAGTGGAAGAGATTTCTGACTTGTTACCAATTTATGAGTGGAAGGGGAAGAAGGGAGGGTAATTTGCTAAATTTTTGGTGGATTCAGATAAGATACCAGCTCTGGGCAGTCTCCCTCCCAAAGGCAAGTATGCTTTTAACCCTTGCTTGCCCCGATCTGGAGCCATCCCTTATGGCCATCATGGTGGCATCAAAGCACCAGCAGGGTCTGTGAAAATTAGATTACACCCAGGAATTACACAATAGTTTGTCGCCTGGTTTACAGACATATTGAATTGTCGCTAATCTACAATGGTCCTTTAGCGAGGCTTTTTATTATCTACCTAGACAGATGGATTATGTATGTCATGGCGGGAGGGGCTGAGCTGCAGTGTAAATGGCCACTAAAGTACACCCACTTTCATATTAGTATAAACTGCAGGAGTAAATAAAGCTAAAGGCTGCAAAATCTAGGCGCCGTGGCATTATGGCGGCCTGGCATTTATGGAGCGCTATGATTATTTTTGTTGTACCTTCAAAAATCCAGTATTTATAGAGGGCAAAACTACTAGAAGTAAAAAAAAAAATATATATATATATATATATATATATATATATAGTCTTATTGACTTGCCTATTTATGCAATTATATGATGCCTCTGTCGTCTACCAATACACCCGCCATCTCTGAGAATAGGTGTCAGTCAAGCAGGTGGGAGCGGAGATTAGCCCAATGCCGCTGATAAGGAGAGCTATTTCTAAGTCATGGAGATGGCTATATTAAAGTATTTTGCACATTATTACATTTTAGTTTTTTTTTTTTTAAATAGAGCGCTAAAAATATGGAACTATACTATCCATTTAGATCTAATAAGCAACATGCTACTTTATCTGGGTTTCATCCACTTTTCCCCTTCTGGATCACTTTGTTGTTGTGGTGAAGGGGCTTGTGTACCCCAGTGAAGCGGTGAGCTGTACCATGTAGGGTCACTCAAGGTGGGCAGGTCATAGCAGAGAGGGCAGATAAATTGCAGCCCACTGGAGAAGGAACTGCCAAGAAAACCATATGGATAGGTACGACCAGACACAAAATGTGCCTGGCTTGATGCAGTCCATGGGGTCATTGAGAGTCAGACATGACTGAACAACAACAAAATCAGATAATGGCTTTAAACACTCACAGTCCTGTGGTCACACACAGGCTAGAAGGCTCTGTCGCATACCCCCCCCCCCTCCCCCACTACACATCCTGAGGCCATTTTCAAGTCACAATGATCATGGCAGATCCTGAATAAACATGACGTGAGAATGTCCGAGTGTTTCAACCTCAGGGTCAGCAATAAGGCCTTCCAGTGACACTGACCAAGAATAGCCCGAGGTCAGCTGGGGGAGCATCCACAAACTGGACCACTGCCCTTCATTCCGTATTAAGCAAGGTTACTGTGTGTATATAAGCTCAATGTCCCCATTGGACAATATTAAAATAATTACACTGCGCGAGTATCAAAAAGTAACAGCCGGGAGCGAAACTGGAGCAAAGCGCGCCATATGCTCCAAATCTGGAATGGACGCTAAATGTGGCACGCATAAATAAGGAAAAAATATAATATTTTCACAAAACAGAATCAATTAATTTATATCATAGGAGATTAGACCACTGGTTCCCAAACCTCTCCTCGGGGCTCCCTAAACAGACCATGATTTCAGTGTGACCACAGGCGAGGCAAGTAGAGGCTCCATTTCCTGTTGTATACAAATGGCCTCATATGTGGCCAACCTGAAATCCCGACCTCTCTGGTGAGCCGTGAGGAGAGGTTTGGGAACCACTGGCTTAGACATAAAAAAAAGTTATGAGCCATAGATAAACTTTTAGGAATCCAGGATCCTGGGTATGCAAAGCAACAAACATAGTAATAAATGGCAACACAACTAGAGTACCTATACTCAGGTGTGGTAATTTCCTTGGAAGCTTGGGTCTGCTGCTTCAATTGGACTTGATAAGAACCTAGTTTAAACCTATCCGTCAGAATCGTGGGGTCCTTGTACACCTCTGATAGCAGAAGATGGACCATACACAGGAACCACGCCAAGGAGATTGCTTCAGCAGACCAGCCTATCAGGAAAACCATATAATCCCTTAGAATTAGGATTAATGCACAGAATGACACTTATACCATGTCTATGTAAGTACAGATACCACTGTTATACCTTTATTAATTGCCACATTTATACAATTTTCTGGCACACAGGCTGGCCAATCACAATAAGCCCCATCCTAAATGATAGGCTGTTCCTTGCTTACTAGGAAACCCTGTACCTCTGAAGAGATCAGATCATTAATCTCAGCCGGTTGATTATATTTAGGTGGGCTGAGTGAGTTATCACCAGATAACAACATTGTAACATAATAGGCTGGTGCAATAGCCTGCAGACTATCTAATATGTTTCTTAACATGAAACATACTACATAAACCACCAATATACATACCATATAACAGTGTAATCCTATATTAAATCATGAGCACAAAGAAATACATAACCAGAATAATAAAAACAGGGTCCAAGCCATAGTTTAAAACAGTCACGGCATGACATTTGGCTCCTAAAAATGTGTATTTCTGGCTCCCATTTTTCCAACATATTATTTCAAGAGGAGAATGCAGGGGGAGAAAAGTGCAAGGATTCCAATAGTCAAGATCAATATGTTTATTACTGTACAAAAAAACACATAAAATTAAGCAATATATATCAGAACAAATATCACACTCACATGTGGAAGCCTCATAAATTAGGAGGTATTTAGGCAGCTCTGAAAGGAGATGGCATCCTCTAGGCAGCAAACAATATGGTCCACGGTCCTTCGGCACACCAGCTTGTCGAGTATAAAATGATGGAATATAATGCTCAGAAAAAGTTCAGCACTATCATGTGCCGGAAAAAGGCAGACCACGCTGCATGAAGACAAACTAAACGCGTTTCACTCCTTCAGGAGCTTTTTCAGTGGTAATACCAACACATGCATTTATAGGTAGCCGGAATATGTATATACGCTCAGCAAACGTGAATACGTCTAATGCTCCTACCTTATTGCATATAAAGAATTTTAATTACGGGCTTCCTTCCAGGGTCCTAGATCAAACTGTCTGGTTCTTATTAACATATACTTGCTCCAAAGCATTAGAAGAACATTTTAGGAAGGAGTGACCACATATAGAGGAAGGAGGTTTTATTGAAAAGGTGTACATTACATACGGAAAGGGTTAGCGAGTCATTATGTCTCTGGTTGAGTTTATCCATAAGAATTTTTTGGCAAAGATACTGGGGTGGACCGTGATCTGTCGGACCTGCCTATCTTGAGTGACCCTACATGGTACAGCTCACAGCTTCATTGAAGTACACAAGCCCCTTCGCCATGACAAGGTAGTGATCCAGAAGATCTGCTGTGTCACTTTTTCTAATTTCTAAAACTGGCCCGGAGTTAAACACTCAGATAATGATTCCAGGATTTCCAAGAACACTTATTAAATGGGAACGTCTTATTTGTACTCTCTGTGCCAGTTTAGTCTCTTTCTTATAAATGCCTGGTGTGGTGGAGCTTCTCAGAAGTACCTTGTGCTGCCCAGGAACATCCACACAATGTACACCGCACCTTGGTAGCAATTATAGGATGAAGCATTTACACATAGGATCATGTCTTCAACCAACAATAGACCAGATCTACTAAGTTAGGATGTACCGGTCATGGCGGATTAAGATGCAACATCTCTATAAAGGATTCAATGGAAATGGAGAGGTTCTCCAAACCTCTCAACTGTCCTAATATGTTCCCTGACCAAATTATACAATTGTTATATATGTATATAAATAGTACATTTGTGGCCAGAATTCCGAGAAATACAGTTATTACACTGCACTCTGGGAACCTTGGCAGGGACATGCAAACTATACACCTGAGGAAGTCTGGTTTTATATACAATTTAGAAGCTAGACAGCTACATTTTGTTTGGAGACAGGTAATATTATGTATATTGATACATGTAGAATTACCTAAAATGGTTAGGGGCCAGAAGCACAAATATAGGAGCCATAACTCCCTGGCTCCTGGGATCAGTGTACGCAACTTCACTCAAGGATGCAAATGGATACTATCCACGGAAAAACTGCAGATTCAATGAAGAACGTCATAGTCACTGCAAAGATTAGGGAGTATAGGAGAGGGGGTGATGAATCTTAGGAGCCAGCCTAACATTTTTAGGAGCCAGGATATGGATTATTTATATAGTCTGTACCATGGCTCCCCTGCTCACAGTATTTGTCAAGTTCTGATCTAGAAGATTGTTTTATTTTAATGGACATAATCAGAACAAAAAAAAACTGTATTCGAAAGCCGTCTTATCTGGATCTACTCTACACATCACTGCGCATGTTACAGGAATTAGATGCTTCGGAGCCGTCTTCCAGAAATGATTACACACAGACTTGAGGCACCGATGTCTGCTTCAGTTTATATTCTCACTGCCTTGTTATACTATAATTAACTACTCACTTGTGATGTGGACAGGAAGATGTAAGCGAAGGTGACGGAGAGAACGCCACTGACGCGTAATAATGAGTCCGAAAATAAACCATCAGCGAGATAACAATGGACAAGGAAACTGGAGATTACAGAGTGATGGAAAGAAGAGGTGGTAGGTCGGGTGGTCAGCTCATTTTCAAATATCACCGATGTCCGATTGTATTTATGACAATTACATCAAGATCAGGAATCCATATATAGTTAGGATAAAGCACATGGTACCCCCAGAAGACCACCCTGCTTGGGTTCATGCCTTGGTATGATCACCACTGGACTACTCCAACTGCTTGGTGGAGCGAAACAAGGAGTTCCAAGAATTGGGGCAGCACGAGAAAAGTCCTTAAGGCGAGAATCAGAGGAGATGACAAGCGTTGTAGAAAGAAAAAGGCCATTAGCAGAACGAAGAGGGCGGTTGGGGGAATATTTGGAGATGAGAGCAGAGATGTAAGGGGGTGCGCAATTGTTGAGGGCTTTGTAAGTTACGGTCATGATTTTACATTTTATTCTGGAGGCTAAGGGAAGCCAGTGGAGTGATTGACAGAGAGGTGACGCCGACAACATTCAGGTGGTGGGAAGGCCAGCAAGGAGCGAGTTGCAGTAGTCAAGAGATGGTGAGAGGGTGTATAAGGATTTTAGTTGTGTCTTGTGTAAGATAGTGGTGAATTCTGGAGATGTTTTTTAGATGGAGAAGGCAAGATTTTGTTAGTGACTGTATGTGATGGATGAAAGATAGGGCGGGGTCCAGTAGAACCCCAAGATAATGGGCTTGGGAGGTTGGAGTGATGATGTCGTTGATGACAGGGAGAGAGATGTGAGGAATTTGTATTATTATGGATACAAATAATTTTATATAGTGGCATTATGAAGGCGACATGAAGGAAACTCACATAGTGACCCAAAAGTAACCACATATAACCGATAGCTTATTAAAGTATTTGGAAGCTTCAGTTGAAATGTGTTTGAATGTAATATAGTGGAGGTCCATTAGGACGGAAGGTCCTCAGACCCAGATCTACCTACGGACTACCCATACAAGACAGGATAGTGCAACCTGATGAATTATTATCGACCTTTTGGTTCAACAATATCAGTACATCATGCAGCACATCATGCCGCACATCATGCCGCACATCATGCCGCACATCATGCCGCACATCATGCCGCACATCATGCCGCACATCATGCAGCACATCATGCAGCACATCATGCCGCACATCATGCCTTGCTATGTAGGTTTCTACTTTCAAGACTATACAGGATGGAATAGTCATATTTCCATAAGGACGATGTGTGTAATTAAACCAAGCAAGACAATACCATGGAATTAGAGAAACCTATACCATGAAAAGACTGACTGGTGCAAATAACCAGGTTACCAACTATAGAATGTGCCATTTATATTCTCCATCCCATGCACAATATAACAATATATAGTGCAAAATAAAGTGCAATAAAAATATAGGCTCCAAAAGGAAAGGTAGATCTTTAAGTGAGAGTGTGTGTTCCTCCAACATCATGACACTATAACTTTTTTTTTTTTTAGGTTATTTGCCCTACAGTGATCATTGATAAATAATTTCTGTGTAACATATCAGTTGATCTCGGCTTCTCCTCAGATGTACTGCATCAAGTCTTGAAGTGCCCATGCCATCTCCATATGACAACATGGCGGTCCCCTACACATAATGCGGCACTGACTGCCCCCTCCCCGCATTACTGCAATGATTATCCCACAACACAACGTTCTGCTACATTCACACCTCATTAGCAATGTTTACTCTTTTTCCATACGTAATCCATGTTGCAACAATGCCTGCCCCCTACCATAATTGTCACTATCACAGCAGTGACAGTTTCCTTCCAATCTCTTGGTTCCAATTTACAGCAATGAGTCATCTTCTCATATTAAAGCACTACTCCCCCTCCCCATATTCACTATATTACAGCAATGATTGCCCCCCTGCCCATATTCACTCTGCATTACATCAATGGGCTGCCCATATTCACTCTGTATTACATCAATGATCACCCCCTGCCCATATTCAATCTGTATTACATCAATGGGCTGCCCATATTCACTCTGTATTACATCAATGATCACCCCCTGCCCATATTCACTCTGTATTACATCAATGGGCTGCCCATATTCACTCTGTATTACATCAATGATCACCCCCTGCCCATATTCACTCTGTATTACATCAATGATCACCCCCTGCCCATATTCACTCTGTATTACATCAATGATCACCCCCTGCCCATATTCACTCTGTATTACATCAATGGGCTGCCCATATTCACTCTGTATTACATCAATGATCACCGCCTGCCCATATTCACTCTGTATTACATCAATGGGCTGCCCATATTCACTCTGTATTACATCAATGATCACCCCCTGCCCATATTCACTCTGTATTACATCAATGATCACCCCCTGCCCATATTCACTCTGTATTACATCAATGATCACCCCCTGCCCATATTCACTCTGTATTCCATCAATGGGCTGTCCATATTCACTCTGTATTACATCAATGATCACCCCCTGCCCATATTCACTCTGTATTACATAAATGATCACCCCCTGCCCATATTCCCTCTGTATTACAGCAATGACTGTCCATGTTTACATACATCAATGCCTGCCCTCTCCTTATACTACATAAATGGATGCCCCCTACCCACAGCAGTTACTGTCCCCTCCTTTATTACAGCAGCACATACTCTATTCATCAATCTATCCCCTTCCCACTAATGTATTCCTGTCAGAATGTGTCACAATCTTACAGTAAGGATTGCCCCTTCCTCACTGAGCCTCAGGGGTTACCCCTCCCCATATTGCTGTATTTGTTCTTCCTTATTTACCCCTCCCCATGCAGTATACATTGTAGTTCCTTTCTTTTAGTTCTTGCCCCCTCCTCATACTGTAATGGCTGTCACTATCTCCTTACACAAGAATATAACTCTCCTCAGATATGTGCTCTTACCCCTCCCCTGTCTTACTGACCCCTCCTCATATACAGTATATACGGTTATTTCCTTTCCCCCTCCTCATATACTGTATACATGTCTGACCCCTGTCCCATACAGCACTGACACCCCCTTCCCACAGTAATACATACATATCTATACCCCCTCCCCATATTCTATGTGAATGGTTATACCTTCCCCCCCATGCAGTGATAATGGTTGCTCCCATCGCTGTCCCCCGTTCTCTCCCACTCATGGTCTCTCCCGGCCCCCTCACCTTGTTCTCCTCCGCCGCACCGCACAGTCCGGCTCTGGGCTCTCTCCTCACCGCTCTCGGTGCCCCCAGACGTCTGACAGCCCGTACCACCGGCCCTATCCCTCTCATGGTGCCGGCCCTGTGTGCGCCTCACCACCCGGTCACTACATATAACTCCAGCTGTGCGAGGGGCACTGAGAGCCGCCAGCCAATCACCACACAGCAGCGCTGGCAGCCGGCCAATCACAGGTGGCATCGAGTTCCCGCCCCCTCCCATTTCTCCAGTACAGTACTAGCACAGACCCGGACACTGACAGAGGAGAGGGAGAGAGGGAGGAGAGGGCGAGAGAGGGAGAGGTGAGAGGGAGGGAGAAGGAGGGAGGAGAGAGAGAGTACTATCCATTCATAACATTATCATCATAGAGTATCTGTCAGGGTCATATATGATATATGTGATAGTGTCTGCCTATTATCTATCTATTTTGTCTATCTGGATCTATCTGTCTATTGTATCTATCTGTCTATCTATCTATCCCTCTATCTATCCCTCTATCTATCTATCTATCTATCTATCTATCTATCTATCTATCTATCTATCTATCTATCTATCTATCTATCCCTCTATCTATCTATCCCTCTATCTATCTCTCTATCTATCTATCCCTCTATCTATCTATCTTCTATCTATCTATCTATCTATCTATCTTCTATCTATCTATCCCTCTATCTATCTATCCCTCTATCTATCTATCCCTCTATCTATCTATCTATCTATCTATCTATCTATCTATCTATCTATCTATCTATCCCTCTATCTATCTATCTATCTATCTATCTATCCCTCTATCTATCTATCCCTCTATCTATCTATCTATCTATCTATCTATCTATCTATCTATCTATCTATCTATCCCTCTATCTATCTATCTGTCTATCTATCTATCTGTCTATCTATCTATCTTCTATCTATCTATCTATCTATCTATCTATCTTCTATCTATCTATCCCTCTATCTATCTATCCCTCTCTCTATCTCTCTATCTATCTATCCCTCTATCTATCTATCTTCTATCTATCTATCTATCCCTCTATCTATCTATCTCTCTCTCTATCTATCTATCTATCTATCTATCTATCTATCCCTCTCTCTATCTCTCTATCTATCTACCTATCTATCTATCTATCTATCTCTATCTATCTATCTATCTATCTATCCCTCTCTCTATCTATCTATCTATCTATCTATCTATCTTCTATCTATCCTATATAAATTATCTTCTGATATCTGATATTTCTGATCTGCACAAACTGACGTTTAGAAGGGCAGATAAGTCCCACACTTGCTGTATGTATTATATGCAGACACATCACTGTGTAAGAGACCCCAGGTTATCTGTCTTGTCAAGTATGTTGTAACTGACTTATTTTCTATTTCTGAAGCTCCTGTCTGAGTCTGTCCTCTGCAGCTCATGAAGGCACAGACTCTGCTGTACTTGCTGTGCTGTCTCATACTATCCAATAAGTGACCATCCCTCTGTGACATTCTGCAACATGCTGCTGAGGCGTTGTCCCTAATAGGCTAGCACACTACACTGCACATCTAGTCCTATAGAGTCTGTGTCTGCATACGTTGCAGAGGGCAGACCCATACAGGGACTATTTGTTTCATTTTAGACAGACTTTATACGCACTTCTTAATAAAATCAAGTGCATAAAACTGGGATATTATATACCTAGTAACATCCAGGAACCCTCCATGTCCCTTTAATAGGTATATTTGTATAAAGTTATATTTCAATGGCTGAGAAAAATAAAAATGGCGTCCGCTCTGTTATAGCGGCACTGCCGCCATGGTCACAAAGTATGTTTAGTTAATTTAAAAGATCTTGTTTTATACATTACAGAAGATCTTTGTAATAAAAAATATGTAAAGTCAACCGAAAGAAGTGATAAAGGGCTCATATAGCGACCCTTATCTGTGTTATCTAAAACAGTTTTACATTCAAAAGAATGAACTTAAAAATACAAGGTGGCTGCAGTCCAGAGACTCACAAGGCTCCCCGCCGCTCTGTTTCCTTCCCATGTTAATATGTTACAATGTTTATAACAGGACCTTGGGAGCGTGTGCCGGGTATGCCGGAGTACAGGGCGCTTTTACATGAATTGTTATCTACCCCACACCAGATAAGTCCCCCGGTCCTGTTGTGTTGTCTGGCTGATACAACAATTCTTGATAACGTGTAATGTGAGGAGTCGGCCCTTCATCTAACCAGATACATACAACCCTTTTATAAATGTTTTTTGTGTTGTTCAGTCATGTCCAACTCTCTGTGACCTCATGGACCACAACAAACCATGCTGATCCACTTGGATTTCATATCAGAGATACTGGAGTGAGTTGCCAGTTCGTTCTCCAGTGGGCCACAGCATACAGCTCCTGGTTTTCCTAGGTGGTCTCCCATCCAAGTACTAACCAGGCCCAACCCTGCATGGCTTCAGGGTGGTGTGACCTTGTAGTTCCCTGATTAGAATCAAACCCAGGTCGCAGCAGTGAAAGCCCCAAATCCTAACCACTGGACCACCAGGGAACACTGATAAATGCACAGCCCACTAATCCTTATTTGCTCCCCTTAATGGTCACTGATAGTAAGTATTTACACAGCACAGGCCAACACTATATACAGTGCCTTACAAAAGTATTCACCCCCTTGACTTTTTACCTATTTTGTTACATTACAGCCTTAAATTCAATGTTTTGTTAATCTGAATTTTGTGTGGCGGATCAGAACACAATAGTCTAAGTTGGTAAAATGAGAAAAATATATACAGAAAAGTATTTTTTAGAAATAGAAAACAGAAACTTGGCATGTGCGTATGTATTCACCCCCTTTGTTATGAAGCCCATAAAAAGCTCTGGTGCAACCAATTACCTTCCGAAGTCACATAATTAGTGAAATAATGTCCACCTGTGTGCAATCTAAGTGTCACATGATCTGTCATTGCATGTACACACCTTTTTTGAAAGGTCCCAGAGGCTGCAACACCTAAGCAAGAGGCACCACTAACCAAACACTGCCATGAAGACCAAGGAACTCTCCAAACAAGTAAGGGACAATGTTGTTGAGAAGTACAAGTCAGGGTTAGGTTATAAAAAAATATCCAGGAGCACCATTAAATCTATCATAACCAAATGGAAAGAACATGGCACAACAGCAACCCTGCCAAGAGACGGCCGCCCACCAAAACTCACGGACCGGGCAAGGAGGGCATTAATCAGAGAGGCAGCACAGAGACCTAAGGTAACCCTGGAGGAGCTGCAGAGATCCACAGCAGAGACTGGAGTATCTGTACATAGGACGACAATAAGCCGTACGCTCCATAGAGTTGGGCTTTATGGCAGAGTGGCCAGAAGAAAGCCATTACTTTCAGCAAAAAACAAAATGGCATGTGGGAGACTCCCAAGATGTATGAGGAAGGTGCTCTGGTCTGATGAGACTAAAATTTAACTTTTTGGCCATCAAAGAAAACGCTATGTCTGGCACAAGCCCAACACATCCCATCACCCAAAGAACACCATCCCCACAGTGAAACATGGCGGTGGGAGCATCATGCTGTGGGATGTTTTTCAGCAGCCGGGAAACTGGTCAGAGTTGAGGGAAAGATGGATGGTGCCAAATACAGGGATATTCCTGAGCAAAACCTGTACCACTCTGTGCGTGATTTGAGGCTAGGACGGAGGTTCACCTTCCAGCAGGACAATGACCCCAAACACACGGCTAAAGCAACACTTGGGGGGTTTAAGGGGAAACATGTAAATGTGTTGGAATGGCCGAGTCACAGCCCAGACCTCAATCCAATAGGAAATCTGTGGTCAGACTTAAAGATTGCTGTTCACAAACCATCCAACTTGAAGGAGCTGGAGCAGTTTTGCAAGGAGGAATGGTCAAAAATCTCAGTGGTAAGATGTGGCAAGCTCATAGAGACTTATCCAAAGTGACTTGGAGCTGGGATTGCCACAAAAGGTGGCTCTACAAAGTATTGACTTTAGGGGGGTGAATAGTTATGCACAGTGAGTTTTTAAGTTATTTTGTCCGATTTGTTCACAATAATAAAAAAAAAAAGAACATCTTCAAAGTTGTGGCAGGTTCTGTAAATTAAATGATGCAAATCCTCAAACAATCCATGTTACTTCCAGGTTGTGAGGTAACAAAACACGAAAATTGCCAAGGGGGGTGAATACTTTTGCAAGGCACTGTATACTGTCATACAAGAGCTGCAAACAGTCCAGGATTTCAGTGTCTTACTATTTGAACACAGGCAGATTAATTAGAATTAATTTTGAATACATGCAGAAATAACATGAAAACCAAACAGAGACAACCTGAAATCCTTGTAGGATCATCATGTTCATTACTGCTATAGGGCCACTAAAAGTAGACACACATTTCCTGTTACCTGCCAACAACTTTGTTGTTAAGGTTAGTGGATGATGTTTGAGTTAGGGTAGTGGAGGGTTAGGAGTTAGGTTATGGGTTAGGGTAGTGGAGGGTTAGGGTCATGGTTATGGGTTAGGGTAGCTTAGGGTTAGGGTGGTGGATGGTTAGAGTCATGGTTATGGGTTGAAGTTAGAGTAGTGGAGGTTTATGGGTTAGGGTAGTGGAGGGTTAGGGTTATGGGTTAGAGTTAGGGTTGTGGAGGGTTAGAGGTTATGGTAGTGGAGGGTTAGGGTAATGGTTATGGGTTAGAGTTAGGGTTGTGGAGGGTTAGAGGTTATGGTAGTGGAGGGTTAGGGTTATGGGTTAGAGTTAGGGTTGTGGAGGGTTAGAGGTTATGGTAGTGGAGGGTTAGGGTTATGGGTTAGGGTAGGGGATGGTTAGAATCATGGTTATGTGTTGGAGTTAGAGTAGTGGAGGTTTAGGGTCATGGTTATTGGTTAGGGTAGTAGAGGGTTAGGGGTTATGGTAGTGGAGGGTTAGGGTTATGGGTTAGGGTAGTGGATGGTTAGAATCATGGTTATGTGTTGGAGTTAGAGTAGTGGAGGTTTAGGGTCATGGTTATTGGTTAGGGTAGTGGAGGGTTAGGGTCATGGTTATGGGTTAGAGTTAGGGTAGTGGATGGTGAGGGTTATGGTAGTGTAGGGTTAGGGTTAGCTTTAAGGGGTTATGTTAGTTGATAATTAGGCTAGTGGTGGGCAGATTACAGGAAAGATCAGATAAATATGTGTGTATATATATAATTACAATATTTTTCCCTTTGTCGGTCGCCCTTTTACATGACCAATGATACACTTGCTACACTTGCAGTATTGTATGTTCAGTAATTGGATCTCATAATGAGCAGCAACAAAAAAAAAAAAACACTTGATTAATTAACTACTATTTGCAATTATTCTGTACTGAGAGCACTTGTTGCCTTGTTTGTTTAGCTGCTTTCTCAGCAACAACAGAGACGGATGAGGTTGTTATTAGTGCAATTAAAAGCAATGGAACTCTCTCTTTATTTAAAGGGCCAGTTAATTCCGAACAACTTGGAGCACACCACTGTAAACTTCCCATGTTGAAATACTTTTTGAATTTTTAAAATACGTTTTTTTTTAACAGAGAAATATATAAATGAAATCTCTGTTTACATGAAACTCAGACATGCCCCCAGACAGACCCACAGCAATAAGCAAAAAGAGAGCTAACCCTTCACAAATGCATCTGTGCTGGGGAAAGGACTGCTGAAATCAGCTAAAGTTGGGGGTTAACATCTCCTGCTGCATTCCTGAAGTTTCGAGAAAAACTATAGATCTTTTTTGCTCTGTTGTTAATCATGGAACAGTCAGGAGTGTGTTTGCAAACAGACCTAAGACTGCAGATTTTTAGCTGTTATTAGTGTAATAAAAAAAAACAATAGATCATTTTAACTCAGAATCTTGTGCTCTTTCACACCATAACGACATTTATAGTGAGGTAAGTGTCCCTTTAAGCTCCTTTCCCAATGTAGAAGCAGATAAGATTATATTACAGGATATTACCAATAATAAAGCAAACGCTCCATATTATTGTTAAATTGCAGAATACTTAATCCCATTATCCAGTCTAGTTCTTCATATTCATGCAGATTATGCAGATCAGCACCAGGGGGTCCGGCAGAAAGCGAGGCTTTAAAGGGGCGCTATCAAGTTCTGTTATTATTAACTAGCACGAAAAGCTGACTATGGGCCTCATTCAATTGTGATTTGGCCAATTGAATAGGGCTCTATATAAGCACATAGCATATTTTTTTACAGAAGTTTTTAGTTAGTGAACTTCTATCCAAAAGTGAGGTCTTTACTAACTAAAAACTACTGTAAAAAAATATGCTGTGTGCTTATATAGAGCCCTATTCAATTAGCCAAATCGCAATTGAATGAGGCCCTATATATTCTGTTATCCGTTTTTTTCTACAGTTAATCCGATCATATTCCATGTTGTTGCTGTATTTATATACAAACGAGCAGTTCAAACTTATTAATTAGTCGTTTTGATGTACTAATTAGGATTGCAGTCTGTCTTTCTCTGTAGTGCCCAAAATAAAGACCTCCGATGTTATCTGGCAGTTGGATCCCTCTCTCAACCCTCTCTGAGCTGCACAATAGCATACAGGATGCGCAAAGTCATTTCTAAATATATTAGAAATTATTTAAGGTAGAGAAAAACTGCTAGTACAATGTTTTAATGCTCTTTAAATTGAAATAAGCTTCCTGTTGGGGGGACAGAGTTTTTCTTTAAATAATAGCAAGCTAATTGATCTATTATAGCAAGCTAATTGATCTAGTCTAGCAAGCTAACTGGTTTATTATAGCAAGCTAATTGATCTATTAAGGGATCACTGTGGATCTGTTGAAGTGATCAGTATCTAACAGCCACAGCAGGATCATACAGTAACAGAACCCACTTGTTAGGGGCCCAGAGGAGGTACCAATAGATTATCATTTAAACCCACAAGTAATTAAAGGAAATGTATAATTTGAATAATATAAAAATATTGCATTTTCTTGCATTAAGGTAACATTGCATTCTGCATTTGTTACTTGTCACTCAGCCTTTCTGATCCGCACACTAAGGACTGAGTGAAATCTCATTCTAATAATTCTCCCCAGGACTGATGTCACTTCCCAATACACAGTAACACACTCTGAGGGCCACTGCCAGGAACACGGGCGGAGCTTTCGCCGGTGCAATGCACCAAGGCCCTGCTCTGGGGGGGCCCAGTGCTGTCCCTAACACGGCCCCTGCGGCCCTCCCACAGCCTGTGTCTGTGAGTTGATGCTGGAGAGCGGCCGGGAAGCACAAAAAAAAAAAATTGCGCTTGTCCTGTAAATGTTATTTTGACAAAACTTTACTTCTGCATTAAGGGTGTGCTAATTAGTGGCGGGGTCACATTTGCTAATTAGTATTTTCTAGAAGCAGATTCAAACAAATAATGGTGAATATCTCAGTAACTATTTACATTTCAAAACATTGCTGATGCAACAGTCTGTTTTTGTGAACTGTTTTAAGGGACGTGGATGTTTTTTTTTTTGCTCAGTCATTTCCGACTCTCCGTGACCACATGGACCCTTACTCACCAGGCACATCTTTATGTCTATGCTAATCCACTTGGTTTTCATGGCAGAGAGACTGGAGTGGGTTGCCACATGCTCAGAAGCAGGCAGTTTGCAGGTATAACTACAATCCTGTGTGTCTGTGTTTGCTTTGTTCAGTTGTGTCCGACTCTCCGTGACCTCATGGACCGTAGCACACCATGTCGATCCACTTGGTACTCATGGCAAAGATACTGGAGTGGGTTGCCAGTTCCTTCTCCAGTGGGCCACAGCATACAACTCCTGGTATTCCTAGGTGGTCTCTCATGCAAGTACTGACCAGGCCCAACCCTGCTCAGCTTCAGGGTGGTGTGACCTCTTGACCCCTGACTGGAATCAAACCCAGGTTGCAGCGGTGAAAGTAACTATGAAATGGCAGCTCTGGGGGGACCAAATCATCTCCATAACTCTCCCCCCTTGGACCATGGCGTGGACGGGCTTGGTTGTGACCGGCTTCGATTCCAGGACCATCAGGATGCAGAGTAGGGATCAATGGGTTAAAAATAACAATCAGAGGTTATAACCTCTAAATAAAGGTCAGACCGCCATGATTATGTGCAATAGAAGTGTCTTTATTGGCAGAAGGTGGAACTTCAACCCACATTACCCGCCCCTAACCAGTTATCCCAATCCACCCCTGTAATACCTCACTGGCCAATCTGGGGTATGGACGTTATCACAGGGTGAGCTGGTTATTATATCACAAACTTAATTATATTCAAAGTTCCCTTCTAAACTAGTCATCTCATTTAAATTTGGATTCCATGTCCGCAGCTAGATAATCCCATCAGGCAGGATGTTATCAAGATGTACAATCCATTGTTCAAATGTCCTGTCTCTGGTGATGGAATTAGTAGGACTGGGATGGTGGTCAAGTGATAACAACCATGCCAAGGTAGGTGCAGGCGGGTAGAGTCTGCAAAGCCAAGGGAAATGTTCAGAAATGCCAAGAAGAAGAGTGTTCTGAATCATATCTTGATAGGTAACCTCAGAGGTTGCTGGTCTTGCTCATGCGATATCTGCAAGTGTGGAGCAAGAGACAAAAATACTTCCGAGGGGCTTTGATGCCACAAGGGTCGGGGCCTCTGTAAGCGTTTCTTATCAGGTTCCACTTAAAGACGTTCAAATATATGTGTACATTTTTGGCTTTTTATATTTTATTGCTACTTCTTTATGTACGGTGATGAGAGCTAATGAAGGGCAGAGGTCACGAGCCTAACTGTAGCCCTGACCCTGTATCTCACTAGGCAAACAAGGCAGTCGCCATGGGGCCCCTCCCTGCTTTCTCTAACCAGGGTCTGGGAGCATGTTCTTTGTTTGTGGGTAGAGATGAGGTATGTGTGACGGCCAGGCTTGCAGTGTGCTGCATTATAATAAAACAAACATGGCATGGGAGTGCATGGGCAAGTTCAATGTGTCTACATCACCCTGCTCCTCTGGGCACTCTCAGGTATTGGTTCATCATACTAACTTTGCCTCTCACTGCTTCCACCAAGCTATCCTCTTCCCTCAGGTCCTGAAAGCACCATAATAAGGTTACTAACTGGCTTTCCTCAATAACACAGCAAGCTCCTGCTCCTCTTACTTATGGGTGACCAACTAGAATTCCACCTTCAATATCTAGATATTAAGCAAGATCTATTGAGTCTTGCCCATGCTTGTAAGAGGAATTATGCTTTGTATTGTGTGTTCAATAAGCAAGACAGAAATATTATTATATGTTATGACATTTGTTTTATGCCTGTATCTGGTAAAATATCCACCTTCTCCCTTTTCCAACCCAGAGAGAGAGAGAGAGAGAGAGAGGAGGAAAACACAGGGGAGGGGAGAGGGAAGAGACACAGGGGAGGGATGGGGGGAGAGACACAGGGGAGGGAAGAGGGGAGGGAAAGAAAAAATTAAAATGATACCATCATTTTTGACGGGCAATTTACTAGTTATAATATAAATCTTACTTTGTCTGAAGAAGCTGCAATTTTACTTATTTACTACATTTGGCCCTAGTTGAGGTCTCAGGAAAATGTCGCTGTAACGGAGCTGGGACACGCAGTCCAAAATCTCCGCTGGTATACGATAAAATACCCACGAGGCACTAATGTTTCACCATTCCCGACCTCCCATATTGGACGACACACAATTTGGGAGTCAAATGAATACTGACTTTATTTTGTTATTGCAGAACTATATATACATCTCTTTGGCCACAGGCAATACACATGCCCATATTTGGCTACACACAATACACACAAAGAGAACAATAGGGGGGTCACACCTCCCTGGCAACTTTGATACAATCAGACACTGATTCAATTACACCTCTTTGTTCTTATCAGAGAATTAAAACACTTTGGAAAATGCAAGGATCCTTTACAACTTTCTTATCTCTTGAATCTCTGTAATAGGATTATCTATTAGCCTAGGTCTGCAAAAGTCTGGCTAATATTCTGCAGAGCATCAACCAGCATACATATTGTAGGATCATATTTTAACCATAATAATCATAAAACAGGGTAAAACAGTGATGGGTTCCGCTACACACCTCCCCCGTGACCATAAGCCGGCATACACGGTCTGATCCCAACGGATCGGCCTGGGGATGTCCGGACAAAAGTATTTGTTGGTCAATTCTCTAGTTTGACAACCCATCAGCATTAATGCAATTCACATTTACTCACATTTCCCATATCCCCAGATAGCTGGGATCTGAGCGCACAAAACCACCGAATAGCGCTCAGATCCTCTTCACACAGTTCAATTGCCATGTAGCTAAAGTCTTTCCCATAGTCTTTCATTATATGAATGGGCTCCATGGCACAGTTATCTGGGGTATCATGGTTCACACAGGGCAAGTACAGGATGACCCCCCTGTATGTAAAGGGCCAGAATGAGTGACATACACTCTGGTATGGCCGAACACTGGTTCCAAAGGGCAATATGTACCAGGGCCATAGTCGCAGGGCAGGAGGCTGGCAAACAGTCCTCTCCAAGCCAAAGTGGCGAAGGGCACTTCGTCACACATCTCCCCTTTGGGAGGAAGTCTAACCGGGCACCTGACCTTCTGCCGGTCCGTGCCTCCGTTAGACGATCTACCAACCCACAATAAACCAGGGCTAGAGCAGCCCCCCCACAACAACAAAGTGCAAGAGCAGCCCACCCACAACAAACAGTTACGGCACCTGGATATTTCGCTGTGGTGATGGGGCAACACGCTGAGGGGACTTGAGGGGCAGAGGCCAGCGGCACTCTGCCCTGATGCCAGCTCTTCTGCTGGTATAACCTGCAGGACATCCTGCTCTGTACAAGGGACAAAGGGAGGGCAGAGGCCGACTGCACTCTGCCCCGCTGTCAGCTCTTCTGCTGGGGCACTTGGGACATATTCCGGCTCAGTAGCCAGGGAAAGGTGGGGGTCAGTGGGGGTTAACATTTCCTCTGTTAACCCTGGGGCCACATTAGAAGTTAGCTGGGGAGGGGAATTTGTACTTACCCCCTCCTCCGGTTGTCCCAGTGACGGTAGTTGGGGATCTGGACAAGCTGTGGGCGCAGAGACCACGGTCCCATCTGCGCCGTCTGGGAGATTGGTGTCTCCCCTGGTTAGGGTAAACTGTTGCTGGGGGGGAAGGATGGCACCTTCTGCCCCCTGTGTTTCACACTGCCGCTGGGGGGGAAGGACGACACCTTTGGCCCCCTGGGGTACCCACTGCCGCTGTGGAGGAAGGTCGACACCTTCTGCTCCCTGGGGTACACACTGCCGCTGGGGGGGAAGGACGACACCTTCTGCCCCCTGGGGTTCACACTGCCGCTGGGGGGAAAGGATGACACCTTCTGCCCCCTGGGGTTCACACTGCCGCTGGGGAGGAAGGACGGCCCCTTCTGCTCCCTGGGGTACACACTGACGCTGGGGGGGAAGGCCGACACCTTCAGCTCCCTGGGGTACACACTGCCGCTGGGAAGGAAGGACGACACCTTCAGCTCCCTGGGGTACACACTGCCGCTGAGGGGGAAGGACGACACCTTCTGCCCCCTGGGGTTCACACTGCCGCTGGGGAGGAAGGACGGCCCCTTCTGCTCCCTGGGGTACACACTGCCGCTGGGGGGGAAGGACGACACCTTCGGCCCCCTGGGGTACACACTGACGCTGGGGGGGAAGGCCGACACCTTCAGCTCCCTGGGGTACACACTGCCGCTGAGGGGACAGGACGACACCTTCTGCCCCCTGGGGTTCACACTGCCGCTGAGGGGGAAGGACGACACCTTCTGCTCCCTGGGGTACACACTGCTGCTGGGGGGAAAGGATGACACCTTCGGCCCCCTGGGGTACACACTGCCGCTGGGGAGGAAGGACGACACCTTCGGCTCCCTGGGGTACCCACTGCCGCTGTGGAGGAAGGTCGACACCTTCTGCTCCCTGAGGTACACACTGCCGCTGGGGGGGAAGGACGACACCTCCTGCCCCCTGGGGTTCACACTGCCGCTGAGGGGGAAGGACGACACCTTCTGCCCCCTGGGGTTCACACTGCCGCTGGGGGGGAAGGACGACACCTCCTGCCCCCTGGGGTTCACACTGCCGCTGAGGGGGAAGGACGACACCTTCTGCCCCCTGGAGGGCCGGTAGAGAGACCTCGGTCCCATCTCTACCTGCCATCTGGAGGTCATCCCAGGACCAGTCAATGAAGTCTGGTTCTGCTTGTCGAGTAGGTTGGGGCTGCACGAAGCTGAGCAGGTGTTGGTAGTCCTGCTCCAGCTCCCACTCTCTCGTTACCAGGTGGGTCATGTCTTTGCTCACCTCGCCTTCATCATCCCAGACATACATGCCCATCCGGTAGTCGTAGATGTCCCAAAACCTAGACCCCTCCGTGCTGCCAAGATCAATATCGTCCTCCAAGGCATCCCATAATAAACCCGGGCCATCATAATCATCCCCCTCCGGTAAGTCGTGTTCAGCCGTCCAGGGGGTAAGTCGAACGGTATACCACCAGAGGGCCTGGTATGCGTTGTCTAGCCAGATCTCTCGCCATACCAGGGTCTCTAGTCTTGTCACCCACTCATCCAGGGGCTGCTCTCCCAATAGATACATCCGCATCGCCACACGCTTCTGTAGCCGCTGCTCATCACTGGGGAGACTCTCACCTCGCCGCCATTGGGCATCTTGCAAGGCATCATACCAGAGTTCCTTTCTGTCTGTTTCCCTGTAGTCTGCGGCCTCCTTCTCATCCTCATCATGGAACGCTGTCTGAAAACTAGCCGGTTCCATCCTGCTGTAGCCAGGGGCGCTGTACGGATACTAGCGTTGCCCTCAATCTGTACTCCACGGAATGGTGTCTCCTGTAGCTGTCCTTCTGACCGTGGGAACAATTCCACCACTTGCCAACAAATGTAACGGAGCTGGGACACGCAGTCCAAAATCTCCGCTGGTATACGATAAAATACCCACGAGGCACTAATGTTTCACCATTCCCGACCTCCCATATTGGACGACACACAATTTGGGAGTCAAATGAATACTGACTTTATTTTGTTATTGCAGAACTATATATACATCTCTTTGGCCACAGGCAATACACATGCCCATATTTGGCTACACACAATACACACAAAGAGAACAATAGGGGGGTCACACCTCCCTGGCAACTTTGATACAATCAGACACTGATTCAATTACACCTCTTTGTTCTTATCAGAGAATTAAAACACTTTGGAAAATGCAAGGATCCTTTACAACTTTCTTATCTCTTGAATCTCTGTAATAGGATTATCTATTAGCCTAGGTCTGCAAAAGTCTGGCTAATATTCTGCAGAGCATCAACCAGCATACATATTGTAGGATCATATTTTAACCATAATAATCATAAAACAGGGTAAAACAGTGATGGGTTCCGCTACAGTCGCCATTTGTATTATTTAAAGCTCCATCATTGGCTGAAGGTCACAGACACCCCAAGCTTGTGCTACCATGAAATGACATATAGGTTTGTCTGGGTTATGTCCGAGGGGAACACAACAAAGGTCAAACCTGCTACATACATTCAAAGTACACATAAAAAATAACTAATTCCTTGGATTTTCACAGGTTAGGTCAAGACGTTGGTTAATGAGTCAAATGAGGAAGTGTACGTCTTCCAAGAGCCACTGACTGCAGACATAAGACGACTTGTCCTGGAAATGGATTTTGTTTTTAATTTGAATACAAGGACATGGTATTTTTTGGTCCTTTCCTATTATGGTTACAGCACCAGTACACTGCTGCAGTGTGGTGACCAACCGCTAGATGGCGCTGTTGATATTCTAGTGCCATATCATAGAGTCAAAGCTTAGGTAAACTGTTAGGGTTAGGGTTAGTTTAAGGGTTAGGCTACCACTCTAAGCTTACAACTTCTCTAACATATAGGCAGCGCCATCTAGTAGTTGATCGTAGCACTGCAGCTGCGAACCTGTGCCGTAACTATAACAGGATAGATCCCATGTTTTATTTAGTTTAATGGGGTTTACTCTGTTGGCGTCTAGAAATACAAGATGTTATATTTATAAAGAAATGGCCGGCTCCTGGGTGTTACTAGGTATATAATATCCCTGGGTATCTATTTACTGATATGTACTTTATTTTATTAATAAGCGTTTATAAACTCTGTCTTTACTGCCTAAACTCAAACAAAATAGTCCCTGTATGGGTCTGCCCTCTGCATTTCATGTAGCTCATGAATACACAGACTGTGAAGTGCAGTACTCCAAAGTACCATTTCAATGACACCGCTAAAGTAGCATGTTGCATAACATTGCATAGGAGACGGGGCAACCCCTCTACTTAGAAGCACACTATCTTCATGAGTGTCAGAGGGAAGAAACCAATAAAAAAAAACTATTTGTACGATTGTAGGCAGAAAAAAAGAGCTTATTAGTACTTCTTTTATTACATTAAAGTACATAAAAGTAAATAGATACACAGGGATATTATTTTCCTAGTGAAGTCTTAAAGGGCCAGTTACCTTACCATACGTGCTCTTCATGGTGTGAAAGAGCACAATATTTTATGTTAAAATTATCTATTTTTTTTCTTTAATTACACTTATAACAGTTAACATTTTTTTTTGTTTGGTCTGTTTACAAACGCACTGATTAATTACATCTGCCAGGCCCGTTGTAGCTCCGGTGCAGAGAATAATTTATATGTTTTTCTTGGCATTCAGGAATCCTACAGCCCAGCAGGTAACCCACAAATAACTTATTTAAGAGATTCTAACTCTCCTTGCTATGCACAGATGAATTTATAAAGGGTTAACTGTAGTTTTCCTCTGCTCTCTGCACGGAGCTTGCCAGTGACACGTAAACAGACCCATAAGAAATAAATATCTCAGTGAAAAAAGGACGGATTTCAAAAATTCAAAATGTTTTTCAACGTGCTGTTAAGAGATCTTTACATTGGTGTGCTCCACATTGTACTGAATTAAGTGGCCCTTTAAGGTACACCACAGCAATATATATTCTCTAGTTGGTTCCCTGGTGGTCCAGTGGTTAGGATACTGTGCTTTCACCTCTGCGACCTGGGATCGATTCCCCTCACTCTGCAGACAAGACTTCATTGTAAACCCCTTCATTGGAACTAAGGAACCATCAGAAACCCTAAAGATGCATCTATATGGGACGGCATAGCCCCAAACTAATGCATCCTATACTAACTTACCTGCTCAAGAGGATCACGGGGGGCCGTGAGAGGGCCACAGAAAACTGTGTGAGGATCATGGGGGGCCGTGGGAGGGACACAAAAAGCTATGCGAGGATCATCGGGGGCCGTTGGAGGGACACAAAAAGCTGTGCAAGCATCATAGGGGGCCGTGGAAGGGCCACAGAAAGCTGTGCGAGGATCATGGGGGGCCGTGGGAGGGCTACAGAAAATTGTGCGAGGGTCATGGGGGGCCGTGGGAGGGCTACAGAAAATTGTGCGAGGGTCATGGGGGGCCGTGGGAGGGCTACAGAAAATTGTGCGAGGGTCATGGGGGGCCGTGGGAGGGCCACAGAAAGCTGAGCGAGGATCATGGGGGGCCTTGAGAGGGCTACAGAAAATTGTGCGAGGATCATGGGTGGTCGTGGGAGGGCCCCAAGAAGCTGTGCGAGGATCATAGGGGGCCGTGGGAGGGCCACAAAAAGCAGTGCGAGGATCATGGGGGGCCGTGGGAGGGCCCCAAGAAGCTGTGCGAGGATCATGGGGGGCCGTGGGAGGGCCACAAAAAGCAGTGCGAGGATCATGGGGGGCCGTGGGAGGGCCACAAAAAGCAGTGCGAGGATCATGGGGGGCCGTGGGAGGGACACAGAAAACTGTGCGAGGATCAGGGAGGGCCACAAAAAGCTGTGCGAGGATCGTGGGGGGGCCGTGGGAGGCCCACAAAAAGCTGTACAAGGATCATGGGGGGGCCGTGGGAGGGCCACAAAAAGCTGTGCGAGGACCATGGGGGCCATGGGAGGGCCACAGAAAGCTGTTCAAGGGTCATGGGGGGCGGTGAGAGGGCTACAGAAAGCTGTGTGAGGATCATGGGGGGCCATGGGAGGGCCCCAAAAAGCTGTGCGAGAATCATGGTGGGCCACAAAAAGCTGTGCGAGGATCATGGGGGGCCCTGGGAGGGTTGCGGGGGCGATGCAAGTTTGGCCAAGGACAGCACTGGGCCTCTCCAGTGCAGGGCCCCAGTGCGTTGCACTGGCGGTGGCTCCACATCTGTCCTCTGCCCTATCCATCTGTCCCACCACATGCGCCCCCAACCACTCTATACCTGAGCTTCCAATGGGCTGGCTGACCTCTAAATGTCATTGCAAGGTAATACTGGGAGGACACAGACTCTTCCCACAATGCACCTTTGCTGTCAGTACACTTGTTCTGCCTCTGTTTGCAGTGTCCCGGGGGGGTATATTTCATCACATTGGGATCCCACCCTTCCCACTCATGAGGATCTGTAACGGCCGCATTGATGCCGATTTCATTCTCGAGCAGCCGGGGATTAAAGGAACAAACTAAAGTCTTAGAATAAAAACATAGAAATAAACTTCTATCTGCTGAAAAATCAAAAAATGGCTAAATACTAAAATACACTAAAAAGTGCCGATCTGCATAAGGGAAACATGTCCTTGCTGATAATGTGTTTAAAAATGTGTTAAAGGGATATGGACCATATAGGAGATGGTGGTGTGATTTGGCGTGGACACTGGGGAGCATGGGTGTAGGAGCCAAAGAAAATCTGGGGGGGATTTGGGACCTATGCCCTGCGCCGCTGACGTCCCGATGTAGCTGTGTCCTTGTGCCCGGTAAGTGGTTAGGGGTTTTCGGGTTAGGTTTAGAGGGTTAGGGTCAGGAAGGGGTGTAGGGGGTTAGAATTAGGGGCTTAGTGAGTTAGTTTTCAGGGGTTAGGGTTAGGCTAAGAGGCTTAGGAGGTTAGGGTTAGGGCTGCCAAGGGTTGTAGGGGGTTAGGGGCTTAGGGTTAGGGGGTTAGGTTTAGGGTTAGGGTCGGTAAGTAGTGTAGGGGGTTAGGGACTTAGGGTTAGGGGGTTAGGTTTAGGGTTAGGCCCGGTAACTGATGTAGGGGGTAAGGGTTAGGGCCGGCAAGGGGTGTAGGGGTTAGGGTTAGGGACTTAGGGTTACGGGGTTAGGTTTAGGGTTAGGGTCGGTAAGTGGTGTAGGGGGTGAGGGTTAGGGACTTAGGGTTAGGGGTTTAGGTTTAGGGTTAGGCCCGGTAACTGATGTAGGGGGTAAGGGTTAGGGCCGGCAAGGGGTGTAGGGGTTAGGGACTTAGGGTTATGGGGTTAGGTTTAGGGTTAGGGTCGGTAAGTGGTGTAGGGGGTTAGGGTTAGGGACTTAGGGTTAGGGGGTTAGGTTTAGGGTTAAGCCCGGTAACTGATGTAGGGGGTAAGGGTTAGGGCCGGCAAGGGGTGTAGGGGATTAGGGGCTTAGGGTTAGGGGCTTAGGGAGTACATTGGGAGGTGGGACGTGAGCGCACCCGGCACCAGGAGGCTTCCCGTGCCGTGAGTGCACATAACAGGATAGAGCTGGGATTTGTCCCCCTCGCCCCCCCAGTTCCTACACCCATGTTAGGAAGAGAGAGTCAAGAGAAGCAGCTTTGTTGGTCCTTAAACTGATGGAAAAGGAAATCAATTTCATTTTGCACAGCAGTAAAAGCTGTCTATACATTGTACTAGCAGTTTTTATCTACAATAAATATTTTCTGAAAAATGTAGAATTATTTAGCAGCTCTTGTATGCCAATGTGCATCTCAGATCGTCCATTTGTGGTTCAGAGTGCTTGATAAGGGTAGGAGCCAGATAACTGCCAGATAATATTGTAGGTCTTTATTTTGTTCACTACAGACAGACTGTAATCCTAATTAGCACATCTAAGCAGCTAATTAACAGCCCAGATATTAACTCATTCCTGTTCCAGGATGTCCCTCTTCTTCCAGAACATCAGGACATGAAGTTCCTCCACTTGTCTGAACCTGGCAGAGTAACCCCGAGCAGGGAGTGCGCGTCCTGCTAAGGTGCATTGCGACACTTTCCCGGCTTTTCGTGCTACTCGCTGCCATTATCTGAACTCTGCAACCCCGGGATAATATGTTTCAGAGACAGGAGGTGCCATTTATGAAATAATCGCAAGACCAACGCCAGTGATAAGTGGTACGTGAGCCACACGGGAACGCGATCAGGACAGGAGCCACATTTTATCTAAACATTGCACCAGAGCTTGTGAATGAGGTCCCTGATGCTAAATAATTTGGGGGCCCCCCTTGCAACTTCTCTATTCACTCTTTAGGGTAAAAAAAAGACAAAGAAATATACGTAGATGACCAGATCACGTAATTCTCAGCCATTCTCAGCGCTGCTCTCCAGATTTAAAGATCAGAGATGTGGGGCGGTGCAGCGCCGGTGAGGGATTTGTAAGCTAGGCCTAGGGTGTTATCCGTGATATGATAGGTAGGGCCGGCCGGGAATCACTGCGTCGCTTAAAATAAATCTCATGAAACCTTATGGATTAAAAACAAAGGATTGATCCCAGTAAGTGTGCGCCATCCTGGCCTACGGTACAAAGCGCTAACTGACATCTAGATTGTTGTGAAAGGATGTGTTCTACTATATTCTGATTTGTCCACTGAATTCAGAATATATTCTCTCTCTTTTGAGGTGAAGCGGCTGAAAAGGGAATGAGTCTGGAATGCACCTTTAAAAAAGGGAGGTGTAATGAGTGCAGAGGGTTCCTTGGTGGTTAGGATTCGGTGCTTTCACCGCTGTGATCTGGGTTCGATTCCAGTCAGGGAACCAAGAGGTCACACCACCCTGACGCCAAGCAGGGTTGGGACTGGTCAGTACCTAGATGGGAGACCACCTAGGAATACCAGGAGCTGAATGCTGTGGCCCACGGGAGAAGGAACTGGCAACCCACTGCAGTATCTCTGCCGTGAATACCAAGTGAATACCATGGACATAAAAATGTCTTGGTGTGCTATGGTCCATGAGGTCACAGAGAGTCGGAAACGACTGAAAAACAGATCAAAAACAACAACACATGAGTGCAGAGGTTCAGAATAATACTTACAGCCTGCTTGTCTGTCTCTGTAGGGGCCAAAATAAAGACCCCAATGTTATCTGTCAGTTAGACCTCCCCACACCCTTATCAAGCGCACTGAGCGCACATTACTACACCGGAGCTGCAAAATCGATTCTAAATATCTCAGAAATTATTTACTGTACATAAAAATGGTTAGTACAATGTAAAGCCAGTTTTAAAGCATAAATCAGCTTCCTGTTGGGGTGACTGAGTTATTTTAAAGAATGAACAGAATTTATTTTCGTTAAATAATATTTTTATTGCAGTCATTGAATGAACAAATGGCCACGACTGTATGACCCCAACCCGACGCCATCAGGACCGCACGCCATACGCAAGCCATACGCTGCACCACCCAGCACAGCCCAGATATTAACTCATTCATGTTCCAGCATCTTCAGGACATGAAGTTCATCCACTTGTCTGAACCCGACCTCCTCCAGGCAGAGAGCAGGGAGGGCGCGTCTTGTTCCGCCATGATGAAATGAGTTCTGACTGTTCCTTTGCGTGCTACTCGCTGCCATTATCTGAACTCTGCGACACGGGGATGATACGTGTCAGAGAAGGGAGGTGACTTGTCGGTGATAACACCAATCATAATAATAATACTTCTGTAATAAAAACAGCAGCAATGGAATAATATGGTGTTGCGCGCTGTGGTCTGCCCTCTGCGGCTCATGAAGACACAGACTCTGCTGTGCTTGCTGCGTCTCATACTATACAATCAGTGACCATCTCTGAGCAACATGTCCCTGATAGGCTAGGACTCTACACTACACATCCAGCCCTACAATCTCTGTGTCTGCATACTCTGCAGTGGGCAGACCCATACAGGGACTATTTGTTTGATTTTAGGCAGTACAAACAGAGATTACAAGCACTTATTAATAAGATAAAGTATATAAAGGTAAATAGATACCCCTGGATATTATATACCTAGTGACACCCAGGGACCGCACATATCCCTTTAAGTTCTCTCCTAAAAAATGAAAACACTTAAACTGACCCTTTTCCCTAAATAAACATACATTGGTGTATAATGTGGAAATGTGTTAGAAAAAAAAAAGATTGACGGCTGGAAAATTATGTGATTAATATGGCCGGCGTCTTCTGCACCAATAAGATACGTTCACATATAATTATTGCTAATTACATCATTTGTAAGTAACGGACGCGGAGTGAATAAGAAGTTTGTATTGTGCAGCTCACGTCATCTTAAATACAGAAGGCAAGTGCTATAAATTATACACATATCACATATAATCGTTGTCAAACTGCGATTCGTCGTCACGCTTGCGACAAATCACAGTTTTGAGGAGGGGGGGGACACACGGGGGAGGGAGAGGAGGGGGAAGAGACACATGGGGGGGAAAGAGACACGAGGGAGGGTGGAAGAGACACACAGGGGAAAAGAGACAGAGGGGAGGGATAGGGGAGAAAGAGACACAGTGGAGGGAGTGATGGGGGCAAAAGACACAGGGGAGGGAGAGGTGGGGGCAAGAGACACAGGTGAGGGAGAGGTGTGGGCAAGAGACACAGGGGAGGGAGAGGGGGGCAGGAGGCACAGGGAAGGGAGACAAGAAAGGAGGAGAGAGAGGAGGAGGAGGAGGGGAGAGACACAGAGGGGGGGGAGAGACACAGGGGAGTGAGAGGAGGGGGAAGAGACACATGGGAGGGAAATGGGGGGGAAAGAGACACGAGGGAGGGGGGAAGAGACACACAGGGGAAAAGAGACAGAGGGGAGGGATAGGGGAGAAAGAGACACAGTGGAGGGAGTGATGGGGCAAAAGACACAGGGGAGGGAGAGGTGGGGGGCAAGAGACACAGGGGAGGGAGAGGTGTGGGCAAGAGACACAGGGGAGGGAGAGGGGGGCAGGAGGCACAGGGAAGGGAGACAAGAAAGGAGGAGAGAGAGAGGAGGAGGAGGGGAGAGACACAGAGGGGGGGAGAGACACAGGGGAGTGAGAGACACAAAGGAGTGAAATGGGGGAGAGACACAGGGGAGTGAGTGGATGGGGGAGAGACACAGGGGAGGGAGAGGGGGCAGGAGACACAGGGAAGGGAGACAAGACAGGAGGAGAGAGAGAGGAGGAGGAGGGGAGACAAACAGGGAAGGAGGGGAAAGACACAGAGGAGTGAGGGGAGACACAGAGGTGAGACACAGGGGAATGAGAGGAGGGGGAGAGACACAGAGGGGGGGGAGAGACACAGGGGAGTGAGAGACACAAAGGAGTGAAATGGGGGAGAGACACAGGGGAGTGAGTGGGTGGGGGAGAGACACAGGGAAGTGAGAGGAGGGGCAGAAACACAGGGGAGGGAGAGGAGGGGGGTAGAAACACAGGGGAGGGAGAAGAGGGGGGAGAGACACAGGGGAATGAGAGGAGGGGGAGAGACACAGAGGGGGGGGAGACACAGGGGAGTGAGAGACACAAAGGAGTGAAATGGGGGAGAGACACAGGGGAGTGAGTGGATGGGGGAGAGACACAGGGGAGTGAGAGGAGGGGCAGAAACACAGGGGAGGGAGAGGAGGGGGGTAGACACACAGGGGAGGGAGAAGAGGGGGGAGAGACACAGGGGAATGAGAGGAGGGGAGAGACGCAGAGGGGGGAGAGACAGGGGAGTGAGAGACACAAAGGAGTGAAATGGGGGAGAGACACAGGGGAGTGAGTGGATGGGGGAGAGACACAGGGGAGGGAGAGGAGGGGGGTAGAAACACAGGGGAGGGAGAAGAGGGGGGAGAGACACAGGGGAGTGAGAGACACAAAGGAGTGAAATGGGGGAGAGACACAGGGGAGTGAGTGGATGGGGGAGAGACACAGGGGAGTGAGAGGAGGGGCAGAAACACAGGGGAGGGAGAGGAGGGGGGTAGAAACACAGGGGAGGGAGAAGAGGGGGGAGAGACACAGGGGAATGAGAGGAGGGGGAGAGACACAGAGGGGGGAGAGACACAGGGGAGTGAGAGACACAAAGGAGTGAAATGGGGGAGAGACACAGGGGAGTGAGTGGATGGGGGAGAGACACAGGGGAGGGAGAGGAGGGGGGTAGAAACACAGGGGAGGGAGAAGAGAGGGGAGAGACACAGGAGAGGGAGAAGAGGGGGGAGAGACACAGGAGAGGGAGAGGAGGGGGAAGAGACACAGGGGAGGGAAATGGGGGGGAAGAGACACGAGGGAGGGGGGGAAGAGACACAGGGGAAGGAGGAGGTGAAGAGATACAGGAGAGGGAGAGGGGGGCAAGAGACACAGGGGAGGGAGAGGGGGGGAAAGAGACACAGGGGGAAAGACACAGGGGAGGGAGTAGACAGAGGGAGAGACTTGCAATGTGTGCCTTTGGCACACCTTGCGAGCCCAGTGATGAGCACCTTCGGCGCTCATTGCGAGGCCTGTGATGAGCGCCGAAGGCGCTCATTGCAAGGTCAGTAATGTAGGGGGGGGGAGGCTCCCATTGTGTGGCAAACAGCATTGACAGGCTTCAGATTTTATTGCCATCATTTTTGACGGGCAAGTTGCTAGTATATATATATCAGTGTTGCATCAGCGCTTTGGGGAAAGCTCTATGGACACGTGAGTCTAAGCTCAGGGCCCTCCATCTTTGTAATGTGTTAATATTACTATTGTTCCGCCTTGAACTTACCCATGTGCAGCGCTACCCAATATGATGTTGGCGCACCACAAGTAGACGATGATAATTATAACTATACTATCGAATTGTTCGTCAAAAATGACGGTATAATTTTACATATATATTATTACACTCTCCAATTAGATCTCAATGATCATTATAATTAACACTATTAGAAACTTTTCCCTATATAGAAAGTGTATTCTTTTTTCTTTTTATGATCTATGATTTTATGCCACAATTAGTTTACGTTACATTTTAATAGTTATCAAAAATATATCTAACTATGTTGTATTAGAAAGCAAGAAAATGTGTATATATACATTGTCACGGACCCCTTTCCAGGGCCTGGATCCTGGTGCAACGAGCCACCATAGAGGACATACAGCCCCATTGGAAAATGGGTAGGGGAATCATATTGCCACATGGGAAATGTGGGCAGGTGGGTGGTGGGGTGAATAGCCCCAAAACTTAGGCCCATGCTTCATGTGGTCTTATGGCATATGTCTCTGTCTCATCCTGTATACTATATGTAACTCCCCATGTAATATTACTGTGGTCTGTGTTATGTTTAAACTAACTAAATGGTCATGAAACAGTTAAACAAAATAGGTCTACAATGTAGACAGACAGGAACCAGTGATTGTATTGTAATCTGTTTTGTCCCATTGTTTGCCAGATAAGCTAATTACATCTCTGATATGCTAAACAGCTTGATACAACATATGTGTAGTGGAGGTTGGGCTATTGTTCACAGGTGCCAGGCAGGATGCCAGACTATTAGACCCCAAGTGGAGTCAATCTCCTGTGTTTCTCTACAGTCCCTGTCATTGTTGTGTTGTATACACCCTCCTCTGTATCTATCCCCTATAAATATTATTTCACTTTCCAAAAATAAAACAGCTCACTGCTGAGACATATAGAAGTGGTATGTTCTCTTATTTGCTCCTGGCGGCTGTGATACTGATCCTATCTCCACCCTACAAGTAACTTGTCCTGGTCACTACCACAGGAAGGTTACTGGGACTCCTAGAAGTGCCGATTCCTGATAGAGCGAGGCAGATCTCAGGGTGCTGGTGCCGAGATTTCCTTGTGGGTAGTTAACCTGTAGTCTAGAGCAGGTGGCCCTGGGCAGTAATAGCCCCTACCCCTGGATAGTCACACACATAATAAAATAATGCACAAACAAAAATTTATATAAGAAAGTTCAAGAGTGGTTTAAAACATACGAAGGTGTAAGTTAATTATTTAGTTATCAATTAACCAATTAATGTATGATCCTATTTTTCAAACAACTCTTAGGGCTTTGGGGAAGTAGATCATTTCTGAACTAGCGCAGGATCTCCTTCTAAAATCGGTCACGTACACATGAGGCCCTTTAAGGATCCAGTAACACAGGTTAAACAGCCATAAATAAGCAGCATTCCTCCAGAAGACACGTCCGGCATCAGATCACTGTTACGCCCCTCTAGCACTCAAGACGTCTCAAGATTACATCAGATACTTCAGGGACGGTCAGCTGAAAACAAGTAATGCTATAGGGCTTTGTCTACTAAACGTCTCTCTTAGTATTGTAGAGGTGAAATATTCACATAGATATAGATAATTGCAATCGGTTGTTACTAAAGAAATTGAGTGGAAGTGTTAGATAATGTTTAAAAGTTAGGTATTCTTTTTTTAAATGTATTACATATTTTTGATAGAGACGTAAACAAAATTACAATACAGAAACCTAACAAAAAAAAAAGTATAAATTACTTGTAAAAATCTATCCTTTTTGCTACTAACTTTACCCAGGTTAAAGACACAATGTAGTTGAATACAAAAAATACACTTTTTTTTGTCAAGAATTTTTGGGGAAAAACTGCATTTTTTGAAAACTAATTAAAATTACAGGAATTAATTGTATATCACATCTTGAGAGCTGGATGATGGGGTGTTTGTAGTTATAAGTCGAGAGGGCAAGGAATGGCAGCAGTCCAGAACCTTTGTTTGATAACTGGATATGATTCAAATTGACACCACACCCCTCACTGGCACCTTGCATTCATTCAATGCAATCATAACTCTTCAGGAATGTAAAGGCGCCTCTGTCACACGACTTCCAACAATGTGTAGGGTCCTTTAAATACCTCAAGGGGAGGGGTCACAAAGCCGGGGTTGCTCCACCAGTTGGTTAAATCCGAAGGGTCAAAGCCTAGGTCACAATTCATATGGATACCAGCTGGACATGCTCTTCCTGCTTATCAGTCCTTACTATTAATATTGATTCCTTTCAGGTAACCATGAGGTCACACCATGAAGCCTGGTCACTACTTGGATGGGAGACCACCTAGGAATACCAGTATGTGAATGCTGTGGCCCACTGGAAAATAAACTGGCAACCCACTCCAGTATCTCTACCATGAAAACCAAGTGGATCAGCATGACCATGGACATAAAGATGTGTCTGGTGTGTTACAGTCCATGAGGTCACGGAAAGTCGGAAACAACTGAACGACAAAACAACAAGATCTTAAAATTGTAAAAGCTTCCATTGCATTAAAGCGATACAGACGTTTCCTTTTTTATTAAAATAATCCCCCTAAGTATTTATTTGCACCTAAGCACCATTTTATTAGCAAGTGCTTAAAAGTTCACAGAAATCTTCCAAACAGTCCCTGCAAAGCTCCGCTTCCATTATTTCATGCACAGTGATTATGTAGTACTAGATGTACTAATCACTTCTAATTGCTGTTGAGAAACAGTCTGCAAGTGGCTAGTACATCTCTAACCAAGAGACACTGTGTGCATGAGCTGTGGGTGCAGACCTTTGCCGGGACTGTTTGGAAGGTTTGCATAATTAAACGCAGAGCTTTTAAGCAAACAAACTCAGGTAAATTATTTTAATATTAAAAACAGGGACTTCCATAAATCTTTAAACTTCCATAGTATTATTGCACTAGAAAAAAATAGTAATAAATAATTCTGTAAACAGAAAAATAAAGTTTTGCTTTTTATAAAAAATATTCGCAAAAACAAACAAAAAAACGCCACAGAGGTTTAGAAAATGTGTCTTTATTTTTAGGGACTTCTATGCTGTACAAGTGTAACAAAAATAGGGGACAAAATTTACAGAAGTTTGTTTTTTACACGGATTGTTTGTTATATTCCTAGGAGCCGTTTGGCGTCCTCACTTTGCGCCATCAGAGTTTCACTTGCGTATTTTTGCAAAAGCTCCATTTTCTTCCTCCGTATCAGGGCTTCCTCAATCTGTGAGAGAAAAATGTACAGTTATTGATAAAATTACATAAAAGTAGGCTAAATGAAATCAGTATAATATGGCGTCAATTTGCATAAATGTAATCAGAATTAGACAATTCCCTAAATTATGTTTTACATCTAATTATTCACGAACGTTATACTGCGTTTAAGTGGCTGACATAGTTGTTTTATCATTATTATTATTATCATCATCATACTAGGAAATCGCCCGTCAAAAGTGACAGGAATAAAATTTGAAAGCTGGTTCTTCCCCCTGTAACTTGTGGTCCTGGCGATGAGCGCCTTGGGCGCTCAACACGAGCTACACAATGAGCGGCTTTGCCGCTCATTGCTGGCCTTGGCCAACCCGCCCTGTGTCTTTTCCCCACCTCTCCCTCCCCTGTGACTCCTTTCCCCCTCTCCCTCCCCTGTGACTCCTTTCCCCCTCTCCCTCCCCTGTGTCTCCTTTCCCCCTCTCCCTCCCCTGTGTCTCCTTTCCCCCTCTCCCTCCCCTGTGTCTCCTTTCCCCCTCTCCCTCCCCTGTGTCTCCTTTCCCCCTCACCCTCCCCTGTGTCTCCTTTCCCCCTCACCCTCCCCTGTGTCTCCTTTCCCCCTCTCCCTCCCCTGTGTCTCCTTTCCCCCTCTCCGTCCCCTGTGTCTCCTTTCCCCCTCTCCGTCCCCTGTGTCTCCTTTCCCCCTCTCCGTCCCCTGTGTCTCCTTTCCCCCTCTCCGTCCCCTGTGTCTCCTTTCCCCCTCTCCGTCCCCTGTGTCTCCTTTCCCCCTCTCCGTCCCCTGTGTCTCCTTTCCCCCTCTCCCTCCCCTGTGTCTCCTTTCCCCCTCTACCTCCCCTGTGTCTCCTTTCCCCCTCTACCTCCCCTGTGTCTCCTTTCCCCCTCTCCCTCCCCTGTGTCTCCTTTCCCCCTCTCCCTCCCCTGTGTCTCCTTTCCCCCTCTTCCTCCCCTGTGTCTCCTTTCCCCCTCTTCCTCCCCTGTGTCTCCTTTCCCCCTCTTCCTCCCCTGTATCTCCTTTCCCCCTCTCCTTGTGTCTCCTTTCCCCCCTTGTGTCTCCTTTACCCTTCTCCCTTTCCCCCCTCGTGTCTCCTTTCCCCCTCTCCCTCCCCTGTGTCTCCTTTCCCCCTCTCCGTCCCCTGTGTCTCCTTTCCCCCTCTCCCTCCCCTGTGTCTCCTTTCCCCCTCTCCCTCCCCTGTGTCTCCTTTCCCCCTCCCCTGTGTCTCCTTTCCCCCTCTCCCTCCCCTGTGTCTCCTTTCCCCCTCTCCGTCCCCTGTGTCTCCTTTCCCCCTCTCCGTCCCCTGTGTCTCCTTTCCCCCTCTCCGTCCCCTGTGTCTCCTTTCCCCCTCTCCGTCCCCTGTGTCTCCTTTCCCCCTCTACCTCCCCTGTGTCTCCTTTCCCCCTCTACCTCCCCTGTGTCTCCTTTCCCCCTCTACCTCCCCTGTGTCTCCTTTCCCCCTCTACCTCCCCTGTGTCTCCTTTCCCCCTCTCCCTCCCCTGTGTCTCCTTTCCCCCTCTCCCTCCCCTGTGTCTCCTTTCCCCCTCTCCCTCCCCTGTGTCTCCTTTCCCCCTCTTCCTCCCCTGTGTCTCCTTTCCCCCTCTTCCTCCCCTGTATCTCCTTTCCCCCTCTCCTTGTGTCTCCTTTCCCCCCTTGTGTCTCCTTTACCCTTCTCCCTTTCCCCCCTCGTGTCTCCTTTACCCCTCTCCCTTTCCCCCTTCGTGTCTCCTTTACCCCTCTCCCTTTCCCCCTTCGTGTCTCATTTACCCCTCTCGCTTTCCCCCCTCGTGTCTCCTTCCCTCCCTCGTCTGTGTCGTGGATGCATCCCTGCCAGCAGCACCGCACTCTCCTCCTCTGCGCCTCCCATTCTCTGACCTTAACTACTTTCTGGATCAAGACGCGCATTTGCACGGCTTGATCCAGAAAGTAGTTCCAACTGGAGGACAGGAGTCACAGAGGAGAAGACAGAGTGCGGCGCTGCTGGCAGGGATGCATCCAGGAATGTGCTTGAGCTACTGGCAGGTACCAGGTACTGCAGGGTGTTGCGCTCATCGCGAGCCCTGCAATTAGCGCCTTTGGTGCTCATTGTAGCCCCTGTTGGGTGTTGGTAACGCCCAGGCCTCGAGATGAGCACCTGTGGTGCTCATTGCGAGCACTACAATGAGCGCCTTGGTGCTTATTGCAGGCTAAGTCCCGCATGCTTTAACGGCTCGCTTCGCAAGGGCTGCAAGTGCATGACCAACATCGCAAGATCCACAACTATATATGTGATTATCATCATTAATTATTATTATTATTATTAGAGAGTTAGTATAGTGGTCCAAAACTAGGGCAGTGTTGCATCTAGTAGATTTCTTTCTCTCCACCAGGTATCCATGTGATGAAAAAGGATATGCCCAGGAGGCTTCCCTATTATTATAAATTTTTTTAACTGGTGCCAGCAGTCAAGGAGGCAAGTAAAGACTTCTATCAGGACAGTTGACCCTAGGCAGACCCTCTCCCTGGACACAATAGGGCATAGGGAACCACATTTCTGCTGAACTTCCAATGTAAGCTTTAAAATTTACATGGACTTTTTTTTTGACAAATAATGATTTTTCTGCTAATTAGTAAGTGCAGAAACAAATGAAGTCGTTATTTAATATAATGACATAAATTGTAATTAAAGGGACGTTGACCCCTCAAGGGTCCTTCATCCCGCTCCTTGGTCATGTTGCAAGTGGGGAAGATGCAGGTCAAGAACTATGCCATCCCAGCTTCAAAATAAAGCCAATTAGTTTAGGAATGTTAGATATAAACTATTATATCAGACTCAGCGTGAACGTGCAAGAAGAAGGGGACGGCAGAGATGAGGTCACTGATGCAATGAACATGAGCTTGAGGGAGCTCAGAGGGGCTGACATGGGTCCATAGGGTCATGGAGATAACCAAGTCTGCTGGTATTAGTACATGGATTCAGCAAATCAATATAAAAGCAAGTTTCCATTGGAAGTAATTGACATTATTAGTTTTCTACACTTTTATATTGTTGAAGGAATTCTTTTTATTTCTTTTTTAGATTTAATCTTTTTTTTCTGATCTTGGGTGAATGTTCCTTTAACAAATCAACCTATGGAAACACTTGATGGGCTCTAACCCCAAGCTGGGCTCCACCTCGTGATTCCGGCGTTTACATTTCACGTGTAAATAAAGATCAAACGTTCGGCAAAATGTGTCAAAAGGCCCCAAAAATGATGCAACAAAAAAAAACTTGGCTCAAATATCACAATACAGTAAAATAAACAGGTTGCGGAGCAGCCACAACACGCAAGATAGCGGGAATATTAGCTGGGTCTGTGTGTCCATGTCTGAGTAATGAGTGGGGACGACCAAAAAATAATAAAACTTAACTTTTGTTCATGTTGTTAAAATGAAAAATTGGTCAAATGAACATAAGAGGGACATGGGATGCATGTAAGATCTCTATTCGGTTATTTTGATAGACTGCAGTAATGTTTTGGAATCAACAATAGGAAAGTGTAAAGTAGGATCTCCCATCAGGAGTAATCTGGCAAGAAATGAAACACGGACAAAGCCCCCGAGAGGAGAAGACGCTGCAACATGGGCGCCCAACACGGGAAATCAAACCAATCTGTTTTATGTATCTACATCTATATATCCCCTTCTGAGTCACTAACTTGTGGTGCGAAGGGGCTTGTGCACCTCAATGAAGCTGTGAGCTATACCATGTAGGGTCACCCAACATGGGCGGGTCATAGCACAGTCTACTGGAGAAAGAACTGGCAACCCACTCCAGTATCCTTGCCAAGAAAACCATATGGATAGGCAAAACCAGAAACACAGGCAAATGTGCCCGGCGTGTTGCATCCATATGGTCACAGAGAGTCGGACACGACTGAAGGAATAAACAACAACAATCTATTTATCCATCCATCTACCTTTCCACCTATCCACCATCCTCTCTGTATCTTTTTAATTATATATATATATATATATATATATATTATATATTTAAATAAATGTTTATACCTTTTTACACACTATTAATTGAAATCAAAAACAACAATAATAGCATTGAGTCAAATGATGTAAATGAACATTTTGCACTAAATAATGTCCAGATTTTTAAGACATTGTCACCTCTTTCTGGGACGGAACCGGCACATGAGCAATGAACTTCTGTTGTCCTTCTTCTCCTTCCATTTCATTTTCACTGTCTTCTCCAGACTAAAGGAGAAAAAAAAAATCACAAATATTATTAAAAGCATAAATAACATTGTCCAGAAATCAATATATGCCATTATTTATCTATAATAATGTAGATTTAAATGAACCTTCCTCATTATTGAAACAAGACATAGATTAAAGGAAAGCTGGAATAAAGTTTATTTTAAATATAGAATATTATTGTCGTTATTAATGTGTCTATATGTTTAACATTGTATATAACAAGGCATTATTAATGTATAATAATTGCATTTTAAAAACAATTGTTTTGTGCGATTTATTAACTATTTAAAAACGTCACTGACGCAATTAAATCCGTACAATCTTGCTCGGGCAAAATATTTATCCGTGGGTCTGTCTGATGTTTTTGTTATTATACGACTGTGTTTTAGTAAAAAATAATTACACTTGGAATTGTGGGAAATCAATACTTTTTTAGTGCGATGTAATGAAGCAGAAACAAGTCCCCTCCAGATTAAATGAATAGGGCTCACAAAAAATAGAAAAACTAAACTTAATCATGCATTAACAGATTTGGAGCAGTATGTCTTTCCCATAAAAGCTTTGACCCATAATATATATATAAAATAATACAGGATTTTCTGAAATTTTTACACCTGGGCTACCCTCCAGGACCAGCTTTATATTCTGGTCTTTTTTCTAATGCTGGTCTAACGTCCCTTTAAGAGAAGGAAAAAATGTAATTTAAGTCAATATTTCACTATCTGTAAGTTACAGCACAATTAAGTATTTGAATTACATTATTAATTGCACATCACTACTGAAAACACACGTGGGTTATTAATAGTTAATTAATGCACAATTTCAAAACAAATCTTATCATAAACTATTTAAAGGGCCACTGACGTAATTAGAACTGCTCTGCACCATCATGTAGAGTAGTTGAAAATTAAGCAGAAAACATGTAAACACTTTGAAGTTCTTTTATAGTTACTTAAAACTGCTGCTTGGATAGCATTAATGGCACTAACCCCGATTCATTGGGCCTATAGGCTCAATCTACCAGGTCGTGAATGGACCATAAATTACAAGCTTCCTCTAAATGCTCACATTTGTCTTTACTGCACTAATATATTTCACATTTTTCCCTTTTGATACTAGAACATCGAAAGATCCCAAAGCTGACCTTTCTTTGTGGTTTTATTGACACATGCAGGGTGCTTGTGATTTTTGGTCCTTGTAGAATCTCTTTTCAGACAGACAGGCAGGAATACCCTGGTTATAAAAACCTTATAAAGCAGTGACATATAGATACATACTTTCAGTGCTCTGTTTGATGCCACATTCCACGTCCCGTTAATATATACAAAGGTTGCACAAGTGCCAATGAGTATCAGTAAACAAACATTGCCCAACTCTGCCCATGCACCGCATTCTGGCCATGTCTTGTTACACTTTGTTCTTATTAACCTGTCCGGTCACCATCTATCCTGGTCACATGACCCGTATCATGCTCCGGTCACCTAGTAAGGTACTGGGAGATATCACCAACCTCACGTGCCAACCATTCCTGGGTATCACTGCCCAAGTACGCTGATCACGCGCTCTCGGTGATGATTAACGTCGACAAAAGGTTTGTTTAACTGAGTGGGTATCAGAGCTTCAATGATAACTAGAATCAACATAAACAATTAAAGGGTCACGGCCGTGATGTAAAAACCATGTGGTTTTATTTTGAAACTGAACGGGTCTAGGCCTTAGTCTTCATATCCTCGCACCTAAATATGGATGGCAAACTAAACTAACATGTCGAATATCCCAGCTATAGCGGAAATGAAAATAATACACATGTAAATACAAAGAATTACAATTAATTATTGTTAGAAAGTGGAAAGACAAAAGAAATTCCTCCGACTTATCTCTCATCATGGGGAGTGCTAACCCACAGTCCAGCAGGTAGATCAGAATAATGATAAAGTCCTTGCAGTGTCACTTTAAGCTCTGGCCAAGAGGGATTTTTCTCACCGATTTGAGTTGCGAGGTAAGATCTGTGCCCCAAACATTTGGAGCAGAATAAATGCGTCTTGGTCTTCAGTAACTAAGAAGGGAAAGGATGTGCAATGTACCTCGAGACTTCATCACTAACTAGATTACTGAGTTATAGCACGCGCCTCGAGAGCTTATGCAGAGAGAGAGCCTAGTGTTCCAAGTCCTTACTTCCTTCTCGTTAGTGCATATAATTAGTGACATTGCAGAGGCAATAACCCAAACCCGACCAACACAGCCTGCTCTTGTAAGGTTCATTCATAATAAGCCCCCTGCGTTTGGTCACGTATTGCGAATAACGTATTAAATAACATCCTTTCACGCTTCATCATTTTTGAAAACCTATACATTGATTGTGACTATCCATTTATACATTCCAGAATGCAAAGATTCAGCAACAAAAAGTGCTCAAATAAATATACTATGTGCATATTCCATACCATATACAAATCTAGTCATATTCAGTGTTCATTTCTACTATATATTTTGCATTGTAACCCTGGTCATGTTTGTCGATGATAATGAAAGGCCACTTGTTTCACTTGATGGGCCGCACAGGGCGCTGAAACATTGAAAGGGTCACACAATGTTTTTTTTTGTTTTTTTTTAAAGTGGTAAAATCGCTGTGGGAGGAGTAAGGGGGATTAATGTACAATAAAGGTGTAGATGTGTTTTGAAGACATACAATGGATTGTGTACTGCTAAAGAGGGACATGCAGAGGAACTGAGTGAGGAGTGTCTGGAGGCTGCTGGCAACCCACATCGGTTTTTACTGTCTAAAATAAAATAAATAGTGCCTGTATGGGTCTGCCCTTTGCAGCATATGCAGTCACAGACTCTGCATGGCTTAATGTGCAGTGAGGTTTTCCTTCAGCAGAATGTTGTTGAGAAATAGCCAATGACTTGTTTGTTGGAGACACTTCCCAGCAAGTACTATAGTGTGTGTCTGCATATGCTAAGTGGGCAGACTCTTACAGGGACTATTTGTTTTATTTCAAGCAGTAAATACAGATGTTGGTAGCCAGAAGCCTCCAGATACTCCTCATTCAGCTCCTCTTCATGTCCTTCTTCAGCAGTACACAATCCATTTTATTGTCACTGAATCCACCTCTACCTGTGTGATTTTAGGCAGTAGAAACAGAGCTGATAAGAACTTCCTAATAAAATAAATACAATCTAGAAAACTTCCAAGATGGTAGCTAATTATTATTATTATCGTTTATTTGTAACGCGCCAACATATTCCGTAGCGCTGTACATAAGTTAAGTTACAGGCCATGACAAGTTCAAGATTCACACATTGCAATGAATGGAGGGCCCTGTCTTTGAGCTTGGAGTCCGGTGTCCATAGCGCTTTCCCTAAAGCACTGCGCAGGATTGAAACTCGCAGACTTACAATCTAAAGGTTGAAGTGTGTATGTGGTACAGTAGGGAGAGAGTAGTGCTGAGCATGTTAGGGAGGAAGGTTATAGGCTTCTTTAAAAAGAGGTGCATTTTTATTGATGTTTTGAAGGATTTAAGGCAGGAGGATAGTCTGACGCGAGGCAAGGAGTTCCAGAGAATAGGGGCAGTGCGAGAAAAGTCCTGGAGGTGGGAGTGAGAGGAGGTGACAAGAGTGGTAGAAAGAAGAAGGTCGTTAGCAGAACGAAGAGGGCTTGTGGGGGAGTATTTGGAGATGAGAGCAGAGATGTATGGGGGTGTGCTGTTGTTGAGGGCTTTATAAGTTCGGGTCAAGATTTTAAACTTTATTCTGGAGACTAAGGGAAGCCAGTGAAGTGATTGACAAAGAGGAGCTGCCGACACTGAACGATGTGCACTGAAGATGAGTCTGGTGGAGGCATTTATTATGGATTGAAGTGGGGAGAGGCGAGTGATGGGCGGGCCAACAAGGAGCGAGTTGGAATAGTCAAGACGAGAAATGATGAGAGAGTGTATTAGAATCTTAGTAGTGTCTTGTAAGGTAATGGCGTATTTTGTATATGTTTTTTAGATGGAAAAGACAGGATTTGGTTAGAGACTGTATGTGTGGGATGAAAGAGAGGGCAGGGTCCAGTAGAACCCAGAGACAACGGGCTTGGGAGGTGGGAGTGATGATGGCGTTGTTGACAGAGAGAGAGATGGGAGGAATTGAAGCTGTAGTAGAGGGTGGGAAGATTAGGAGTTATGTCTTAGACATGTTGAGTTTCAGATGGTGGGCGGACATCCAAGAGGATATACTAGAGAGGCAGTCGGAGGCGTTTGCTAGAAGAGAGGGGGATAGGTCTGGTCCTGAGAGGCAGATTTGGGTGTCATCTGCATAGAGATGGTACTGGAACCCAAAAGAGTTTATTAGGCTGCCGAGTGAGGATGTGTAGATGAAGAAGAGGAGGGGGCCTAGGACTGATCCTTGGGGTACGCCAATAGACAGGGGGTGAGGAGAAGAAGATGTGCCGGAGAAGGAGACGCTAAATGATCGTTCTTGGAGGTATGATAAGAAACACAAGAGAGCAGTGTCTTGAATGCCGAGGGAGGAGAGAATGTGGAGTAGAAGAGGATGGTCAACTGTGTCAAAGGCGGCAGAGAGATCCAGAAGAAGCAAAATGGAAAAGTGGCCTTTAGACTTGGCGGTGAGCAGGTCATTGGTGACTTTTATGAGGGCTGTCTCAGTGGAGTGCTGGGGCCGAAAACCGGATTGGAAGGTGTCAAGTAGAGAGTTAGAGGAGATGAAACTGGTGAGGCGGTTATAGACGAGCCGCTCCAGCAGTTTTGAAGCCAGGGGAAGCAGAGAGATAGGGCGATAGTTAGATGATAGGGCGATAGTTAGATGATAGGGCAGTAGTTAGACGATAGGGCAGTAGTTAGACGATTGGGCGGTAGTTAGACGATTGGGCGGTAGTTAGACGATTGGGCGGTAGTTAGATAGATGATTGGGCGGTAGTTAGATGATAGGGCGATAGTTAGATAGATGATTGGGCGGTAGTTAGATGATTGGGCGGTAGTTAGATGATTGGGCGGTAGTTAGACGATTGGGCGGTAGTTAGATAGATGATTGGGCGGTAGTTAGATGATAGGGCGATAGTTAGATAGATGATTGGGCGGTAGTTAGATGATTGGGCGGTAGTTAGATGATTGGGCGGTAGTTAGATGATTGGGCGGTAGTTAGAGGATTGGGCGGTAGTTAGAGGATTGGGCGGTAGTTAGAGGATTGGGCGGTAGTTAGAGGATTGGGCGGTAGTTAGACGATTGGGCGGTAGTTAGATAGACGATTGGGCGGTAGTTAGATAGACGATTGGGCGGTAGTTAGATAGACGATTGGGCGGTAGTTAGATAGACGATTGGGCGGTAGTTAGATAGACGATTGGGAGGTAGATAGACGATTGGGCGGTAGTTAGATAGACGATTGGGCGGTAGTTAGATAGACGATTGGGCGGTAGTTAGATAGACGATTGGGCGGTAGTTAGATAGACGATTGGGCGGTAGTTAGATAGACGATTGGGAGGTAGTTAGATGATTGGGCGGTAGTTAGATGATTGGGCGGTAGTTAGATGATTGGGCGGTAGTTAGATGATTGGGCGGTAGTTAGAGGATTGGGCGGTAGTTAGAGGATTGGGCGGTAGTTAGAGGATTGGGCGGTAGTTAGAGGATTGGGCGGTAGTTAGAGGATTGGGCGGTAGTTAGAGGATTGGGCGGTAGTTAGATAGACGATTGGGCGGTAGTTAGATAGACGATTGGGCGGTAGTTAGATGATTGGGCGGTAGTTAGATGATTGGGCGGTAGTTAGATGATTGGGCGGTAGTTAGACGATTGGGCGGTAGTTAGACGATTGGGCGGTAGTTAGACGATTGGGCGGTAGTTAGACGATTGGGCGGTAGTTAGACGATTGGGCGGTAGTTAGACGATTGGGCGGTAGTTAGATAGACGATTGGGCGGTAGTTAGATAGACGATTGGGCGGTAGTTAGATAGACGATTGGGCGGTAGTTAGATAGACGATTGGGCGGTAGTTAGATAGACGATTGGGCGGTAGTTAGATAGACGATTGGGCGGTAGTTAGATGATTGGGCGGTAGTTAGATGATTGGGCGGTAGTTAGATGATTGGGCGGTAGTTAGATGATTGGGCGGTAGTTAGATGATTGGGCGGTAGTTAGACGATTGGGCGGTAGTTAGACGATTGGGCGGTAGTTAGACGATTGGGCGGTAGTTAGACGATTGGGCGGTAGTTAGATAGACGATTGGGCGGTAGTTAGATAGACGATTGGGCGGTAGTTAGATAGATGATTGGGCGGTAGTTAGATAGATGATTGGGCGGTAGTTAGATAGATGATTGGGCGGTAGTTAGATGATTGGGAGGTAGTTAGATGATTGGGCGGTAGTTAGATGATTGGGCGGTAGTTAGATGATTGGGCGGTAGTTAGATGATTGGGCGGTAGTTAGATGATTGGGCGGTAGTTAGACGATTGGGCGGTAGTTAGACGATTGGGCGGTAGTTAGACGATTGGGCGGTAGTTAGACGATTGGGCGGTAGTTAGACGATTGGGCGGTAGTTAGACGATTGGGCGGTAGTTAGATAGACGATTGGGCGGTAGTTAGACGATTGGGCGGTAGTTAGACGATTGGGCGGTAGTTAGATAGACGATTGGGCGGTAGTTAGATAGATGATTGGGCGGTAGTTAGATGATTGGGAGGTAGTTAGATGATTGGGCGGTAGTTAGATGATTGGGAGGTAGTTAGATGATTGGGCGGTAGTTAGATGATTGGGCGGTAGTTAGATGATTGGGCGGTAGTTAGATGATTGGGCGATAGTTAGTGAGGTGAGAGGATGATATTAGGATGGAGACTTCATCCTCTGTTCCAGGGGTAAAGTACTTCAAAGTGGCTGTGGGAATGGGGTCAAAATTAAATCCAATACTTCAACATGATAAACATATCTTACCGCCTCATCATCGTTTACTGCGTAGATGTTCACATCTTCTTCTTCTTCATTCTTGTCTCCAGTTGCAAGACGCTCCTCTTTGTCCACTTTCCATTTCTCAATGGCTTCCGCAATGGCTAGGAAACCAAGACAGAGCTGGTTAATACTAACCATAATACAGAGTGAACAGCTAAGAATGTAGAGGACTCTTCTGGGTTCCTTAAGTTGTCCAGTAAGATTCCCCTGATCACAAAGCAGATACTAAACCTGAAATAATTATTAACGTCTAATATAAGTCAAACTACATAAAGCATCTTCACATGAATACAAATGATAACGTATTTAGTTCTATCCTATCCCTACAGGGTTCAATATTAATTACTAGACTGGACTCTGTACTGATGACCCTTGAGCTACAGGTCAATGTGATATGGGAGGCTCCTGGGTATTACTAGGAATATAATATCCCTGGGTACCTATTTATTTTATGTACTTAATTGTATTCAGAAGTGCTTATAAGCTCTGTTTTTCTGTCTAAAATCAAACAAATAGTCCCTGCAGCATATGCAGACACAGATTCTGTAGTACTGGGCGTGTAGCGGCTCATACTAACCAATCAGTGACCATCTCTCAGAAGCATTCTTTAACATGCAGCTGAGATGTGTTCCCTGATAGGCTAGGACACTGCACATTCAGCCCTACAGAGTCTGTGTCTGCATATGGTGAAGTGGGCAGAGCCATACAGGGACTATTTGTTTGATTTTAGGCCTTATAAGAACTTCTTAGTGAAAAAAAACAAAGAAGTAAATAGATACACAGGGATATTATATAGCTAGTAAAATCCAGAAACCTTCACTATCCCTTTAATTGTGACACTAACTGAAAATCCATTGACCCTTTAAACCCAAATCATTATGCAAATATACAACAAACAAAACACTGATTTTATAAGATTTCTGATGAAGCAGCGAGATGACATCATTACAGGTTTAATACAATATATTGCTCACAGATGTATATTCTTACCTTTCTTTTCCTGCTCTTGTTCCAATGGCACTAAGACGCCGTCATCCTCGTCCCTGTATCCATAATACTCGGCATCAATATCCTTCATCAGTTCAGTGCGCGTCTTACGTGGAGGAGGAACGGCTATGAAACAAAATGCATCAGCAGAGTTATACAGAAATCTGAGGATGATACAATGTATGAACCAAAAAGGATGTTTTGTTCAAAAATGCCATCTCCTATTTAAACTCAACTTCAAATTTATATATAACTAGCGACTTGCCCGTCAAAAACATGGCGGCAATTAAATTGTAAGGCAGGTAATGCTGTTTGCCACAGAGAGTAAGTGTTTTGGTGGTCCGAGATCCTTCGGCGCTCATTGCGAGCCTCTTGGTTGGTGTATGTGTTGTTATCATAAGCACTTTTGCGCTTATTGTAAGGTCGGCAGTGATCTGGTTTTGGCGCTTATTGCAAGCCTCTCCCCTGGTGTAGTTTGTGTCCTATGAGCACCGTTGGCGCTCCTTGTGGGTGGCGCGGTGAAGGTGTTTGTGGTTGTTTGCGATAGTGTGGTGTTAATTTGTTTTTGTTTTGTGTATATTTTTTTTTCCGTATGCTAATTAATTAATTAATGAAATCATAAATTAATATACTTTACCTGTTTGTAATTAATATATGCAGGAAGCATTGTGCTGAAGAGCTAACAATCTGTTTTGATGTTGCTGTAGCATATAATGTAGATGTAAGTGTCAGCAATGTGTGCAGTGTGTAGTGTAAATAGGCTGCGTGCGCGAGGGGAAGCCGTTAGTGTAGCTGTGTACTTCCGCATTGTGTAAGTTAGCGTTGTAAAATGGCGGCGAATGTGTATGTGGTAGGCCGGTTTGTACGATTTAGCGTCCTTGCTAATAGTGTATGTTGTAGGTCGTACAGGTTTTTGGAAAAGCCGTATTTGGTTATTTTGGTATTTTGCGTCTTTAGGAGTCGTGTAGCCTCGTTTTCGTTTTCTTCGTTGGATATTTTTTCTCTCACTTAAGGGATTTCCGAGTGTCTAAACTTTGTAAATTTGAGTGAAATCGAGGTTTAAGCCGTGTTGCAGAGGTCCTGGGTGTCCCCCCTTGCTGTGGGTAAGGTTTTTATTTAATTTTTGTGTGTATTTTTTTAATGTTTGCCGCTGTGCACGGGTTGTCCGTTAGGGTCGTATTTTTTTTTTTGTGCAAGACCGCAATTTTTTATTTTCTAAGTCCTGCGGTTCGGATTTTTTTGTGTAAGTCCGTAGTTAGTCATTGCGTGTTTATTGTTTTTTTTTCAAAGTCCCGCCTGTGTGGTCGTTTGTAACCGGTTGTAAGGCGCCGTAGAGCCTCCAGCTCCGCAAATGTGGCCCCTCGCTTTGCAACGGTCCGCAATTGCGGTCTCAAAGTCGTAGGTGGTCTTAGGGATGAGCGCCTATGTGGTCGTTTGTAACCGGTTGTAAGGCGCCGTAGAGCCTCCAGCTCCGCAAATGTGGCCCCTCGCTTTGCAACGGTCCGCAATTGCGGTCTCAAAGTCGTAGGTGGTCTTAGGGATGAGCGCCTATGGCGCTCATCTCCACCAGTGCAAGGAGCGCCTTTGGCAACGCGAGCCCGCAAGCGTTAGCAACAACCTGCATTGCTGACAACTATATATGTGATCACAGACTCTGTAAAGCTCTATTCCCTCAATTGATTAGATGCACCTGAGCAGACCTGATTTGAGACTGCTCCTGGAGTATGAAGAGGTTGCTTATGGACCGACTGAATGAAGGATACCTGAGCTTTAGAAAGATACACATAGTGGAGACCTGGAATTCTGAAGACTATACACCTAAATTTACCTCAATGAGAGTTGGTAAGTCAACAAACTTTATCAGTTAAGGTAATGCTTCTACTTCACAAAATGTGAGGGGTGTATTCACTTTTGTGACTGTATATATATATCTAGTAACCTCAACATATAATTTAGCAGTCACCGTAGTAGATAACTCAGAACAAATGCTTTGTGTGTCTCATTGATGTGAGTCTGCACATGCTCTCAAAACCCTTTCTAAAAATGAAAGACTGTGATTATAGCCTAAATGAAAAGTTGTACAATCTAAATAAAGGACCACAATATTTCATCATGTGCAAAGGTTCATGTGATCCGGAGTATGAAAAGGAAATTTGTATAATTAATTACGCCAATTAACTATCACAGTAATCTCATTTGATTCAATGTTGTGCAGTGTGTACATCACTGCAGTTTATTCAATATAATTTACTTACTCTTATCTTAAATTAGTCCTCCTGATTCCTCCAATTAAAATCAGAGATTGCAAACATCCGTATACAGCTGGAGGTATCCAATTATATATATATATATATGCGGGCGAGTAGGGTTGCTGTGAATGTCCAGTAATCCAGACGATTACTTAATTTTATATTATATGGCACATTTCTATGGACATTTTTTTCTTGTATCTGGAAAGTCATTATAACATCAGCCAAATGTTGACAAAAATATTGAACAGTTAGGACCAGAAAGATTTTAATGGACCATACAGGCGGTTTCTATGAGAGGAACATACTTTGGAAACAAATCTAGGAGCCAAAAGTACAAATGTTAGGAGCCCTGACTCCCGGGAAGTTTCATTCATTTCATCATGATTGAATATGGAATTTTCTGTCTTGCTATAAACACTTACGTTCTTTCTCAAACAGTTCCCGGACACCAGGTAAATCTTTGGCTGCTCCAAAGTATTTGTATCCTCTGTTTCCTGGAACTTCCTTCCCTTCATGATCGAGCATCTTGGGTCCGATACGCTGAAAGAGAGAATAAGAAATTAAAGGGCCAGTTACCTCACCATAAGTGCTCTTCATGGTGTGAAAGAGCACAAGATTGTATGTTAAAATTATCTTTTTTTTTTTTATTTAATTACACTTATACCAGTTAAAAAAACTAAAGTTTTAGGTCTGTTTACATTTCCAAGATTAATTAATCTGCCAGCTGTTGTGCAGAGAAGGAGTTATATGTTTTTCTTTGCATTCAGGAATCCGACAGCCCAGCAGTTAACCCACAAATAACTTATTTCAAAGATTCTAACACTCCTTTCTATGTACAGATGAATTTATAAAGCGTTTTACATTGGTGTGCCCCACATAATAATATTAAATGGGACCCCATTAAACATGGAAATTTGTACAAAAAAAAATCTAGATTAATACACAAAATATATTTAGATATATTAACCCCAAGATAAATCCTGCATAATATTAAGATGGAATGGTTTTCATGGATTTGTTTAGGAGTACTGATAAATAATTATAAAGGTATTTCAAGGTTCATACAATATACAATGGGCCATTTAGTTTTGCTATAATAAATATAGGAATAGAAAGAAATAGATATATATATATATATATATATATATATATATATATATATAAACAGGCTTGTTTTCCAACAGAATTACTCTGTGAACATCGTTTTCGTTGCCTCTAAGGATTCTGGGTAATGATATGTAAATAAATGTTGTGTGTGCAACACATTTAATTAAATAATTTCAACCTTAATGTGTGCTGGTTATTATTTATATAATATACTGGTAGAGCGTTTTTATTATATTATACATATATAAAAAAATATTTCTACTTACCCCATAATCTGGTCCACCCAACTCCTTAATACGTTTCTCCCAGTGTCCCTTTTCTCTAATAAGTTTGTTGATTTCATCATTTAAATCTCGTATCCTAAATTCACCTAAACCAGCTGCAGAGAGGGGAACAAGGGAGATATCTCTAAATATATTTTCAGTTGGAAACAGGATGTCCTCCTCGATCTTGTGTGTGTGTGTATATATATATATATATATATATATATATATATATATATATATATATATATATATATATATATATATATATATATATATATATATATATATATATATATATAGATTAATGAGTATTGCAATATAATTTGATCACTTTTGTATTTGACAAACGCCTTATTTATAATGACCAACTTTCGAGAGGCTCAACCTCTCTTTATCAAGTCTGAAGCAATACTAACATGAGATGGTACCCTCTGTTTGATTAAAAACAGCAGATGCAGAGAGAGTGGAGACAGCATAGGAATTGTGTTTCCACTCTCTTTGCACCTGCTGTTTTTATTCAAACTGAGGGTTCCATCTCATGTTAGTATTGCCTTCAGACTTGATAAAGAGAGGTTGAGCCTCTCGAAAGTTGGTCATGATAAATAAGGCGTTTGGCCAATACAAATTATATTGCAATACTCATTATTAATTTATATATATATATATATATATATATATATATATATATATTATATATACACACACACACATCTACGGTCCATGATTAGTCACAGTATTGATGGGATAAAAATGTTAATTCTACACCGCTGCTTCTCCAAAGGTTTTTGCTGCATCTTTCCACTAATAGCGTTATTAGAACATCTTTCATGACAAATAAAAAAAAGCAATTTCTAAAGCGCATTAAAATTTGGATCTATATTGTACTAGCAGTTTTTCTCCAAGGTAAATAATATCTGAAACTGATTTTGTGGCTCCTGTATGTGCGCCTCATTATGCTAATGTGAGTACTTGATAAGAGTATCAGAGGGGTCTTACTGACAACCACATCGAATTTCCCAGGACAGATGTGCTCTAGAACAAAATGAACAACATAGAGCCAGTTCTTCATGCTCTTTAAGAACAATCTAAAGATCAAGGTAATTTCTGGGTGACAAAGTCCTTTTAAACTTAAGGGCTATGGGGAAGGAAAACAGTTATTGCACTGCATTCTGGGAACCTGGGCAGGGACATGCAAATGTGCCCACCTAAACTAGGTCAGTCATAGATAGAATCATCTTACCGTTTTGAATCTGTGCGACTTTCTTTGATATTTCACCAATAATCTGTTTTAATGAAAAATCATTTTTAATGGTCAATAAACAGAGATATCCGGCATTAAAACAAATACTTTACACATCACAATAAATAAAACCGTTACAACCTCTTCTAAACAGATCGACATAAAGCTACTGCTACAGGAGGAAAGAAAATATTTCAGCTCTAGTGCTGTAAACTAAAAATCTAAATATTCAAGTATACAGTTTTCTGCAAAAAAAGTTATTCTATTAAAGGGCCATTGAAGATATTTTTTCTTTGTTGCATTTGATAATATTCAAAAATGTGTTTCTTTTTTGAAAATGAACTGGACCCCCATGGCACACTTCCTACCACCAGAGGGTCAATATTGGACCCCCATGGTCCCCCAAAACTTAAAATAAAAAAAAAAGATAGCCCCTCATTGTAACAGGGGTATGTTTATGTTCCATGGGGTCACAAGTGGTAAATATTATACCCCTTAATTGTGTTGGATTTGGGCACCTTCTGAATACGGATTTAATTACCAAAATCCCACTGAACATCAATAATATCATAGCAAAGAAACTAACATAGTAATATAGACTCCATGGCTGACACAGAACCAAAATACCCATTTAGTCTGTCCAAGATTATTGTTGTTCAGTCCTTCAGTCATGTCCGACTCTCGGTGGCCATATGGATGCAGCACGCCCGTTTCTGGTTCAGTGCATCCATAAGGTTTTCATGGCAAAGATACTGGAGTAGGTTGCCAGTTCCTTCTCTAGTGCACCATAATTTGTCTGCTATGACCTGCTCATATTGGGTGACCGTACATGGTATAACTCACAGCTTCACTGAGGTACACCAGCCCCTTCACCGCGACAAGGTAATGATCCGGGGGAACATCCGGATAGCCTTATGCTAATCCCAGACATGATTGAATTCCTTAAAGGGACAGGGAGCACGCCCTGTTTTTTCAGGCATGAAAAGGAGCAGGTTTAAATATTACAAATGTTTTTTATTGCTTGAAAAGTAAAACCTGATGAAACTTAATTGAAACGAACAGAGAATGCGGACGGCATACTATAGTCTGTAGATCTCATTGGCTGGCAGAGGACAAGCCCCAAAGAGCTGGTAAACTTCTTTCTCAGGTATCATGCTGTAAGAAATGCATTTTCTACCCTATGTAGTTGAAGTTAGCACTTACAGCAGACATTAACACTTACAAGTCTCTGAGAACCTATGGAATGAGCCAATTGGGCGTCCATCCCTACTATCAACACTGAAGGGAAATGAACATCTTGTTAAAGGGACAAAGCAATTATCAAGTCCTGCAAGGACCAAAAATCATAAGCACAGGCACATTTTTACATTTTGTTTGCAAAGATTGTCAGCATATTTATTTAAAAATGTGAAAAGTCCTACCGCAGAGAAGAGTTAAACTCAGGGAGAGCTTGTAATTTATGGTTCCTTCAGGGGCTGTGCGCTGTGGTATAGGAAAATAAACAGTTTCTGTGCGGTGTAAATGAACCCGGTCACATTTACAAACAATTCCGAAAACAATGAGAAGGATTTCAAAAGAAACATTTTTACACATTTTCCACCTGATTTTGACTGCTCTAAATGATGCGTATTCTGTTTTATAATAATAACCGATATATAAAGCATTTGTTTGTATTGGAATCTTTGCTTTGTCCCTTTAAATAATATGCACATACCTCAGGAATTATTTAACTTTCCTTTTTGACATTTAAGAATAACAGAAGAATATCAAGAGAAAAGCTGTTAATATACAAGACAGTCTTATTTGGTCAGTGCTGAGGCAGGACGGCCTGAAGCTACCAGGAGAGGCCCATCAGACACTAACAGTCACTATCTACCTGCGCACAGGTAAGCGTCGCGGCGCAGGTAGGGATCTAGAAATGTAAATATGACCATAACACAGACGCTTTGTTGGTTCGGTTATATTGAACATCTGCATTTGCGGTATTGTCTATCCCATTATAACACCACACAGATAATTAAAATAAAAGACAAAATACCTGTCGCCTCCACTTCTCAGCTTTGGGCAACTCATTACACTCCGAGGCAAGAAATGGTCTTCTTTCCTAAAGAATAAAACAAAATTAAAGTCAGCTTTTTTTACACGATATGCGTTGAAAAACACGAAGTAACCACAAATACATTTTCTTCCTGGCAATTCCTGCAACTTTCACTTAGACTATGGTGGTGGTGGTGGTGTTAAGTCATTCAGTTGTGTCTGACTCTCCATGACCTATGTCTGGTCTTTCTTATCCATACGATTTTCTTGGGGGTTGCCATTTCCTTCACCAGTGGGCCATGATTTGTCTGACCTCTCTACTATGACCTACTCATCTTGTGTTATCCTACATGGTATAGCGCACAGATTCATTGAGGTACACAAGCTCCTTCACCACAACACAGTAGGGATCCAGAAGGGGAGACTATGGTAGGGCTCGTCAATAGGCGAATCTGGGTCCAAATCAGGACCCCAGGCCCTCTTCTTTCTGCCCTTCCTGCATTATTGAGTTGATCATATGTCTCAGATACTTAAACAAACTATCAGTTGGCTTTCTGTTCACTAAATATAAATCCATTCCTGTGCTCTTCTAAATGCCGTTATAATTAAATATTTTTTTGTACCCATAAAAGTATGGAATCCGAACCTTGACATCATTGTCATAAAGAAGTTATTTGAAGGAAACAAACTTGCAAAGATTTAAACCTCTCTCTGTTTGATAGCAAGTCCTCCGTCTCATTAAAGCTGCAGTTACAGATATATTTACCCCACATCATGAGTCACCAGTGACATTATGGCAGCATTACCAAGATGGAGGTCTCGTTATCAAAGAGCGGAAAATAGAAAGTCTAATTCATGATTAAGTGGTGTACGTAGTATTAAAGAATAAATGATTACTAGAAGTGAAGTGCGGCTTTAAAGGGACATGGAAAGTTCCTGGATGTTACTAGGTATATAATATCCTGTGTATCTATTTACTTGGATCTTTCCTGTTGGGTGGCCAACAGCAGTGTCTGTAGCAGCGCGGCGCGGAGCCGCTAGATAGCGGTGTGGACATTTTACACAAATTCTTATTTTAAACTGTTACCCTTACCTTATGAAATGAAGTTAAATTTCAGATGAAATACAGTAAAATATAGGCAGCACCATCTAGCGACCGCTCGCCGCCACTTCTAGCGCCCAACCATCATGAAAGGTCCATATTCTTTTATGTACCGTATTTTTTTGCCGTATCTTATACAACAAATACACATTTTGCCTGCCATTAAAACTGCCCCTAACTTTGTGTGGTGCTTGCTCGCAGTCCTCTTTCTGCCCCTCTTGATCCTCTCCCCCTCCTGATTCTCCCCTTCGACCCCTCTGATCCTTCCCTTGCCCCCCTTTAGATCCCCACTCCTGATCCCCCCCCCCCCACACTGGCGCTTCCTACGGCACCAGCAGCATGCCTCTGAACTGCGTCTCGTCTGCTGGCGCATCTTAGTGACGTCACACACGCGACACAAGGGAAGGCTGCAGTACAGGAGGAGTGCTGGTAGGAAGCGCTGTGCGATGGGGTGAGATCAAGATGGGCCAAGGTATGATCATAGATGGGCAGAGGGGAGAATCAAGAGAAGAAAGGGGAGGATCAAGAGGGGCAGGGGGTCCAGGAGGGTCAGGGAGGGTCAAGAGCTCCTGGAGGCTCCCAAATGTGTGTGTGTGTGTGTGTATATATATATATATATATATATGTGTGTGTGATGTAGGTGTGTATATGTGTGTGTGTGATGTAGGTGTGTATATGTGTGTGTGTGATGTAGGTGTGTATATGTGTGTGAAGTGTATTTGTGTTTGATTCAGAATATTTTTTTCTTGTTTTCCTCCTCTAAAAACTAGGTGCGTCTTATGTTCAGATGCGTCTTATATGGCGAAAAACACGGTACTTTATTTTATTAAGAAGTGCCTAAAAGATCTGTTTTTTTCTGCCTATAATTTTACAAATAGTTCCCAAATGATTTCTCCCCTCTACAGCTCATGAAGACAATATACTCTAAAGTACACAGGTTGCACTGTTTAATAGTAACTAATACGTAGCAACATTCTGCAACATGCTGCTTGAGAGAGGTCACGGATTGGCTAATTTGAAACACTGCACATCACAGTCTGTATATTCATGAGCTACAGAGGGCCAACACAAAAAATACACATTTTATGATATTAGGCAGAAAAAAAGAGTAAAGTAAATCTTGTATATCTATTGTGGGTCTTTATATTGAGGCAGCGACACAGATATGTTTTTCTTACCTTGACTTTTCCTTCCTCAAGCTGAGCCTGACGAAACCTCGCTAAGGCCGTCCTAAGAAGAAATTACAGGGTATGAATATCATAAAATGATAAAAAAAACACGGAAACACATTTATTTACATTTAGCAGTTTAATCCAACGCAAAATATAAAGTTCCATTTTATAGATGTTCAACAACAGGAAATGAGAACCAACAAATTGGTTTAAAAGGCAAGTGGCTCTGGGCTTCTGCCTGGTCCTTCCTTCCTCACCCTCCCACTGCTGATAACTACAAATACACCCTTAGGATCCAACTATCAGAATGTCACCCAAGATGGGCAGGTCATAGCAGAGAGGTCAGAAAAATCACGGTGCAGTGGTGAATGTTGGAGAGGGAACTGGCAACCCATTCCGGTATCTTTGCTAAGAAAATTGTATGGACAAGCACAAGCAGACACTTAAATATAAGGCCGAGAAAGATGAGCCCCTCAGGTCAGAAGGTGCCTACCACATTACTGAGGCAGAGCAGAGGGCAAGTACATATAGCACCAGATCTAATGAAGTGGTTGGGCCCAAGCCAAAAGGACACCCATCTGCGGATGTGACTGGAGGGGAAAGGAAAGACCGCTGCTGCAAAGATCATATCAGCATAGGAACATGGAGTGTTAGAACTATGACCCAAGGCAAACTGGATGTGGTCAAGGATGAAATGGCAAGGTTAAACATTGATATCCTGGGAATTCATGAACTTAAATGGACTGGAATGGGACATTTTACATGGGACAACTAATAGATCTTCTACGGTGGTCAAGAATCCTGCAGAAGAAATGGAGTAGCCATCATAGTCAATCAAAGGGTGGCCAAAGGAGTGACAGAATGATTTTAATTCAAATTCAAGGCAAGCCATTTAATATCACAGTGATCCAAGTCTATGCTCCAACTATGGATGCTGAGGAGGCTGAAGTTGTGAAGTTCTACAAAGACATTCAACACGTCATAGATATAACACCAAGAAAAGATGTTACTATCATCATAGGGGATTGGAAGCTAAAGTACGGAACCAAAGGACACCTGGAGTAACTGGCAAGTCTGGTCTTGGAGTACAAAATGACGCAGGTCAGAGATTAGTAGAATTCTGTCAAGATAATTCTCTGGTCGAAGCAAACACTTAAAAGCCTCTGAGACGACTCTACACATGGACATCACCAGATGGACAACATAGAAATCAGATTGACCATATACTTTGCAGCCAAAGATGGAGAACAAGTCCTGGAGCTGACTGCGGCTCAGACCATGAGCTTCTTATTGCAAAGTTCAGAATTAAACTTAAGAAATTACGGAAAATCATGAGAGCAAGCAGATACAAAATAAATAATATCCCTTGTGAATATGCAGTGGAAGTAAAAAATAGATTTAAGGGACTAGACATGGAAGATAGAAGGCCTGAAGAACTAGACATGGAAGATAGAAGGCCTGAAGAACTTTGGACAGACATTTGCAACATTATCCAGGAAACAGCAACAAAGAATATCCCTAAAGAAAGAAAAGTAAGAAGTCAAACTGGTTATCTGATGAGGCTTTGGAAGTAGCCCAGGAAAGAAGGAAAGAGAAAGGTAGTGGAGATAAGAAAAGATTTGTCCAACTGAATGAAGAATTCCAGAAGAGCAAGAAGACGTTCTACAATGAGTGATGTAAAGAGATAGAAGAAGATAAGCGAATGGGAAAGTCAAGAGATTTCTTCAAGAAAATTGGGGCTCTCAAATGAACCTTTGATGCCAAAAGTGGGCGTGATAACAGATAAAAATGGAAGGGACTTAACAGAAGAAGATCAGATAAAGAAGAGGTGGCAGGAATACACTGAAGATCTATACAGGAAGGATCTTAACAGCAGTGATGACGTCAATAGTTTGTCCAATGAGCTGGAGCCAGACATCTTGGAGAGCGAAGCGAGATGGGCCCTCATATCACATGCCACCAAGATAATGTTTAAAATCCTAAAAGCTCGGCTCCAACTATATATGGACAAGGGACTACCAGATGTGCCAGCCGGGTCCCGCAGAGGAAGAGGCACAAGAGATCCAATTGCCAAGGTCCGCTGGATAATAGACAAAGCAAGAGAGTTCCAGAAAACATTTACTTCTGCTTCATAGACTATTCTAAAGCCTTTGGCTATGTGGATCACAACAAAATTTGGCAAGTTCTTAAAGGGATGGGAGCACCAGATCATCTAATCTGCCTCCCAAGAAATTTGTATGTGGACCCGGAAGCCACGGTCAGAAAAGAATATGGGACAACCAAATGGTTCAATATCGAAAAGCTACATATTGTCACCGTATTTATTCAACTTATATGCAGAGTACATCAACGCCGGGCTGGACGGATTGCTGAAAGAAATATCAACAACTTCAGATAAGTAGATGATACTACTCTGATGGCTGAAAGTGAGAAGGAACTAAAGGACCTATTAATAAGGATAAAAGAAGACAGTGCAAAAGTTGGCCTGCTGCTCAGCGTTAAAAATGCGAAGATCATGGCAAACAGCAATCTCAGTTCCTGGCAAATAGATAGAGAAGAAGTGGAGGCAGTGACAGGTTTTATTTTTTATTGCTTCTGGTGAGGAAAGCTATGGCAAGCTTGGACAAGCTAGTAAAAATAGATATAATAAAAGATATTAAACTATCAACAATGGTTTGCATAGTTCGAACTATGATATTCCCAGGAGTAACATAGGGATGTGAGAGCTGGACCATAAAGAAGTCTGAGCGCCGTAGAATTGACGGTGGTGTTGGAGAAAAATGCTCCCACATGCAAGCAAGACGCACATGCTTCCTCCACCCTCCACCTTTATATTGACGATCCTACGTTTCTAGTTCTTAGTGGATCACATAGAATAAACACGGTTAGATATGTGTGTCATTGAGGTGGGATGTGATTCTCATTGTAAAGGGGGAAATCGAAGGTTGCTGAGAAAGTGTCTTCAGTCAAATTCCTTGTTGGACAATGTGAGTGTGAATCTAGAACATGTTATATATATTTGGATGCTATTGGTTTGTCTTTTCTACCATGAATGAAAGAACAAGCACTAGGAGTTTCCTTATAAAAATGAATTAACTTGGTAAACATTATTATAATACACAATTATGGAATAAAGTTGCTATGGAGGGTAAGAAACAGAACTCAATGGGTAATTGGCAGATAAGATTTAGATACTTACATGGCCTTTTCTGCATTTCGTGCCTAGAAATAGAGAAAGTGGAGAATTAGATCACTAGAGCACGTGAAGTACATCATTTCAAGTGCATGGTAGTTTTTGGACATAAAATACTATAACTATATACCTATATATCTATATGTATATCTATATATGTCTACATATATATCTGTATATCTATATCTATCTATATCTATCTATATATATATATATATATATATATAGTGAGGTAGCTGTGAGTGTACTCCTCGGCAATCTTCAGTCCCTGGGCAGCTGATGGATCCGAGATGTCTTGACGGAGAAGCCGGATGGCACACACAAGGTGCTTTTTCACTAAATTGCTGAATGATAACTAAAGGTTAGGAGCCTGTAGTACAAATTTAGTCAAAACCTGTATTGGTTTCCTTAAAGGACCATTAAACGCTGGAAAAATGTATTTTGCTCATTCAAAATGAATCTCTTCTATACTTTTTAGAAACATTTTAGTGAATACATGAAATATCTTTGGCTTACTGGCTTTATTTTGCATCTCATATTGGTCAATATTGTTGCTGCCATTTTAACACTCACAGAGATCCTCCATCATCTCGTTTTGCTAGAACGTGCAACAAAATATGCACATACGATGCCCCAGTTGGGGGTGGAACCATCCACACAGCTGGGCAGGGTCCACTTACAACATGACAGGGGAGCCTTCAGTTAGCGGTTAGTGTAATTTATCTTCACAGTAGGAAAGGAGTACTTATTAAATAAAGTGTCATATATATTACTGTACATCACACAACACTTCCATGAATAAAAACAAAATTATATATATATATATTTCATGTGCCCTTATTTATATGTAAACATTTACATTATATATTATTAGCTTTGGTTCATGGAAGAGTTTTGTGTGCTGTACAACACGTACTATAATGTTACATAGTAATTGAGGTTGAAAAAAGACTCCGTCCATCAAGTTCAACCTTTTAAGATCTCCTCTGATCTGCAAAATGTGTATTTGTTGTTAATTGATCCAGAGGAAGCAAACAGGAAAAACCCAAGGGAAACTTTGCCAATTCCTTCCTGACCCCAGATACTGGAGATCGGATTCCTCCCTGGATCAATACTCTCTCTCCGCTGTCACCAACTCCTTTTGTAGATAATTCCACAGATTAACCACCCTTACTGTGAAGAACCCTTTTCTTTCTTTAAGGTGGAATCTTTTTACTTCTAACCTCAAGGGATGTCCTCTTGACAGTTGAAAACCTCTTGGCACAAAAAGCTCCGGTGACAAATCTTTATACTGACCCTGGATGTATTTATATAAGGTAATCATATCTCCTCTTAGGGGCCATTTTTCTAGACAACATAAGTGTAATTTGGTTAGTCTTTCTTCATAACTTAGCCCCTCCATTCCCCTTATTAGTTTTGTTGCCCTCCTCTGTACCTTTTCCAACTCTAAAATGTCATTTTTATGAAGTGGTGCCAAAAATTGTCCTCCATATTCCAATGAGGGCGTACTAGAGATTTGTATAGTGGCAGAATTATATTTGCTTCCCTGGCTTCTATACCCTTCTTAATACATGCTAATATTTTATTTGCCTTTGCAGCTGCTGCTTGGCTTTGAGCTCTGTTACCTAGGTGGTTGTCCACAAGCTCCCAAATCCCTTTCAATATCTGATACACCTAGATTTGCTTGATTAAGATTATAAATTGCATGGCTATTTTTCCTTCCCAGATGAATAACCTTACATTTATTTGTATTAAATCTCATCTGCCATTTTGATGCCCATTCATCTAATTTATGTAAATACCTTTGGAGGGAAAGCACATCATTATCTGATTTAATTACCTTGCATAACTTTGTGTCATCAGAAAAAATGGAGACCCCACACTCCAATCCTACCTCTAAGTCATTAATAAATATGTTAAAAAGGATGGGACCTAATACTGAACCCTGAGGAACCCCACTTACCACATTAGTCCAATCATAGTATGTTCCATTTACAACAACCCTTTGCTTCCTGTCTTTTAGCCAGCTCTCAATCCATGAGCAGATATTTACTGCAATTCCCGTATCCCTTAGTTTGCCCAATAGTCTTCCATGTGGCACTGTATCAAAAGCCTTTGCAAAATCCAAAAAGACTACATCCACTGAGTTGCCTTGATCCAGGTTCCTACTAACCTCCTCACAGAAAAAAACTATATTTGTGTGACATGACCTATCCCTCATAAATCCATATTGACTCCTACTTATAATCCTGTTTGAATAGACATATTCTTGTATATTATCCCTTATTAACCCTTGTAAAAGCTTCCCCACTATAGAAGTGAGGCTCACTGGGCTATCATTTCCCAATGTATTTGTTTTCTGTTGGGGTAATGAATCACACTAACAACTGACTAATGGCTTCCCCTGTAATGTTGCCACGAAAACCTATAAATTGTGCTAGCCGTTATTACTGCATTTATATGCAAATGGGTGGCTTGCACTCCTTACTTGGCTTCATAGATGTGCTAGTTAGGATTACAGTCGGTCTCTGCTGTGGCCCAAAAAAAACCCCTCAAAGTTATCTGGCAGTTAGACCCCTCTC